>JARHVA010004513.1:397500-537500 GCA_037957365.1 Torreya grandis
TTACATCAAACAAATGAATCATACATGATATGATAACATGTCCACTAAACTAATTAAATTACTCAAAAAATAACATTTTCATTATTAGTAATTAAAATCATTCTCGAAAACATATTAATAAACACCTAAAATAAAATTACATAAAAGCATGATATGTTATCCATATCAACCAATTTAATTCTGAAACATGATATACTAATTGGTGTGTGTCAGGGTTTCTAGATTCATTCTCTGTCGACCCCCAACATCTCCATCTAACCATCCTCTCTGATGATTCTCTCCCTCCATCATGATATGATGGAAGAATATTTCATGTATCCACCTCATGCTAATGAAGGTAATTATATTATAACATCATTATATCTAATAATAATGATGTATAATAAATCAGACTCACAAAGTACAAATTATAAAAGTAATGCTAACTCATAACATCTAATCTTGTAAATTAAGTAACATAAAATGTCACATAATTAGCTATGTCATCAATATTAATCAAATATTAGTTAATCAATTAATCAACCATAATAATCCATGGATTAAACACATTATTAAGCTTAGAGATAAATTGAGATGTGACATTTGGGATCATCATATCAACTTCTAGAGGTTAACATCAGCCTAGATTGCACTTCTAATGAGATGAAACATCTTACAAGGTTATTTACATGCTTAAAATAAGTTATTTCCTAGGCTTATGGAGACCTTAAAGTATTACATCTATGTGTAAGCATGCCTACCACCCCACTTAAACTAAAACAAAAACCTTTTAGATAGAGGCAATGACCCATAAACCTAATTCTATAACCCCTTATCCACAAGGAGGTCCATAAGCACCTCTTAGATTGGATCATTTCCCTAGTCTACCACTCTGAATGGATCTCCAACCTAGTACCCATCTATAAAAAGAGTAAATAAATCCAATTATGTGTTGATTTAATTTTTTTTAATAATTCCTATGATAAGGATAACTACCCTTTTCTCTCCCTAGATGAGGTGATATAAATAGTGAGTGGATCTTAGATGATGTCCTTCTTGAAAGGATTTTCAATATATAAAAGGTTGTAGTGAGCCCATAATATATTAAGAAACATTGAATTCACAACCAAGTGGGGTACCTTCACTTATAATTAAATGTATTTTTTTCTTATTAATGTGGAATACATTTTTTAGAGATCTATGAACTTTACCTTTGAGGGACTGATTAGTAAATATTTAGTTATTTATATTAATGACTTGACTATTTTCTCAAAATACATGTCCAATCATATCCACCATCTACAATAGATATTCAAAATGTGTTGAAGGTATGGTATCTCTCTCAACCCAAAGAAGATCATCTTTGGCATCACAAAAGTTAAGCATATTTGTCATGTTATCACCAAGGAAGGTATTTATATTGATCTTCAATGTGCTAATTTAATTTATAAAATACCTCTTTCTAATAGTAAAAATGAATTAAAATATTTATTTCAAAAAATTAACTTTGTGTGCAAGTTCATATCTTGTTTTATCAAGGTTGTAAAGCCACTAAATGTGATGTTGGAGTAAGAATAAAAGGTGGAATGGAACCATACTAATAAAAAATACTTCTAAGATATCAAGGGTGCCATCATGCAGGTATCAATTTTGATTAGCCTAGACTACATGAAGGACTTCTACCTTTTTTCGTCACTTTTAGAGTACATCATAGTTGTGATAGTCACTCATAAATTAGATGGAGATGAGCATCTGATATCCTTTATGAGTAAAAACTTCAAATATATTGAGCTTAATTACTCTACCCTAGATAAGCACACTTATGCCTTGGTGAAGGTTATGATTAAATTTTAGAATTGTATCCTCACAAATAAATTGCACACCATTGTCCTATATCTATCCATAAAGATCATGCTAGGTCATAAAAAATTGGGGGAATGTAGAGGGTTATGGATGGAAAAGTTACAATAATATGACCTAGAGATAAAACATATCAATTTATCCCAAGGTTAATTTATCATTTAGATGATCATTTATATTATCTGAATAATCACTATGGTATAATTAGACCAATCAAAAATGGTCCACTAAGACTAGTATGATCTAATTGTCCATAATTTAGTAAAATGAGCTAATTGGAATGTTGGCCCATTGTCACAAAGTAAGGAAATTAGTGTACAAAACCTAATTTTACTCAATAAAAATGATTACATCCTATGATTTATAATGTTTTTTAGCCATTAATTTATTCCATCTAGTGCTATAATTTATGGGTGCAAGAAAAAATTTGTGACCAACTAAAGAATTTGGGTTGATGGCACCAATAAAATCTATATACAAGGGAAAGTGAAGATGACATAGAAATAAGTCCTATCTCAAAGAAGATAAATCACCCTTACCCTTCCATTTGTTGGTACATTTAGACAATTAGGGTCATGGCCAAGATGGATCCACTAATCCTAACGAAGGGGTCCCTTACGATAATAATATCATTAGCGAAGTTTACAAGGCCTCTAGTCAAGAAACACCATATGATAACCCTATTTAGGTCCTATGTTTTGTATATTCAAAAATTAAATATAAAGTAAATAAAAATCTAACCTAGTACTCACCAAATATTGTGACACAAAATGGGGGTACTAAAAATAAAAGTAAACATGCATAGAATAATTTTAATTAATCTATATATATAACATTAATTCATGGAGAGATAAATACATTCAAAATCCATTACTTATGTTACTTTTATCTAATAAAATATAGGAGAAAGAATTAGAGATACTCACCTTGAAAATTAACCCGTCAAGATTCAATCTCTCCCTTGGCCAAAGGTACTTCGTAAGAGGTTGTTGTGGTTTATAAGGATCACTAAGATCAACCAAAACATCTAAAACTTTTCCACAAGACAAGATTATTATCCAAGTATAGACACTAAGAAATTATTCCTCAATTATAATAGTGGAAGAGTATATTGTAAAGAAGTGAAAATAAATGATTAACTCTATTTCTTTCTAATAAATGATGAAAAGGATGTGTATATATAGCTAGATCTAACCCTAAACCATTATGAAATTTGAGTCAATAGAATTATCCCAATCGACCCTTTATCATTATAAAATAAAGCTAATTAAAAATATAGGTTGGCCAAGATTGACTTAAATCTATAATGTGAAATTGTAATTTAAGTACAAGGTCAGCCTAGGTCAACATTGTTCGATAAATGTCAAGAAGATTTTTTTTATTAGATAAGGGTTATTTAAGGTAGTGAATTTCTTGAAGGAGTGTGTAATGGAGGTGTCAAATCTTAGGTAAATATATAGGAGATTTTTGTGTTGGTTTCAAGTGGTGGTTTAGGGAAAAACAATCTTATGAAGTACCAATGGTATGCCCACCCCTTTCTTAATGCACCCTTTAAGGCATGCACTTAGAGAGATTGAGACTCAATGGGTTCCTAAAAGAGATAAAAGATCACTTATCAATAAATTTTGAAAATACTATGTGTATACATGTGACCCACTTCAATCTCATCATGTGTCACTCACGTGGAACATGGGATGGTGCTTCAATAAAATAACATAACAACATATAATGTTGAAGCTAAATAAATTGTTGTATTTTAAATCATAAAATAATTTAATGTAAATGGTTTAAATGAAATAACTAAAATAAATGTAATGTAAGTATACATTGACTTAACTTTATCATTGGATGGTTATTTTTTATGTTTGTAGCTTTGATCATGGAGGGCACAAAGACTACTTTGGACATACACAAGGATAAAAAACTAAAGAGAAAAAATAATAAATGTAAGAAAGCCAAGATAATATAACTATATAGGCATGATGTACATGGAAATTTGATAACCTATTGTGATAAATTCTAAGTTAAAACCAAATGACCAATCCAAAATTTAGAGCAAATCTGGTAATTGAAAAACCAAGGTGACTCAATGACCAAAAAAATTAAATAAGTATATCTTAAGTAAGATAAGTAAACAAACCAAGTAAAATTAAGGATACAAGTAAAAATAATAATCAAACATCAATTTGAAATTATTAATTATCCTTAAACAAATATGGGCAAGAAATGGTCAAACAACATTGATGAGTGAACAATAATAATCCTTAATCATCAATGGAAAAATGGCATGAAAAATGGAAAATAACATTAGTGAGTGAGAAGTAACAATTAAAAATCACTCAATAATGGAAAAATTAAAAAAAGATAAAAATGGATGCAGTTGTTTTAAAACTAGAAGTATAATAAAAATATAGAAATGGACACAGTTGTCTAAAAAAGGAAAGTATAACATAAAAAATAGAAATGGACATAGTTGGCTAAAAAAAGGAAGCAATAATGAAAAATTTAGAAACTAACGTAGTTGTACAAAAAAATTAATGATAACAATTTTTTTTCAAATAAACCAAGGAAATTATAGAAATGGAAAGTAATGGGATAAATAAAATAATCCATACTCACTCAATCATATTGTTTTATTTTAAAGATAGATAAAATTGTAAACAAAGTAGTACTATCATGTTTTTATGATGTGAATAAGATGGAATATAGAAGTGATGAAATTGATTTAGAATCAAAATTTACTATCAAGGGTGGAAATTAAATGGGTGGTGGGGTAAATGAAGGAAGAAGCAAGGTAGAGAAACTCTTTATCCAAGTCAAGAAACTTAGATTAGGTTTGTCCAAATAAGAGGACTTTCAACATTAAGAACTCTGAATAACTTCTCCTAACCACACAAATATTCAATTATGAATTGAAGTATGAATATCATCTCATGAAAGACTATATGTATGAAAATCAAAATGTACCTACCTTCCCATAATGTGTTGCCCATTCCTTAGGACCCCTTATAAAATTATCAATCTACTATGAATATTATGTACTTTCATGATAAAGTAGGTAAAATTATATATATTTTTAAATCTACTAGCCTACCACACCCTAGTAGACCTTGATTGTATCATGAAGCTAGCTGTGGAGTTTGAGCTTTGATTAGAAATAGGAGATGTGTTATGAATCACATCTTTTGGTGTAATGTTGAATTTTGAATTTTATGTTTCCTTTTGTCAATTCCTTTTATTTTAAATGATTTGGATTTTTACCTTTTATGTATTTTCATATTCCTCTTCCATATAGATTTAGATAACTAAACATGGGTGATAAAACTTACTATCATTTAAAACTTTTGGACTTGGTTGCTAAGAAAGAGAACTTAGATAGCATGGTGTCTAAGAGTATTATTTATTTATGTGAAATACTAACTTGACATCAATCTTTTTTTATCAAAGTGGAATGAAATGAAATTAAATCAAGGGGAATGAATATGAAACAATTTAAATTACTTTAAGTTGCAAAAAATATGACAAAGTAAAAAGGGATATAATGATAGGTATGTATGATTCCTTATCAAAGGAATGTATGTAAGTATATAAAAACATGCTTTATAGAATTTTTGTCTACAAAATAAATAAAAACCTAAAACTAAGAATATGGAATCACAAACTTGTAACCATATTTTAACACTCTAGAAAAGTAACACTTGGTTTAGGAAAGGTGTTTCGAAATAAAATGGTGGTCTTATGAGGAGAGCCGGATCCTATCCATGGTCTTACACTAGAAATCATAAAATAGAAACCCAAGTGGGTGTAATAAAGGTAAATATAGTATTTTTGAGGAGGGTCTAATCATATCCATAGTATTACAGTAAAACTCATAGGAGAGAGACCTAAGTGGGTAAAGAAACTATGAAAAATGGTAAAAATGGTATTTGTAAGGAGGGTCTAGTCTTATCCATGGTATTACACTGTAACTCACAAAATAAAAACACAAGTGGGTATAAAACTCATTGGAATATGAAAAATTTGATATAAAAAACCAATATATGGAAGTCAAAATAATTCTTGAGGAAAACTAGGTCCTATCCACGGTATTACAATACAACTCATGAGAAAAGAAAACCAAAGGATCAAGGGAAAAAAGTATGGTTTGTGTAAAAAGAGACTATTATAGAGGGTGAGATCGATGTAGAAATCCTATAATATTTTATTTTAGGATAGTATATAGAAATATGATAATAAGGGAAATATATAAGTAAAATATTTATTCAAAAATTATGCATTAGTGGGATCTTTAACAACATGGACTTCATTAGTTTGGAGGTGATAGGTATTAGGGCCAAAAATGTCTTTCACTAAATAAGGTCCCCACTATTTTAGGGTGTATTTTACTTTTTTATCATTTATATAGTATAACTTAAGGATAAGATCACTAACATTGAAATTGTGGACTTCAACCTTTTTATTATGTTGTTTGGTAATAAATCCTTGCATTGGTGGTTATGTTTAAGAGTGGCTAGATGGTGTTAATCAAGAAGATTGATAAAATGAAAGTGATATTCATATAATTTTTCATTGGGAATGATACCATGAATATATTACATAAAAATTTAATTTGAACTTCTTATGGTAAGATAGAGTTAGAACCATATACTAGTTAGAATAGTGTTGCCCCAGTAATAGTACATATGCTAGTATGATAGGCCTAAAGTGTAAGATATAAATGAAGATGCTAATTAGTATGGGTTTATTGAATGATATTTTGTATAATTTTTCTCAGATTTTTATTAGTGGACTCATCTTGGCCATTGCATTGTGGATGGTAATGTGTGTAGAATTTGTGGGATATTTAAAATTTAGCACATAACTGCTTCACATCCTTTTTCTTAAAATTTCCACCATTATAAAAAATGATAGTATATATAACTCTAAATAAATAAATGATATGGTTAAGGATAAATTTATAAATAGTATTTCCCATGACATTGAAAAGAGGTATGAATTCTACCCATTTATAAAAATATTCAGTAGCAATAATGATAAAAACATGACCATTTTGTGATCAAGGTAATTTGTCGATGAGATCTAATCCCCACATGGAAAATGGAAAAGGAGATTACACAGTTTAGAGCTCAACTAGTGATGAATGGATTATATCATCATGAATATTTAAATTACTACACTTTTTATAAAAATTAATAGGGTCCTTTTATAAATTAGGCCAAAATTATCCCATACATAGGAATTTGTGTGTTGTAGCATGTCCATTATAGTTACCACTATAAATTCCCCCATGTGATTATTCAAGGAGAGGAGGTACCTCTTATTTCATTACATAATAGAGTAGGGTACCTTATTATTTATGATAATAAAGGGTGTTTATTAAAAGACATTTAAAAACCTATTTACAGATTCTACTATTTTCACAAGAATTTCTCTCTAGAGAATAACTTTGATGTTTAAGGAATCAAATGATGTTTTTGTACCATGGACTTTATCAAATAGTTATAGCCTTAATGTGATAGATAATCAAATCCTATGATTGGATAATATATGTTGACTTTATTATCTAAATAATAAATTGGGAATGATTAAGTACTTGATAAGGATGAAATATATATGCTAAAGAAACAAGAGAATCATCAATAGAGTTTTGGCCTATTGGAATAGGCTCAATGGTAAAAGAGGTAAACTGTTTAGTGAGTATTGTTTCCATGTGATGATAAGCAATAATTTTTTCACTTTTACACAAGTAATCACCATTACCTTGATGATAGATAATTTGGGAGTCATCTAAAGCATGTAGATATTGGATATATAATTCAAGTGTTGATTTCATACATTAGATGAGAGTTTCAAATTCTTCCATGTTATTATTGACATCAAAGGTTAGTTTTAATGATAAAGGGATTATTTTACCATAAGGTTTAGTAGGAATAAAACATGTCCCAACTCTTTGGAGGAATTTGGAGCCATAAAAGTGGAGGGTGTAGGTATCTTCATGTAAATCAATGGTGACTTCAAGATCTTTGATAACTACTTTAGATTTAGTAGTATCAGGAATGACAGGTATCTTCTTGATTATTTACCTCTAAATTAGTAATGAAATTATGGAAATAATATTTATTAGAGATAGCATAGTTAAGAACTTTAATACATAGATTATTATAATTAGGGAGATTACCTTGAAGGTGATTTGTAGTGGGTATGGGTGCCACTACAAGTTGGTTGGTGATGACTTTCATTTTGACATATTTTTTGTTATGATTCAAAGGTCAAATTATGTTAAGGGAACCATCTACTTGCCAATTATATCTCTAGGTATAAATGATTTGGAGAAAAAATGATGAATTGGATCATAATGTACAATGACATAGGTGGTTTGATAAGGATCAGCTGCAAAGTAGATAGCAAGGCAATCATTTTCTACTTTATTATAGCATATTTCATAGTCATTTAGGCCTCAATCTATATAGTAAATAAAATATTTTCTTTAGATATCATCTTGTTGGGAAATCATTTCACAAACTGATATGAGAGTAGAGGAGATACAAAATCAAAGGATGATCATTGAAGGTGGATGAAGGGTGGTTGGATAGATCAATGATTCTTTCATGTTGTCAAATGTTTTTTGATAGGGATTAGTACATTCAAAATCACTACAGTTTTTAAGAAAATAATTAATAGAGTATACGTGGTACAACATTTCTAAGAAGAATCATCATATTGCCCTAAAATTTTGAAGGTAAGTGAAAATGTCCCAAATGGAGTGATAAATGATCACGTTAACCATAGTGTTGATCTTACTAGGATAGACATCAATGTCATGAAGAAAGACTAAGAACTTTAGCAATTTACCAGATGTAACACCAAAGACACATTTTTAGGGGTTGCCTTTAACTTTGTACCTAATTAGTGAGTTGAAGATGATGGATAGATAAGATACATGGGGTGTGTGAATTTTTTATTTGGTAATGAGTTCATCCACATAGGTTTGCACAATTTTATGTATAATATTAATAAAAATGTGAGTCATGGCACATTGATAGGTATCTCTAGCATTGTTAAGGCCAAAAGTCATTTTAACATAGTAATATGTGTTCCATTCCATAGTGAATGTTATTTTATGTTGGTCTTTAGGGGTTATGTGAATTTTATTATATCCTAAAAAACCATCCATGAGTGACAACATTTTGTATCCTGTAGTGGAATATATGATGTCAACTATTGGAGCTAATGGAAAATTATTTTTGGGACATGTAAGGTTAATATTTTATAATTCAATGCATATTCAAATAACCATGGTGATGTTTTTGTTAATGTGAACAATATTTGACATGCATTCAGAATAGTCCATAGGTTTAATAAAACTAACATCTAATAGTTTGATAACTTCTTTATGGCATAGGGTGGAAACCTTGGGTGAATTTTTTTGTTATTTTTGGTGAACTATTTTAATGTCTAGGTATATGATTATGTTGTGCATAATGATAATAGGGGAAATACATATCATGTAGTCATATGACCAAGTTAAAGTCTCATTATAGTTATAAAAAAATAGGATAAAGTTATCATGCTTATTCAATGTGACTTCTCTAAAGACTATTATAGGTTGAGGACTTGATGGTGTGCCATATTGTATTCTCATATTTTCTTCATTCAACATCACATTTCCATCCTAAAAATGATATGGAGAATTGGGAAGAGAATAAATGGGATTGGTTTTGGGATCTACACTAGCAATGAAGTTATTAAAATGAGGAGCCTTTCATTTGAAATTCCCAAGTTTGTGATGTTGTCAAAGAAGTTGAGGTTCTCTATCATGTATTAACTCAAGTACGGATTCATCACTAGGTAGAATGCATAAAGGTCCATGGTATTCCATGTATAATTAAAAATAAATGATTTTGTTTTCATGGTGATCATATTCATAATGTATCTGGCATACATTTGCTGCTTTAAAAACAAGGGTAATCTCGAGTGTAGGTGTAATTATGGATGAAGGTTGATTGGATTTAATTGGATTGATAATAGGCATATATTTAGAATCATTGGTAGGAAGGTTATTTGGTATATTTATTGGTGAGATAGAAGGTATAAAAGGTTTTGAAAGTTTTAAATTCTTGAGAGGTAATATTTGTTTAACAACCCAAGGGGTATTGAGAAGTGGCAAATTAATTGGAGGTACATGACCTTCAGGTTTTAACTCACCATCCATGGAAATTGCATGAGCATCTCAGTTTAAATCATGTATTTTAGCTAAGTTTTTCTAATAGTGTTGAACATCCAAGTATCATGATTGAGCTTTGTGCATGATGTAGTTATCATCATAGTTGGGAGAGATAATACATGCTTATATCTCTATAAGAGCATCAAAAAGAGATATACCTAGATCACTAAATTTTTGAGGTTACATCATTAAATAGGTTTTAAATAAATTTGTAATTCCATATTAGTTACATGTGAAATCATCTTCTATGTAAGATGCTTCATTTTCATTACATGGAGGAGAGGAGTCAGTGATATCATCAATTGGAGGGATGGTATGATCATTAGGTATCAAAGAAGGAAGGATCCACTCCAAAATGTAAGGAGGTATCTTGGTATTATTAAAAGTGTTTTTCAAATCATTTAGCTTAGCATCATTAGAATCAGCAAGAGTGACCTATAAATATAGATTCATATTGATGAATTCAAGTAAAAATGTAATATTAATCCATAAAATAGTAGAAATTTGATATTGAGATTTGGGATTAGGAAGATGAATACTCTATGGATTAGGATAAACCTCATGTTTACACCATTTTCATTATGAATAAACTTGATACATTAGCTATCAAAAGATACAATATCCCTCATTCTATGTGTCCATGGGTGACCTACGAGTATATTATAGGATAATGGTAAGTTGAGAATCGTGATTTGGTACATATAGTTTTATGTCCAATAGTGAGAGGGAGGAAAATACAACTAAGTGGTTTTTGGTTAGTCTTATAAAATATATGATATGTTATTAGAGTTTACTTGAGATGATCTTTAATATACCCAAGTTATTGAATTAACCACATATATGTCACCTCAAATCTTGACCCTTAAACTACTAAGAATTTCTGAATAAGAGTGGTATTAATGGTGATTTTAATAAAGAGAAGTGGGTCATAATCTCAAAATAGAAATTCATCATTTATCATGTATTATTCAAGGAACTTTATGGAATTTTTTGAATAAGGACAAATAATTTGAATTGTATAAAATTTTGTTAGTAAAGGATCATGAGAAGGTTGTTCCACTTATAAGGAAGATGGTTTTTCAATTTCTTGTAGTTATTGCATTAGGAATTTGGGATTATATGGAGAAGTGTGAACTAACTCCATGAGAGGTATTTTTCAAGGTATAGAGTTAAGTTCCTCTAATAAATTATAATAATTTTTTGAAGATGAAGAACTAGTACAAGGCTTGAAAGGTAAAATAGTTTTAGTAGGAAGATAGGTAGTTCAAGGTTTGGATTGAGGAAGTGGTTACTCATTGGTTTACAAAGGTATGTTAGTGGTAGTGGTATCTTTAATAAGTTGTTCTTTGAGTTATGGTTTCTTTGGATTTATGATGGGATATTTTTGGGTAGGTTTGCATCGATACTTGAATTTATCCACATTCACATATTGAGAACTAGTATAGTATTAATCATAGTCAACATTAGTTGCACAAATATCCTTGTTTGAATGTTGAGGGTTGGATTTAGAAAAACTTTTTGGGTTGTTAGAAGAATAAGTCTTCAAATTCTATTTCTTTTGATAATCATTAACATAATCATGATGTTAGATTTTGATCATGGAATCATGATTGAATGTATCTCCTAACATAAAATAAAGGACAAATTTTGTAAGTCCATGACATGTTTCATGGGAATGACCTATATGGGCATGAAACCTAAAAAAATTGTTAGGGTCATACCATGTGGGTGGGTTATTATCATAAGTGGATGGTTTAGAAGGTGCTAAAATTTGTTTCATTTTTTGAATAGTTAACAACATATGGGAAGGTTGGGGATTGTCCATTTTAGCTACACCTAGTTTTAGTTGAAGAATATTTCCATAGATTACATTGGGTGAGTGTTGGAAAAATCCCTTGATGGTTTTAACGTTAGGTTTGAACTATTTAATTATAAAAACTCATTGCTTTTATTGATTGATAGCATCATTTAAAGTTTGGGGAGAAAAATTTGGAACCTTTTATTGGAGGGAAGGTGTTAAGGTAGTTATGAAAATTTTGAACTAGTTATCATTAGTCATGTTGTGATCAGTTTTGTGATCCAAAAATTTCCACCGTTTAATAAAATCATGACCTGATTTGTAAGATGATTGTTTAGTATTAATGAAATGACTAAGATAATTTTTGGGAAGATCATTATGTTGAAATTACTTAACTAAACAATTGAATAAATCCTCCAGTTATGATATAGAATGTTTGGGAAGTCGGTTATACCATTATAATACATCATCTATGAAGTTTGTAAGTTAAACTTTGGTATTGGTGAAGGTATTAATTTGAATCCATTCTTTATAAACATTATTAAATGCTTTGAGAAAAGATAAAGGGTTTTTGGTCCCGTCATATTTAATAGTTAAATATATATTACCAATATAAATATATATAATAAAGGGGGATAAAGATTCATTTTAAATGTGTTGACACATCTTGTTGTGCATAATAGTTTGGGGGATGATATTTACCTTGCCATATTTAAGATGTAGAAGGATTATATTTTTGTTACTCTAGGGATGAATAATAGGAGGCTAATTAGCCATGCTTATAAAATGATGTTGTACTTGCATCATTTGAAAGGTATTAGATGTTTGCATGATATTCATTTATTACACTATTTGTGTAGTAATTTGAGTGGTATCAATAGGTGAATTATTGTTGGGAGGAGGACTATTAGAATGGGTAGGAGGGAGATTCCTTGAATTGGTATTAGGGGGAGGGTTATTAGGTTGTGGATTACTAGGAGGTGTGTTGTTGGTGTTGAAAAGTTTTCCTATGGGTTTGTTTATTATGGTAGTGTCAATATCCCCCATAATGTAATAAGGTGCCTTAAAGTGAGAATTATCTTAAGAAGTGTTGAATGGATCATATCTATCAATCTCATTAGTTGGATTAATCTAAACCATATTTAATTCCAAAGATGAGGGATGAGAAAAGGTGCTCCAAGAGTGAATATACTCTTAGATAATAAAGGTAGGGAGAAAAGAACATCCCATATAGATTATAAATGGATTTAGGTTATCAAATAATATTCTTATAGTATTAAATTGATTTAGGTTATTCATGATTTTTGAAGGTATAATATGAAACTAGAAAGAAAAGAGGAAAAAATAAGGACAAAGTTAGGCAAATACAAACTAGTATTAGCCAAGAGGTATAGAATTGACTAGGTTGATAGAATTTATAGGAAAGCTCAATATGATAGGATGTGAAAGATATTCAAATTTATTTAATATGTTTTTTAGATGGTAAAAATGAGGTAGGATAAAAATATAAATATCCAAATATATTGACTGTGTATCGAAAATAAGATAAAACCAATAGTCTATAAGAAACTATGTTGATAGGGATGAATATGTTCTAAAAATAAGGAAAATTTAATAAGATAATAGATAAGCAAATAAAATTGAACAAATAATAAATTAGATCAATGTGTTTTTATCTAATTATAGATTAGAACACAAAGCTTGTACTAATGTTATCTAGTATAAGTTTTAAAATATAAAATATAAGTATCAAATATCAAGCTACAAAGCTTTAATGTAAATGCTAAGCTATGTGGTCATTCCTGAATGTTGTTAAGTTATAATAAATTTTTAAATTAATGTTATGGGTATTTGGATGTAAGAAGGAACTATAAAATAAATATGAGGATGTTTTAAGGTATTTTAAGCTGAAAGGGATATGTATTGGTGATGTTATTAGTTTGGTATTGGGGCCTACCCCTTCACTTCAAAATATCATAGCAATGAGGGTGTCGGGTACTTTTTCAATATATGCCATCAACCACATGTTTATACTTGGTAATAAAACCAAGTTTACTTATCATTTGTTGATGAAATCTAAGTAGGTATACATTAGCAATTAATTATTTAATGTTTTTTAGTGTTAAGTGATTTAAAAGTGTGTACAAAAGATAAAAATAATGTGACTAAATTAGTAAATTAAAAACCTCCTATTTACTCTATGTTAGTTACTCTAAGTAATAAAATGATAGAAATGAAAATTGAATTACTAGAAAGATAGGTTAATTTATTTGTTTTTCAAGAGTATAGATTTAATTTAGGTGACACTATATGTAAACATTACATAATAGATTTGATAGGGTTGTTATTTTCTATGAAAGAAAGATATAGAATAACATAATCAAACTAGTCAAATGAGTCTTCTATAGATAAAGTAGGATGCAAAACTATGTTGAGCTAATTGACCTAGTTCATTATAGGGTTATAATTTTATAGACTACAAACTATGAAAAACTGGACTATAAATAAAAAATAGAAATGATAGATAAGGTAAGAATGAACCTTGATAATTTTAAAGATGCCTAATTTTTAGATCTTATTTTTTTTCTCAAGTGATGATTTTTATATTTTTCCAACATGGTCAACTAGGTAGATGAAGTCTAGAAAACATATATGTTGAAAATGATCTATTAATAAATTTGACTAGGTCGATGAAATATGAAAACTTGTGGTTCAAAAATAAAACTATGTTGAGTTAATTGATCTAGTTACATGTTGTTGGAGAGGGCATATAAAAAGAAAATAGAGTCAATTTGGAGTGACTATGTGTTAAACCTATGCATAAAATGTTACACTCTATCAACAAGTTTGATATAATAGTGTAGAAAAAAATAGAAGATGATAATAAATGAATGCATGAAATAAAATTTACAAGGGTTAGATTCAGGTTGGGTTTACTAGAATATATATAAGGAAAACTGAAGTTGATTTACAAATCAATCTTATATTAAATAAGATAAATCACAATCACCCTTCTGCTTGTTGTTACATTTAGATAATTAGGATCATGATCAAGATGGATCTACTAGAGATGGTTCTAAAGCCTCTAGTCAAGAAACACCATATGATAACCCTATCTAGGTCCTATGTTTTCTATATTCAAAAAGTAAGTACAAATTAAAGTAAAATCTAACCTAATGCTCACCAAAACTTGTGGCACAAAATGGGGGTAATAAACATAAAATTAAACATGCATAGAATAATTCTAATTAAGCTATGTATAGATATAAGCCTAATTCATGAAGAGATAAATACATTTAAAATCCATTACTTATGTTACTTATATCTACTTAAATAGAGTAATAGTTAGAGATACTTACCTTGAGCATGAACCCATCAAGACTTAATATCAGCCTTGGGCAAAGGTGCTTCACAAGAGGTTGTTGTGGTTTGTAAAGATCACTAAGATAGGCCAAAACATCCAATACTTTTCTACAAGATAAGATTATTCTCGAATTATAAACCTTAATCAATGAAAGAAGTGAAAATGAATGATTAACTCTGTCTCTCTCTAAGAAATTGTAAAAAAGATGTGTATATATAATTGGATCTAACCCTAAATCCTTCCAAAATTTTAACTAGTAGAGTCAATCCAATTGATATTTTATATTTTTAATTGATAAAATAAAGTTAGGTCCTAGTCTAGGTCAGTCAAGGCCAACCTAGACCCATAACATGCTGATCCAATTTAAGTATAGAGTCATCCCAAGTTGATATTATTGATAAATGTCAAAAAGTGTTTTTGTCTTAGATAGGGGTTGTTTATGGTATTCAATTATTTGGATTATTTAATGGTTGTATTAAATATTATGGAAATTTATAAGAGATGTTTTTTTTGGTTTCAAGTGGTGGTACATAGAACAAAAATATTACAAATCACCAATGGTATAACAACCCATTTCCCAGTACACCCTTTAAGACATGCACTCAGAGGTATTGATATTTGATAGGTTCCTAGAAAGCATCATTAATTGATAAATTTTGAAAATATTATATGTATAAATATAAGCCCCACTAAACAAATGGACTTCCTTCAAAAAAATGATGTAATGGCATTGCTACATGTAATTTTATATTTGTCAAGAGATTGCATTCATGGAAATTTATTGCATGGGTATGTACGTCTTTAAATATTGTTTGATAATAGTAGCCTATTTTAAGAATCTTATGTGTTTTGTTTTTTCTATATGGTGAATACTACCTATTTTCTAGTGTAGGTTCTCTAGGATCTCTTTAGTTTCTTTTTTTGATATGCATATTAAGTAGATGCCTTCATAATTTATTATATAAAGAATCCATTTTATGATCATGTAGTGAGTATCATTGAGCCTCAAAAATGAATTTTTTTCTCTAATAAATTCTAGGGGATAAGTAAAAATGAGTAAATATTTAATGATATCAATATACCAATCTCCTCTAGATACCTGAGTCTCACAGGCCTCCTTAATGGTGATGTGCAGGTCAAGCTTAGTCATAAGATGAATGATACCTTTTCCTATGACACTTATAGTAGGCTTGATTTTTATGTCAAAATCCTACAATTTTTACATCTATTTTCCTTTGTGCTTTCCCTATTAGTTCTATCCTAAAGTGAGCTTGATAACAGGGTCTACCATAATAATGATTGTATTATTTCTCAAGATGTAATGCCTAAATGTTTTTACAACTTTGATAAGAGAAAATATATGTTTTTATATCAAGGAGTAATTGAGTTCTTCCCAAAAATACATGATCATAAATATAATAGGATGATCAATTTCATCCTTCTTTTGGGTAAACATAATAGTAATTTTATGCTCTGAAGTAAAAAAATATAAGAAAAAGTAGTTATTGAAGTTTGAGATTATTAACATTGGAGCCTAAGATATAGCATCCTTCATGTCTTGAAAATAATTTTAGGCCACTAACATTCATTCTAATTTAGAGCCTTACTTAATCATTGCATTTAGAGGTCTAACATTTTTTATAAAATCTAAGATAATCTTCGTCACAAAATTTATCTTTCTGAACGAGGTTTTGAGATCTTTCTTTATATTTGGGAACACAATCTTGGAAATCACTTGAACTTGATTCATATCAATGGTGATACCTTATTTCATGATGATGTGCCCCAATAATTTACTCTTATTAACACCACATATTCTATTTTTTTGGTTTACTAAGATGTTAAACCTTCTACATCTCTTAAAGATTGACTATAGATGGTCTACACGATTAGTTTTATTCTTTGAGAAAATAGTGAGGTAAACCATGTAAATGATTATAAATTTACCTACAATCCTTTGAAATCAATGGTACATGTACCATTTAAATGTATCTCATACATTAATTAGACTGAAATGAATCTTCTTTTATGCATAAGTATCATACTTTGTGTTGAATGTATTATTCATCCTAGCTTCAGATTCTACTAGCACATAGTTATATTCCATAAACCTATCTAATAAGGACATCATTTTAGAACCACTTAACTTCTAGATCACCTCATCTAATGAAGGTAAAGGGTAGTTGTATTTTTTAGAAGCTTTTGATGGTTGAAAGTGTGTCACAGGTGGTTCTTAGTGTTTAAAAAACACTACTCATTTATGAATCCATAGAATCCACTACATGAGTTCCAAGTTATGATAATCTTGGTATCTTTGGTGTAATATATGTATAATAAGTGACTATTTCAAAAATTAATATTAGTTGGTGGTTGGGAGCCACCATAGCCTAATAGTTGATCTTTAATTTTGAAGATGACTTATTCTATTTAAAGTGAATTATGTTTAATCCTAATCCTAAAGATAAAATAAGATGAGTATTCAAAATGAAGTTAATCTAAGGTTAATTAATAAAAAATGAGAAAAATTAAGGGCAAAGAAAACAAGAGAGCTATTTTTTATCTTTATTTCATAAATTATGACAAATTTCCAATTTCATCTAAACATGCATTTAGCTAATATGCAACACGAAGTAGCATAAGCTCAAATCTTATCACATATCAGGAAAGCATCTAAGGAAGATATGAAAATATGAAAATAATAACATGATTTACTTTAATAATTTCACCCCTATAAGAAAATGACATTAGCATAGATGAAAGAAGAGCAAATAAAGTGAAGTAAACCTAGGAACTTTCAACTAATCTAGCATTAGCTCAAATTAGCAACTTTACATTTAAACATGCACATCCAAATTTCATAAGTACCATTAAAATATAGAACAAAAAGACTATAAAAATGAGAGAGAAACCATGATATAAATTCACATAAGTAAATGTGGATAAACTTTGTATAAATACTTGTTTATATTAATTTTCTCAAAAGTTATAGAATATTTTTTACTCCAAAAAACTCTCTCCCCTTTTACATTTGACGATACATCCTTATATATACAATTCATGAGGTATGGAAGTCATAACAAATATTAAGGAAAAATATCATTTTACAATTCTTTGATAACATTTTAGACATTCTAAAATGACTAACCTATAAGCAATGTACTTTACAAATTGTTCATGCCTTTACAAAAAGAATATTTTATTTTCAAAAATATACAATGTCTCTTTTTAATAGAATATCCTAATTCAATTTGGTTGACTTTGGGATCCTTGTGTTGATGTAGTCTTCTACCTTTCTTTTAATATCTTCATTATATAATGTTGATCATTGATCAACTGGAGATCAATGATAGACCTCATGAATAATTCCTTTTCTTGATCCTCTAGGCCCTTGATATCCCTCTTAGCCCTTTCCAAAGCTTATTTGATGCTAATAGTATCTATTATATTTTCCTCTAATGATAAAATAAATCCCATGATCTTCTTGTTATCATCCCATGTTTACTTTTGTCCTTGATTTCTCATCTCTTGCATGAATTGAGTGTTTATATGCTTGAACTCCTCATCAGTGATAAGGACTAGTGGACTAAGGGTGGTGGGATCTTTGATTAAGCTATCCAAAATTTATAAAATATTACCCTCTTGATGTTTTAAGTCCTTATAAATGTCCTCCATTTTCTTGGACCAACTACTTAGGGCCTTGATCTTATCAATTAATATATCCATAGCCATATTTAGATGGGCTAATCTCATTGTCTTAAACTCAAGGATCTAATTTTTAGTCAAGAATTTGATCAAATCCTTCACTTAGTATCTTGAATCATACCATTGGCCAACTTGGCCTATAGACATGGTTATTTATTTATTCACTACCTCTTGCCTATTTTTAACTAATATTAAAGAATTAAACAAATCAACCATGGTGTCTTTAAATTGCTTGAATCTATCTTCTTGGATTGACAAGATGGTTTGTTATTTCAAATTATTGTTCTATTGAAAGATGACCTTAATCATTATTTGTAATTGATATGACTGAGCCTAGCCTAATTCAAGGACATTTTCTTCAAACATTGGTTACTCCCTAGGATTTTGTCCTCTAACTAGAGTTAGACCAACCAAGGGTTCTACCTTTTGGAAAGTTAACTCCTCTACACTAACCATGGCATTATTTTTAGTTACCCTCTATAAAATATTAGTTGTTTGGTCAAATTTGAAACCCACTAAATCTTGTGTTAATTTTAGAGTTAGATTCTCCATTTTTTCACCATTTGATTCTCTTAGAGTAACCATCTTTTTTTCATCTTCCTTTTGTACAGATAGGATCCATGGCTTGACCTCTTCATGAACTAGGATATTGATGGATTTCATCATAGCCCATGGATGTTGTGTACTCGGTACCTTTTACAATTTTCCATAGATGAACCATTCTAGAATGGTTGGACCATTAATTAATTTTTCTTACTAAAGAGGTTAACTTTACTCAAAGGAGGAGTGAAAGTCACCATGGGATTTTTTTCATTTACTAGAACAATGCTCAATTTAAATTTTATTTTGGGGGTGTCTAAAGGAGATATATCCAATACTTCCTTCACCTTATCTCCTTTTGTCTACTCCATTTATTCATGTTCTAACTCATAGGCTAATGATAACATTTTGAGGGCATCTTCAATAGTATCGTTAGGGTCCAATACTACTATGTGAACTTATTCCATTAATGATCCTTGTTCTTCTTCTTGTGTTGAAGAAGATGAAATTTTATTAGGCCTTCTTTCCTCTAGCCTTTATTCAATTTGTGCCTCTTGTCTAGACTCCATTTGTAAATGGTCTAGTGGAGGTCTAGAAGGTGTACCACTCAGAAAATGTTACTAAATTAGCCCAAATTGCTATATGTCATCATCTCCCTTTTATTCCCTTTCCATCCTAGATTCTGGATTGATGTTGTGCCTTTTTAATCTAATGGTGACCTTATATAATGAAGAGGATTTTATGTATATGGTTTTAAAAGGACCAAGCTAGTGATCTTAAGTCACATTTATACCTTTGGCCTTTAAATGCTCCTTAACCCTTCCATGGGGATCCCACTACCTTAGCTCATCAATTACAAGATTGAAGGAGGTCCTATGTTTTGAAGTAACCTCAATATTGTTCCGTGATGTAAAAAAAATTATACCAATGGTAATGGGGAGGGTTTTAAACATCCCCTTCCATTAAGTCTTCCAAAGACCATCTATTCCATTGAAAATTTAGTAAACTACATCTTGCTGAGGAGATTATATTGACACATAGACTGGTAGTCTGAGGAGACTATATTGGGTTCCCTCAATCTTGATGATTGTATAATTAGGATATAACTATATATCCCTTATGACTTCAATAGTTTTATTTATCATGGGGCTAACTCTCATCAATGGGCTCCCTATGATGGCCCCATTAAGGGAAAGATAGACATAATCACATATAAATTGCATGTGATCCTTATACTTAAAGATATGTAATTTGGAGTAATACTGTGAGATATTTTATATCTTATCAAGTGACCATTTCCTAAGGTTAGGTATCTTTATTATGGCAAGGAGGGAATCCAAAAGATATTACATCATGTATAATTAAACCCTACTCCTCTTCTTTATTATATAAAAACTTTTGTGGAGACAAGTGCTGATTACTTCATTAATATGAGGGGTGTCTTGTTTCTCAACCATGAAATAGATTAAGGGAACCTAAAGTTTATCTACATACATAGTTGCTACATTCATACATAATATATTCATCATTGTCAACATCATCCTTATTCCAGATCTAAATTGACCAATGGGGATGTTGTTAATGAACTTAAAAAAAATAGTTTCTAGAATAAAACCACAAAGAAAGGATTCTCTTCAAATCATTATATTTATCCCAATTATTTTATTGTGGTTAGGTTTACTTGGGGTTTAGGAAATTTTTAATAATTTTAAAAAGCTATGGGGTAAATTTATGCAATCTTCCTAAAACTAAATTCATGAACAATCATGCCCTTATTTACTTTGCCATGTTTAAAAATTGGAGCAAGGATGTCTATGCAATGTAAAACCTTAGGTTTTGAAGTATAATAATGAAAAATTATCATTTAAATGGAAAATATGTCATAATAGATTTTTTTTAACACATTCTTATCCTCCTCTCTTATGATGGGCTACTAGTTCTCCATGGTCCAAAAAAAGATCGATTAATTATTGTCCCCTATGTTCAAAGCTATGGAATTGAACTATGTATCCTTGAAAAGTTTTCCTTCTAAATTTGAGGTCAAATAGAGCTCCAAATCTTCCCTTGAAATACCTTTCTCTATTGCATGGTTGTGAATTTATCCAAATTATTCATGAGTGGTCTGCAGTTCAATTCTAGATTTAATTATGCTTGCATAGGTGATAATTCAACTTCCTTGGCTTGATTATAATGAGCCAAGTTGAATTAAGGTTTTTTTACTTGTTAGGTATTTCTTAAATGTTTTTATATTACTTTAATGGTGGTAATTATTTGAACTCATGAGAGCTTCATAAATTATATTGTGTTTAGATCTGTATATTTATACCTTTGTTTTTTTGAACCCACAAGATATTTTAATTTGACTTTGTGCTTATGTGTCTTCATCTTGGAATCTCTATGGAATTTTTGTCATTAATATTTAAAATATGACCATTTTTCACCTTCGGACACATGTCAATATTTTATTGGTTTTGGGCCCTTTGAAAAATATGCCTTATCCCGTACCATCGAACATATTTGCTTGGATCAACATGGTTTTTTGATGTTGATCTGAGAAATAAAATGCTATTAGCTACTTTTTTATATTCCCCATGGTTGTGACACTTGTCATTTCCACATTCATCTTGAGATTTTTTGAAATTTCAACATCAATCTCACATTGTCAAATCATCCTCACCTAGATTAATGTGCTCCATTAATCTTGATTGATTGGATCATGTTCCTTTCTCTATGTGTTATTGATCAAAATGTGTATGAAAAATCACTTAATACCAATATTTGAAAGATTATTTAGATTTTTTTTTCTTGTGGTTATGCCACGTATCATTTCTTGGTTTTTTTTTAGGGCCTTTGGCCTTTCAACTTTCATCATGTGCCATTAGATCATGTCTAACTAGATCAATGTGCTATGTTGGATCTCAATCCAAAGGGTGGAGTTCCATTGGCTACTCAATGTTCTTTTGCTAAAATTATAACACTTGTCACCTTTTGATTCATTAGATGGCTTCATTGAAGCTTTTACTTAACATGCATCATTGATCAAAATGAGTATTCTTAGTCATGTACCATCAATCTTTGCGGACATATTTCATCTTTAATAATCCATTACAAGCTTCACACTTGGAATCTATATGCTAGTTCTAAGTTCTTTTCAATTTTCAAATTGATCTCATATTATTAGATCATATTTTTCTATATACCATTAGATCTTTGAAAGGGTTTCCATGATGATGACACTTACCACCTTCTCATTTTTTTTTGGGCTTCACTAAAATATTGACTTTTCATGCATCATTAAATCAATTTTGCGTAAGTAAATGCATACCATTGATCCTATGGTCAATAAAATAAAAATAAGCTAGGCTCAATGAATATAAGAAACTTAGGTTAAAATTTTTATACTAATGTTTTATTCATATTGATAAACATGATAAAACTTGAGGATAAAACTTTTAGGCTAAGTTCTAAAATAAAATAAAAGGGACCCCACAAACGATAAAAGTTATGTCATAAATATTTAGCCTATAGTTTTTGTTGTATTAATAAATATAATTATAACCTTATGATAAGGCTTTTGTCTAAGCTAGGAACATAACAAAAGGGACCCTATATTAGTTAGACCATGTGGAGATAAAAGGAACAAAGGAGGGCTCAAGACATAAAGGACCAAGTATGAATTTTTAGACTAAGGTTTGGTCATGTTGATAAACATGACAAATCCTTAGAATAAAAACTAAACTAAATATATGGTTTACTTAATTATCACCATACAAATTAATCTTACATAAATTTGAATTTAATACAAAAGGGACCTAGGTTAAAATATTAGACTAGGGTTTTATCATGACTTAAAGTAGATCGAATTAATCTTTGACAAACCAAATGATAATAAAATATCAATTTATCATTGAAGCACAAAACCCTAAGAATTTTCATTCTCAAATGAGATTCCATTGAACCTACATTACAAAAACACAAGAAACAATCATTAACAACATTAGAAGGGGTAAAATAATAATCTTTTGAAAATATGTCAATTAATCCAAATGAGAACCATGTGTGGATGATCTTCAGATAAAAACAATGTGAAAACATGCTAGTAGTACTCTGATAAAGTGAGTTTTTAACTTTAAGGTAAAATTTACACAATTTAAAAAAAGGGTCCCAATTTTTTAGAAATGAGGGTATGTTGACCTTAACAAATGGCAACTCATAGGGGAAACATAGAAATATATTAGAATTCAAAGACTTTGGTTTAGACTAATAATTAAGTTACTAATTCCACTTGATTAGTCACCATTATTAATACCAATTCATGGTTAAAAAAATCCTTGCACATGCAAAATTAGGATCAAACATCAAAACATAACCATGTTATGTGTGTGTTTTGATTGCACTTACTATTTACCATAGGATTTAGAGAACATCTTCTAGACTCATGACCTTGACCATTGGCATTGAAAAACACAATATTTAGATTTTCATTAAGAATAATGCTTTATCTCAAGGAAATATTGGGCATTGTTCTATTACCAGCTATGCATCCATAACCGTAATAGAGATACATTTGGCTCTATTAAAGGCCTTGCTCCACTACCATCTAGGCATCCATAGCCCTAGTGGAGATTATGAAGCTTTATAACAAAGAATAACTAGGTCTCCTTGTATAAACACCTTTATCTTTGAATGCTTATCATACCACCTCTTGACTATCATTTTATGTTTGCTAAAATTGGCAAAAGCTCCCTCTCTTGCATCTTCCATCAGTATGATGCCAATTAGTCTTGATCATGTAAATTATTGATCCTCCTTTATGTACTCTTGCATGAACCCATATGTTTGTAGGTTAGGTGTGATGGTAAATATAGGTTCCTAACCATATACCATCAATAATGGTGATGCCTTGAGAACTTGATTGACTCTTATTCTATCTACCCAAAAGGAATAATTAAGTAGCTTATGCCATGTTCTTGGTTTATCAGTTACAAACTTCTTTATTTACTTCTTCAAGTTATAATATTTTGATTTAAAAAATCCATTTATTTGTGGGTAATGACTTGATGAGAACATGACAAAAATGTTGTTGTCATATGCCCATTTAGTCATTTCGATAGATATAAAACTAGAACTATTATCATAGACTAGATACACTAGTGTTCCAAACCTTGTGCATATATTTTCATATAAGAATTTGATCACCTCTTCCATAATACATTGCTTTGTTGCTACTACTTGAGTCCATCGTGTGCAATAGTTAGTGGTAGTTAGAACATACTTATGAATATATGAGGAATTGGGGTTGATGACCCAAAAAAGTCTAATCCCCATTGAGAAAAAGTTTTATCAATCATGATTGGCTTAAATGTTATGGTTTTATTGGCCTATTTAGTGTTGAATATTTAACATGAGTGGAATTCTTTCACATTATTGTGAACATATTTGAAGATAATAGGCTATTAGTAACTAGCTCTAAGGATCTTGTGGGCTGTAGTCCTTCTAGATGGATGTCCACTTTATAGATTTTCATGGAATGTGCTCAAGATCTCATCTACTTCTTCCTTGGAAACACAACTTGGGTAAATGCCTTCAAATTTATTTCTATATATTACTAGATATTTGATTAAGAAATGGGCTACTTTGAGTCTCAAATGTCTATTTTGCTCTCTCCTTAACCATGTAGAACAATATCCATTTATTAGAAAATTAATAATAGGATCATACCAATCATTAGGTTGAAAGCTTTGTTGATCAACCTACATAACACTCAATTTGGGATTAGTATTAGAAATTAACTAAATTAAACCTTGGCATCTTACCAACTTGGCAGTCTTCATATCTAAGTCGTATTCTTGAAGAACATACATCTACTTACCTCTTATTTCTCTAATTTCACATTGACTAAACATTATCTTAGTGGTAGGGTTTGGTAGTATTTTATGTACCTTATTTTTAATTATATAGTTCCTAAATTTCTTCACTACCTTGACTAAATCAAATGCTTGTTTGTTAATCAAAGAATAGTTCATTTAAGCATTTTTAAGGTTAATACTCATGAAATCAATGGGGTGATCAAACTTATCTATTTTTAAAGTTATAAAAACTAATGTATGATCAGAGGAAAAGGATTAAAGATAGAAATATTTAGTGAAATATGAACTTATCAACACAAGGGCTTGTCTAGTTACTTCTTTGATGTCTTTGAAAGCTTTCTTGGTCTCCTCATTCCATGTGAACTTCACATATTTCTTCAACATGTCATTTAATGGCTTTACAATCTCTTAAAAACCAAAAATGAATTTTATCACAAAGTTGATTTTTCCAAAGAAAGACTTTAGTTCCTTACTACCATTAGGGGGCTCTATATTTGATATTGAATTTACTATATCAAGATATATAGAGATCCTCTCCTTAGCTATGACATGTCCTAATATAATTCCCTTAGTTAAATAAAAGATAATTTTCTTAGGATTGAGGGATATTCCATACCTTCTTCATCTTTGAAATCCTTGTTGCAAGTGTATAATGTGATCATCCCTATTTTTAGAAAAGATAGTTAGATCATCCATGTAGATAATAATAAAATTACCAATAATCCCTAGAAAAACATGATCCATTTCTCTTTGAAAGGTTGTACCTACATTGATCAATCCAAAATGCATTCTCTTCTAGGCAAAAGTACCCCATTTAGTAGTGAATGTAATCCTCATCCTATCTTCTTTATTCAATAGCACCTAATTATACCCTAAAAATCCACCACGAAAAGACATCATAACAGAAACGAAAATAATTTGGATTACTTGGTCAAGAGAAGGTAGGGGGAAATTATCCTTTTTAGATGCTCTATTCAAATTTATAAAATCAATGCACAACCTGATCTCAGCATTTTTATTATTGAATGGTACTAAGTTAGCTACCCAAGTTGAGTGTCTAATGGGAAACACTATTTTAACATCAAGTAACTTCTTAACTTATTATATCTCATTGGTTATAGGATAGGATTGACTAGCCTTTATTTTTCCCTAAATGGTTTGCAAGCTTCCTTTAGAGGTATGGTGTGGGTTATGACTCTAGGATCAAAGATATTTAAGTCATCATAGTACCATGATATTACATCCTTATACATGATTTGAAAATCTTTGACTCTCTTAGTTTCAATAATCATGTAGGTTATACCATTGTTTACCATTTGATGTTTACCTTGGGAACCCAAGTCAACTACATTGTAGTCCTTCTCATCTACCTTAGGGAGCTTTACAATCTCAACTAGTTTGTCATAATCAAACAAATTTTCTAGGGAAATCATTCATTTTGGAATCTTATTATCATTTAGTTGAATAACCCTATCATCAAGCTTACCTTCAATATTGTCACCATCAAGGGTATTCTCATTGACTTCATCAATGACGTGAGCTTCAAATACTCCTTAACTAGTCATGAATTCTATTATTTGATAATCATCACTAAATACTTGAAAGTGGTTGATATTATTGGACACTAATGGACATGGGACTAATTTAATGGTAAGTATTTGTAACTTGAAACATTGATTGGGAATAAGGTTTACTACAACTAAAGCAAGTTCATCAATAATCTTGTTTTCTTCCTTAGGAATTGACACAATGTTGAAAGAATCAAAACATTCAATTAAATCCCACACTCTAAATTTATAATTCTTAAGGTATAACAATTTTCATTGATATTTACTCTTGACCTGATTAACTACTAGTTCAAAATCATGATAAAATAATAGTTCCTTTTCGTTATGTTTGATTACAAATTTTAATCCAAGAATAAGTACTTCATACTCTAAAATTTTGTTAGGGTATGAGAATTAGATTTTATAAGAGGCATTTTAATCTATCACAATGGGTTTTATTAACACCACTCCTACTCTAGAACCTAATCTACATCTAGCACCATCAAAATACATCTTCCATAATCTAGGCATAGCATGAGAAGTTGTAGATTTGCATACCTTTGGGGTATCAAAAATGTAAACACCTATATCTGAGTTAACCATATTGACCCTCTCATTAGTTAAATTGTACTTGGTGATCATATGATTCATCTTGGTCTCCCTCTCTATCTTGATTTGATTGGGAACCCCTTTTTAGGTTAACCACATGTGTAAAAAATCAATAAACATATAACCATTCATTGATCTAGTCCAATATCTATTTAGCAACATTCTATATGCATCAAGAATATCCACCACTTGGATGTTAATGAAATAGTATATCCTTGGTTCAGAAGAAATTTGTATGTGAATATTTAACAATTCACCAATTACTTTGACTCTTGATTTATCTAAGTTGCAACCCTATTAGATTTAATTGGAGTCAAAACTAATTGTTCACAAATACCCTTAGGCATAATATTTTCATATGCACTAGAGTCTAACAAACAATCATGTAACTTCTTACCATATATCTTAACTTTAATTGGGAAAGGTGGAACATCTACCTTATTTTTGTGTATTACAATGCTAGCAGGTGTAAACTTTTGAGAATTACTAGGCCTCTTAGATAAAGATTCCAACAACAAATACCTTTATTCTATAATTTGAGTCAACTTATGCAAGATAATATTAGATTTTATATTTTTCATGTCCTCTACTATATTATATCCAATCCTATTTGAAGAATTAGATGCATCAACATTGGGTTTAGAGGTACTTCCCTTAGGACGATCTAGATTGTTGTTTGATGTAGTATCAAGAGTATCAAAGTTATTTGGTGGAGTTGAGGTAGTCTAAGGTTATTTCTACTCCTTATTTCTCAAAGGATAGGCCTTCTTTAAATATTATTGAAAATCATAA
Organism: Torreya grandis; assembly: GCA_037957365.1. Taxonomy (NCBI): domain Eukaryota; kingdom Viridiplantae; phylum Streptophyta; class Pinopsida; order Cupressales; family Taxaceae; genus Torreya; species Torreya grandis. The sequence goes on from JARHVA010004513.1 coordinate 425,786, forward strand.
ATCTCTTCAAGTATATACTTGGGCTCATTTTCCTCTTGAAATGGGAACTTAAATGTTTCCACCATGAGAGTTGAATTAGAATATTTAGATGACCTTGAATAACTTGAGGTACCTACACCATTATCTTTATTAGGGACAGCTTCAAAAGAATCTAACTCTTCTTGAAAGGCTTTAAAAGGATTGAAAAACACTATACAATCTAATTCACCATGTTTTGAATTACAATCAACTCTACAATAATTAGGAAAGGCTACAACACTAAGATTTATATCAAGCACATTCATATTGGTATATGACTCATTATTATGGTTATTTTTATTTTTATTTTGAAATCTATTTGAAGGCCTATTGATCCTTTGAAAAGAGAAGTTCCTGTTAGAGCTTTCTCTAGTATTACCAACTTACTTTTATATCTAAATCAAATCATTGCTTAGATTTTTAACCATATTCAAGATATAATCATTCTCATTATTGGGTGCCTAAAAATTATTAACTTGAGTATTTCCACTAGATATAAGAATCAAATATCTATAATCTTATAGATGAGATCCATTTGTCGATTTGCTCAAGAATCTTAGGTTTTTACTAGGATGTACATGGTTCAAAAGCAATTAGTTTAGAACTAGAAGCTGATTTAAGGTAGGCATAATTTTATTGGAATTAGGAATGACATTTAGAATAAGCAAATTTGGATTTATTTTGGGAATATTATATGTCATTTGTCCTTAGGGTTGCATGTGATCATTTATGATCATAACTTCAACATAATCTAGGGCTAGTGTATTAACGATCTACATAGATCTTTTGACAAACATAGATGTCATGGGATCCAAGTAATACTCATAAATATCTAAATTTAAAGCCTTATAAAGTTTTTAAGGAGCTATGTTTCTACTAAACAATTTCTATAATCTAGAATTAAAGGCACTTATAGGCTCATTTGAGTCTCTTTTAACTATGGTAAATTGTTGGTAAAGGGCATAAAGATTAATGGTTTTGCCAAATTTATCTATGAAGTAATTATTAAAATCATTCCAATTGGATATGTATTTTTTAGGAAGTTTAAGGAACCATTCATATGTAACATCTTTGAAAGTAAACGGAAATAAAACTACATTCTACATCTTCATGAATAACATTCAAACGTCTTAAAGTAGCTTCAAAACTTTTAATGTGTTCTTTAGTAGTTACAACACCATTATGACTAAAGGTATGCAAATATTTTTTATAATTTCAAGGAAGGTCATATACCACAATTGGGACATTGATTGAAGAACTTCCTATCCAATCCATACCTTGATAAGGATTGCACACTGAAGAAACCTGAACTAGTGAAGTTAGTTGAGACGTTGAAATTTTATGCTTACCTTTGTCTCGCTTATCTCTCTTATGATATTCAAATGAAATAAGAGGAACACTTGTCTCTAAACATGACCTGGTCCTTATCCTTGGAAATTTTAACTTAAAAAATTTGAACCCTATTTTAAATACAATGTGTGAATTTTATCTTTGCAAGCAGATATAATTTGCTTCATATATTAAGTAATTATTTCACAAATATATATAAATAATGGCAAAGGACATTAATATTTAGCTATGTTATCTTTAATATATATCTAAATATGAAGGTATAAGTGATATTTACATGTTTCAAGCTCATCTAAACTCAAATTTGTAGAGATCCTATCAATGTTTGAATAAAACAACTAATATTAAACTCAAATGCCCTAAATTCATGTATTTTAAGCTATCTTTACTATAATTACTCATGAACCCTCAAAGAATATATCTTTCTCTGAATAATCACAAATATTGGTCTAAAACCATTAAGATCAATGATTTTTTACATAAATATTCAAATAATACATCAATATTTGAATGGAATTCACCAAAATTATCAAACATGTTGTAAATATTTAAAGATTTAACTAGGCCCTCCTTCTAGTGCTAGTGGAAGACATTCCTAGTTGATGTTTAAAGTGTAGCGTAGGTGGTTCTTAGTGTTTAAGAAACACTACTCATTTCTAAATCTAATTAATCTAATGCATGAGTTATAGGTTGTGATAATCTTGATATCTTTGTTGGAATAGAGGTAGAATAATTTACTATTTCACAAATTTATATTAGTTGTTGTTTAGGAGCCACCATGGCCTAATAGTTGATCTTTGATTTCAAAGATGATCTATAATATTTAAATTGAATTATGTTTAAACCTTAGCCTAAATTTAAACTAAGATGAGTATTCATAATGAAGTTAATCTAAGGTGAATTGATAGAAAAGGAGAAAAAAGAAGGGTAAAATAGAAAAGAGAGGTGTTGTTGATCTATATTTTAGACATTATGACAAAGTTCCAATTTCATCTTAACATGCATTTAACCAATATGCAACATGAAGTAGCATAATCTTAAATCCTATCACATATTAGGCAAGCATCTAAGGAAGGTATGAAAAGATGCAAATAAGAACACTATTTACTTTAGGAATTTCACACTTAGAAGCAAATAACATTAGCCCAAATGCGAGAAGAGCAAAGAAAGTGAAGTAAACCTATGAACTTTCAACTAATATAGCATTATCTCAAATTAGAAACTCTAGATTTAAATATGCACATATAGAATTCATAAGAACCATTCAAATCTAAAAATAAGACCACACAAATGAGAGATAAACCATGATAGCAATTCACGTAAGCAAATATGGACAAACTTTGCAAAAAAACTTGATTATATTAATTTTCTCAAAAGTTACATAATAGTTTTTGGCTCCAAAAAAAATATCTCCCCTTTTACATTTGGTAATACCTCCTTATATAGACAATTCATGAGGTATTCTAGTTAGTCATGTTAAATATTAAGGACTATTGTCCTTTTATTTTTTTCAAGAACCATTTAGACAGTCTAAAATGATTAACCTATAGGCAATGTTCTTTACAAATTATGCATACCTTTACGAAAAGAATATTTTATTTTCAACAATATATAATGTCTCTATACAATATAATATCCTAAGTCAAATGTCTTGACTTTGGGACCCTTGTGTTGATGTATTATTCTACCTTCCCTACATGATCTTCATTTTATAAAATTGATCATTGATTAATTGGATATTAGCGATAGGTATCATGAACAATTACATTTCTTGATCCTCTATGCCTTTGAGTTCCCTCTCAGCCCTTTCCAGAGCTTGTTTGATGCTCTTGAAATCTCTTATCTTTTCCTCTAATGATAAAACCAGGCCCATGATCTTCTTTTTATCATCCCCTAATTTCCCTTGTCCTTGATTCCTAATCTCTTGCATGAATTAAGTAGTTCTATGCTTGAACTCCTCATCAGTGATAAGGTCTAGTTGACTAAGGTTGGTGATCTCTTTGATTAAGCTATCCAAAATTTCTAATATCTTACCCTATTTCTATTTGAGGTCCTTAGAAATGTCCTCCATTTACTTGGACAAGCTACTCAGGGCCTTGATCTTATTAGTTAATATAGTCATAGCCATATTGAGGTGGGTTAGGATGACTATCTTGAACTCAAGGATTTTTTTTCTAGAATTTTATTAAATCCTTCACTTGGTAGCTCAAATCCTATCATTGGATAACTTATCCTATATCCATGGTGCTTTGTTTATTCACTACCTCTTACCTAGTTTTCAATGATTTTAAATAATTGAACATATAATCCATGGTGTCTACAATTTGCCTAAATCTATCTTCTTAAATTGATAAGATGGCTTGTTCTTTCATATTCTTATTCTTCTACAAGATGCCATTAATCATTGTTTACAATTGATCTAATTGAGCCTAGGCCAATTGAAGGATATTTTATTCAAACATTAGGTCCTCCATCATATTTCATCCTCTAACTAGAGTTACACCAACCAATTATTCTACCTTTTGGAAAGTGAACTACTCCACACCCACCATGGCCTTATTTTTAGTTACCCTCTCCAAATTGGTAGTTATTGGGTCTAATTTGACACCCATTAAATCTTGTGTTACTTTTGGAGTTAGAGTCTCCATTTGTGCTCCACTTGATTCTCATAGAGTAACTATCCTCCTTTCATCTTCCTTTTATAGAGATAGATATATGGTTTGACCTCTTCATGTAATGGGAATTTGATGGCTTTCATCATAGCCCCTTGGATATTTTGCACTTGGTACATTTTCAAATTTTCCATAGATGAACCATTCTAGAATGGTTGGACCATGAATTAAGTTTTATTCACTAAAGAGGTTAAATTCACTCAAAAAAAGAGTGAAAATCACCTTGGGCTTCTTTTCCTTTACTATAACAATGACCAATTCAACTTTTATTTTAGGGGTATCGATAGGAACTAAATAAATACTTATTTCCCCTTCTCTTCTTTTGTATCCTCTATTTATTCATATTTAGACTCATAGGCTAATGATATCATTTTGAGGTCATATCTAATGGTCTCATCATTGTCCAATGCTACTATGTGAACTTCTTCCACTAGTGATCCTTGTTCTTCTCCTTGGGTTGAATAAGATGTAATTTCATTAGGCCTTCTCTCTTATGTACTTTTATTAATTTGTACCTCAGGTATAAACTATATTTGTAGCTAGGATAGTGAAGGTATAAAAGGTGTACCACTTAGTAAATGGTATTGCCTTGGCATTAACTACCATATGCCATCATATCCCTTTTATTCCCTTTGTATCCTAGATTCTGGATTGATGTTGTGACTTTTCAATCTAATAGTAACCTTGGAGAATGAAGAGGGTTTTGTGTATATGGGTTCAAAAGGACTAGGTTGGTGATCATAAGATACATTTTTTCCTTTGGCCTTTAAATTCTCCTTAATCCCTCCATGGGGATCCCACTACCTTAACTCAGTAATTTAAAGATTATAGTAGGTCCTATGTTTTGAAGTAGTGTCAATATTATCCCATGATGTAAATAGAATTCTACCAATGGTAATGGGGAGGGTGTGAAGTAGCCCATTACTTTTGGTCTTCTAAAGACCATCTATTTTATTACATATTTAGTAAACTACTTCTTACTCTACAAGCTCATTTGGCACATGGACTAGTAGTATGAGGGGAGTGCATTGGGATACCTTAATCCTAATGATTGTACAATTAGGATATAACTATATATCCCCTATAGATTTAATAGTTTTATTTATTAGGGGGCTGAATCTCATCATTAGGGTCCTTGTGATTTCCTCATTAAGGGAAAGATAGAAAAAATCACATATGAATTGGATGTGATCCTTGTACTTAAAGATATGTAATTTGAAGTAATATTGTGAGATAGTTTGTGTCTTATGAGGTGACCATTCCCTAAGGTTGGGGATATTTTTTATAGCAAGGAGGGAATCTAAAATATATGACATCGTGTATAATTAATCCCTCCTCCTCCTATTTATTACAAAAACTTGTCTACTTAGACAAGTGTTGATTAATTCACCAAGAGGAGGGTTGACTTGTTTCTCAACCATGAAATAGATCAAGGGGACCCCAATTTTATCTACATGTGTAGTGGATAAATTTACACATAATTTATTCATCATTGTCATGATCATCCTTATTCCATGTCTAAATTGACCAATGGGGATGTTATTATTGAAGCCAAAAAACACTTGGTATTATATCTTTGTATTTATACCTTTACTTTTTTGAGCCCACAAGATATGTTAATCTAACTTGGCACTTATGTAGCTCCATATTGGCATCTCCATGGCATACTAATCATTAATATTTAAAATATGACTATTTATCACCTTTGGACATGTGTTAATATTTTATTGGTTTTGGGCCCTTTGAAAATTTTACATTATCTCATACTATCGATTATATTTTTTAGATCAATAGGGTTCATTGATATTGATCTAATAAATTTAATTACATTGGATACTTTTATATATTTCCTATGGTTATGAAACTTGTCATTTCTACATTTGTCTTGAGCTTTGTTGAAATGTCAATGTTGATCTCACACAGTTGGATCATCCTCACCTAGATGAATGTGCTCTATTGATCTTGATTGATTGGATCATGTTCCTTACTCTATGTTATGTTGATAAAAACATGTATATGAGGCTAAGTACCATTGATCTTTGAAATATGATCAAGATTTAATTTATGGATTACAGTTATGCCACTTGTCATTTCCTTGTTTGTTACTAGGGCCTATGATATTTTAAATTTTATCATGAACCATTATATCTTATTTGGCTAGTTTAAAACACTCAATTGGATCTTAATATAAAGGTTAGAACACTATTGGATGCTCAATGTTCTTTTGATTAAATTTTGACACTTATCACCTTCTCATTCATCTATGAGCTCTATTAAATCTTTGACTTGATACATACCATGAATTGGAATGTGTATGCTTAGTCACATACCATAAATCATTGGGGATTTTTTTGAGGTTTAATTGTCTATTAAAATATTAACACTTGGAATCTCCACATTAGTTTTGAGTTCTTCTAAATTATCAACATCAATCTCACACCATCAGATCATCTTTTATTATGTAATATTATATCTTTGGCATTGTTCCCATGATGGTGACACTTGTTAACTTCTCACTTATTTTGGGGCTCCATTTAAGTCTTGAATTTTCATGCACTATTAGATCAGACTTTATTTTTTAAATGTGTATCATTGATCTTGTGGTCAATAAAATAAAACTAAGTTAGGCTCAAGGAATATAAGGAACTTAAGTTAAATATTTTAGACTAAGGTTTTATTCATGTTGATAAACATGATAAAACCTTAGGATAAATTTTTTAGGATAAGTTATAAAATATAATAAAAGGGACCCCATGAATGATAAAATCTATGTCATAAAGTTTTAGCCTAAGGTTTTTGTTGTATTAATAAATACAATTAAAACTTTATGATAAGGGTTTTGGCTATGCTGGGAACATAAAAAAATGAACCCTACATTAGTTATACCATGTGGAGATAAAAGTAACAAAGGGGGGATCGAGACATAAAGGACCAAGTATAAATTTTTAGACTAAGGTTTGGTCATGTTGATAAACACAACTAAGCCTTAGGATAAAAACTAAACTAAGTCTATGGTTCAATTAATTATTACTATGCAAATTTATCCCATGTAAATTTGAATTCAATTCAAAAGGGACCTAGGTTAAAATATTATACTAGGGTTTTATCATAGCTTAAAGTAGATTAAATTAATATTTGATAAACAAAAGGCTAGTTAAAGATCAATTTATCATTGAAGCAAAAAACCCTAAGCATGTTCATTCCCATAAGAGATTCCATTGAACTTGCATTAAAAAAACACAAGAAACAATAATTAATGACATTATAAGGGGTAAAATAATAATTATTTCAAAATATGTCAATTAATGTAAATGAGAACCATGTGTGGATGATATTCAGATAATGACAATTTTCAAACATGCTAGTGGTACTCTAATTAAGTGATTTTTTAACTTTAAGGTAGAAATTTGCACAATTTAAAATAAGGGTCCCTATTTTTCATAAATGGGGTTATGTTTAACTCAACATAATTCTTATTTAAGCTCATAAATTCAAAACACAATATGATCTCCCCACATGGTGTCATGATAGGAACAAAGTTGGAAACCCAATTTGAGTGGTTGATAGGGAATACTGTCTTAGTGTTTAACAACTTATCTAATAATTTTGTATGAGTTGTTCCAATATGTAATCAATGACTTGTATCTTTGATTCAATGGATTATGGTTTAAATTCAATGAGATTTTATGGGTGATGACTCTAGGATTGAAAACCTTCAAGTATTCACAGGTCCATGCAATCACATCTTTATAATATATGAGAAAATTTTTCACCCTTTATATTTATCCTTGGGTATAACTAGGACTAAAGTTGACATAGAATAGATCACTCTCATCCCCCAATATTTCATTATTAAAATTAGTTTCATTAACTTTAGTTTACCTTTGGTGTTAGGCTTGGGGATCCATATCAAATACTCTCTCTCCAATGAAACCATCCCTAGAGGAAGATGATTTTATTTAAGTTGAATTAATTATTATTTTCCTAATTCCTCCTAAAATAAATGATTAATTTATTTATCAATGAGTTGAGATTAAAATAGCCATGAATTAGTACAAAATTGGATGATATGTTGATCATCATCAAACACCTAAAAGTTTTCTACATTGTTAGGAATCAATGGAAAAGATATGAGTTCCATAGAGAATATCTACAGTTTAGACTCTTGTAATCATTTTAAATTGGTAACTGAAGCAACCAGTGAGTCAATATCATGTTTCTATTCTCTACAAACACATACAATACTAAATGCCTCAAATGTCTCAATCAAATTCTAGGCCTAGTGTTTGTATCTCTTAAAATATGACAATTTTCACTAGTAATTATTTATGGCTTGATTAATCACCACCTCTAAATATCCATATATTATAAATTTCTTTAAATTATTTTGAGAGTGAATTATAGCCCCAAAATTAGTCCCTCATATTCTTCTCTATTTTTGGTGCATGAACATTATGACATGTATGTTACTATGCATTTATTTCATAGCATGTCAATTAGTTCAATACCAATACCTAATCCTTGTTTGAATCTCACACCATCAAAATGGAGACTCCAAAATTAGGAAGGTCCTTATATTTTTATCCCTTGTACTTCATACTTCATGGTAAAGATATAAATTCCAAGATTAGGAGATTTATAACTTATTTATTTTTATCATTGTATTCTGTGATGGGATGTTTCATTATTGGCTCTCGATAAATTTGTATTTTATTTGGAATAACTCTTTAGGGTATCCAAATTTGAGATAAGTCTATTTCTAAATATTCATTTAACATATTTGACCAATCCATACTTAGTAGTAGTCCATATCCCTCTGGGATATCTACCATAAGTATGTCTATATTAATTTACACATGTGGCTCAGATGCAACTTGAATGCATACATCATTAATCTCTCCAACCACAGGTGATACTATTTTATCTAAATATAAAACCTTCCTCTTGGATGGGGTTGGAGTTAATATAATATTTTGAAAAATAAAAGTTGGCATTACAGTGGCTGAAGCTTCAAAATCAACTAAACAATATTTTACTAAACTATCTAATAGTTAACAATAAAGGAGGAACTTCTCTCTTACTCTTTTATATGACATTAATATGAGTGGATTTTTCATTCTTTGTATAATACTTTCTTGTAATTGAGCTCCACAAGATCTCTTTCTATTCAATAATTTGATCTACTTCATGAAGAGTGATGTTTGGTTTTATATTCTTAATTTATTCAAGGATGTTTTATCTTATTTCTCTTTGTTATTCGTTGTTCAGGGGATGATCATTATATTTTGGTGGAGATGGCTTATTATCAGTCTTAGATTTGGGAGAAAAATTGTATTGTTTAGAGGAGTAGACATAATGAAGGGTTGTTTATGCATTAAATTGTAATTGCTTTTTTAGAACTACTATAAAGTGTGTACCTCATTTGAGTTATCCTCTAGCACATTATCATACTCACTTTGGAAATCAAACTCATGAGTTTCAAAGACCATAATTTTAATTGAAGAACTAATATCATGGGGGAACTTTGGTGGATTATTCATTAAATTTTGACTCACCATTTTTCTCTAGAAGATTTCATATGATGTAAAAAACTCAACATAATCAAGTTCACCATGTTGTGATCTGTTATGAACCCTATAACAATTAGGAAAAGTTGTCTCCACTATGTTTATCTCTAAAAAATTATTAGTTTTTTATTGTTCCACATTATTTACAAATTTTTTTGAAAGGCCTATTCTATCTTAGAAATCCAAAATTTTAGGTATTGTTTTGACAATTATCATTACCTCTCTTCTTCTACATGACCAAGAAGTCATTTTTTTTATTTTTGAACCATCCTTTATGTAAAATATAATTCCAATTTGGTAGAATACACACCCTATAAAACTATGGTATTGGATGGGAGTGAATGTTGACTCTGATTATGATTATTCATTTGTGCAGGTTTATTCAAGAAGACATAGTTATTATTTATTATATGTTGCATAATAGGAGGAAATGTATATAGCTAATTCTGGTTGAATATATGAACATTATAATTCACATGAGGTGTTATATTCATATCTGGGAAACTATCATTAGGGTTGGGAGTGCCTAATATCTGAGGATTTAATTGCCTAATAATGTTGATCACTTATTCATAATCAAGTTATTGAGTGTTAGAATTAGTATATCTTTGTATAAATACTATGGTAATCATATCTAAGGAATTCTTGTACATTTTGAGTGTTAGAACCTCTTTTTTTTAATATTCAACACTTAGCTAAGAGTACATCTTATAAAACCTCATGTTCAAATCACTGATTGGTTTATTATGGTCCTTCTTCATACTGGTGAAATGTTGATAAACCAAACCTAGATTGGTAACCTTTATGAATTGGGAAAGAAAAGTGCTTTGGCATAAGTTCCATGAAGTAAAATAGTTCACTTGTAATTTGAGGAGCTAATCATAATAATCTTCATGTAATTTGAATGGGAAAATCCTACATGTAACATCTTCATCTATAACATTCATAAACCTTGAAGTAGTTTTGAAAGACTTGATATGTTCCTCTTCCATTCTTACTCCTAAGGGGGAGAAATAAGCTAGTTACTTCCATGGATTCCTTTTTAAATTATGTACATCCCATGAGATTACAATGGAATATATGACTAACTAAGACAAATACATAGGATGATTAATGAGTTGGGGGTTTCTCACTAAGGAAGTTGTCCTTACCTAGGGTATTATGGGAATAATTGGTGTAGATCTAGGCCTTCAATCGATTAACAAATGTGAAACCAAAAGATTCATTTAGGATCTAGACCTGGTTACTCTCTTTGGTATCTCTAATGGAACTCAAATGTAGGGGACAACCATTACCCTCCTTATAATGCTAACATTATTCTATTGATTTTATTTTGATACACACCATAATAACAATGCAACCTCTAAAATTTTAGGATCGTAATGGAGATAAAAACCACTCAAGGGCATGAGTTGTAGGTATGGGTTAAATAACCATGTGGTGGAATAGTAGGTTGAGCATGCAAGTTGTTAATTAGGTGTGAGTAGATGATTAAAACCTAAAATAAAATTAATCATAATCAAATTAGATGGATGGAGTTTATTCTAGAGTGGGCAGACCTCAAAAAAATCCAAAAAAGGGGGGAAAGGTAGGCTAGAAAAGAAAACTTTGTGATCTTAAGTAGGATTACTTCTAGGCTAGTTTCTTTGTGGATTAGTGTTTTGAAACCAATTCTTGTAGGTAGTATCTAGTTCTCACACACATACAAACATAGTTAAGGAGTCAATGGAAAATATAGTATATCAAAATATAAGATGTCAACTAAATTTTGATCCCATTTAGAGTTGTTGCACACTTGTATTTTGAATATTATAGCTCAAGTCAAAGATAAATTAAATAGTCAACCCAATTGTATAAAATCAATGATGTCTACTAATCATCTAATAGCTATTGCACATATTATACTAACATACACTAATAATAAAAATAAGGAATTCTTGGTAGATTTTGCACACTTTGAATTACTATATCAACCAACCAAGAAAATAAATACAACTAATTATACTAAATTTAAAGAGAAAGACATCAACACAGTTGCATCAGAATAAAATATTTCTTCTTGTATTGATAAAATTTCCAATTAGCCTCCTCTCTCTTGAAAATGAGAGGATTACAATATAAATAGATTTGGGGATAGGTTTCATCATCATATAAATCTATTTAAAAACTCTAAAATTACATGATAATGATAATTAAAATGAGAGCTTTGATTGATGTAAATTTTTCACGCTTATGTAAATTGGTCAAAATTGTGTCTTTAAGATAAGACTCGATCTTACAAAACCATCCAACATGTGAATGTTTATAATATTGTATAGTCAACTATTACATGTCTTAATTCCATTTATCAATTTACATGAAAAATACATATAATAAGACCAAATAAAACTAAGGTTTATTGAATGATGGGACATGCATGGTTAAACTTGTAGTAGTCAAAGGGACTGAACTAAATGGTGGAGTTGAACTAGATTATCTAGTCATAGACTATTTATTGACTTAAAATTCCTAATAATGATTGTATATAATGGTATGTTAAAACCTAATTATATCATATTCAAAATAGAGGGCCTATGTACTCTAGTGATTTGTACCAATAAGTGTGCATGATTGGTCTTGGTGGCTCTAAACTCCACCTAAAATATTTTTACCTCTCTAAATTTATTCCTAACAAATCCTAATTATTGTTCAATCTCCTCTAGCATGTACCCCTTAAGACTTTAATTAAAACTATAGGATTATTAATACATTAATTGGTAAAAATTAGCACTACTTATTATCTTACTTGAGGGATCTTGAGATTGGGATAACTTTAACTTATCCAAAAGTATAAGACCTACTTTTCATGCTTTGTTAGTTTCAAAATAAAGGCTTGCATGCTTGATACCTAGTCTCAGACTTATGATGTCCTAATGACCATAAAATTAAGAGTGTTGACTTCTTTTAGTGGTATCATCAAATCTAAATGGATAAAATCTTTATTAGTTGTGTATGATATAAGGAATTTTAGTTTATTCTCATCATATTCCATATAATTAAAATATTTAAAAGTTTTAATAATATGAGGAGATAATTTGGCTCTCATTGAACTGATAGTGTAAAATATATTATACAATATGAGAGTTTCATTTTTAAATTTACCTTAAATTTTCCTAAGAACTTATACTATCTACAAACACTCTCATACCTACTCTAGCTCCTACTACATCATTTGCCTTACTTATTTAGTGTCTACAAGAATTTTTTAAAAAGCCTATGTATTTACTTGATGATAAGCTTTAAAATCCTCATGACATGGAGACTCTCCAAGTATCCTATTCTTTCTCTTTTATAGTGATAAAACTTATTTACTTTCTTACAAAATCACATTGCTACCATATTCATCTTGGATCTTCATTTTCATGACTCTTTGGATGCTCCCTATTAATTTATCAAAGATGAAGCTCACGGTGGGAAATTCAATTATTACTAGATTTGATCTTTATGAAGCTTGGGACTCTAATTATATTTCCCATTTTGGACTCACCATTTATGTAGCATCTACTAACTGAGTGTTTTAGGAGGAAGACTCCAAGAAAATATCCTCAAAATACTAAATTAAGTCCTTCACATGCAATGGCTTTAACAAGGAAGGGAAGATGATTTTGTACTAGTTCACATTATCAAAATAGAGCATGGGATGCATTATATAAATTGCCTTTTTCTTACTATTTTTAGTATATGAAAAAATATAATTGACTTTGTTAGTACTAGATAAAGGAATTGGCAATATAAAGTGAGTGGAAGATACATGAAGTTGAGCACTTGTTAAGAACCCACTATTTTCTTAAAATATACTTTCTTAGTCATAAAAATTATGGGGAGAGTAGTAACATATGTAAAAACATTAGAAGTGGAAAGCATATGGGATGAAGAAATAAAACTAGTGATATAAGCAATAAAAACCATAGGGATTGAAGAAACCATAAGAATAAAGGAGACATTATGAACCACAAGGATTAAGTAAACCATAAAAAATAAGGAATAAATTAGAGTATATAATATAGTGAAAATGACCTCACCTAATCATCCAACCTTCTATGGCACCTTTTATTTTATCCCCTACAGGATTAGTACTTTATCCCTATATAGTTCCTTATCCTCAAGGTAAAGATCATTTAATGGTCCCTCCATAATTGATCTTGAAAGATACTCTATGGATCAAATATGGTCCCTATGGGATCTTGTTTACCTATTATAATATATTTTTTATCTTTTTATCTAAGGGAGGAGTCTTCTAAGTGGTGTAAGTGCAATAGCTACACTTACAATAATAGGAATTTAGGAAACAACTAGGAGACTTGAATCCTTAGAGTTAGACAAATCAATGAAATTTGGTTCCTAATCTATTCCCAAATAATTTTTAGTAGTAGGAATTTCCTCCACCTCTGTCTCCTACTTGATAACCCTCATTAAAATTGGTGGTGAAGCTTGGGAAGGCCCTTATTATAAGGAACATGATAGAATATGTGCTTCTTCCACACCATACTCCTACTTGACAACTATCATCATAATGGGTGGTGGTTGGGATGATGTTCCTTGGTTTAAGTATTTTTGGGTAGGCTGAGAGGTCTAATAGTTTGTGGTTACCTATACATAAGGAGGTGGAATTCTACTATGTGCATATGAAATTATGATGGAGGGGTCCATTTTTATCACTCTTAAATGATATTTAGTTAATCTATCTACCCATACACTTTATATCACATTAGCATCATTTTTTACATTCAATAAAATAAAACCATGTTGATGTGGGTCATGCTTGTAAGGGATGCTAAGTATTGAGATATGTTTTTGGATAAGACCATGATAATCCCAATATTTGTGTTTTAAATATGCCATTAGGTAAAATTATTTTGTTTTTCCAAGTTATTTAAAATGTTTCATGATGTTATAGTACATCTAGCTAATCATCAGGGAAGACCCATGGAACATGCCCTTATGTTTATTATTCATGTCTTCATATATACTCCAATATAGCTGATAATCTATTTCATGTTCTATCAATTTTTCTAGGACATATTTGGGGAGACATAAAGGGGAAATATTATGTCTCAATCATGATTACAATATATTCTAGGTATAGCCAATAATATACCCTTGGCAAAAATCTCTTTCTGATGCTTTATGATACTTGGTCCAAGGGTTATTTCTGAGTTACCCTCCATACTTGGGGATATATATTATCAGCTATTATGATGATATTCTTCATTTATGGATAGATATGGATGAATGAATAGAAGTCACATACTTGAATTTTGATGCAGTCTAGGGATGGGCTATAGAGTGTACCATTGTAAATTTAAATGGTGGCCATGAATGCATCCAATATATGTGACATCAAGTAGAAATTGATGCCCATTATCATTTTATCCTTCTTCAAAATCTCTTCCTTGAGCCTGGCACTAATTATCTCTCTCAGGGTGAAAGTGAGATCTAAGGTCATTAATAGGCCCAATAAATGTAGTCAATTCAGGTGGAGGAAATTAATTCTATTGTAACCATATAATCTATTTGGCAGGTCCATTCCAATGAAGATATCCATCCTGAATTTGGTTATTGGTATGGGTTACTTGGTATTGAGGGTGAACACCTTTCTAAGAGCAATTTGTGTCCTTAATGTATTTTTATTTTTCTTATTTTCTTCCACAATTGAATTCTATGTTCATGGAATGTGTAATTTGTGATGGTTAGTCATATTTATCTTTGGAAATCATCTCCCAAGATATAGGTGACAATTGTCTTATGAAGAATGATTTTGGGTATAATTGTATAAATATTTTTTACCTTGATATTTTATATCACTTTCTTTTATCCTTATTTAGATGAAATATAAGTCTTTTTACTAAATAAGGATCATGGTAAGTGATCTAAAACATCAAGGTCAAAAAAAATTGTATAGTTGTCACCAAAAGTAAGATTTAATTATATAGACTATGAAATCATAACATTTGTAGCTATTTTATGGTTCAAGTGGTGTAGAAAACCACCAGTCACCTTCCCCATAAATAAAAAATCTCAAAGTGGGTTGATGTAAGGCATAACTTTAGCCTCGATTGCTACAAAGTATAATTATTGTTGCTTTAGTCATAGTAATTCCACTACCAAAAAAATCTTCTCAACTATTAGATTATCCTCATATGAGTGCCCATCTACATTATTTATTATGTCCTGTATAGCTATGTAATTATAAAATTCATCCTTGAACACCATTGCATCAAAGATAGTATCTATATATTCATTGGAATCCTTGATAGAGAACTTTGATTATGTAAATACTCCTCTAAGCACCTTAGATGATGATGCCATTCTAAATTTATTTTCTCACATAACTCTCATCCTCAATTCTAATGTTTTCTCTATTACTAGAAGTAGTTCTCAGTTGAACATAGATAGTTATGGCTTAAAAATCTCTTTGGAGTTCAAATTCATTTGATATTATTAGTAATAAATAGGCATGATGTCTCTTTTGAGTTTTCTCATATATATTTGAGTAAAATAATTTAATTTTAGTTCATGAACCTTTAATTTCTAATATCACCAATCTTGTTTTAATAATTTAATTCAAATTTTGAAACTTAAATTTAGTAGGTATGTCACATAAAATTTATATACATTCAGAGGAATGATTTGTTGTAACCTTGAATAAGTGTCACCCTCTTGTTAATCCAACATAAAATTAGGTGTTCCATTTGGCATGCCTTCATAAGTTAGGTTTCATAACTTTTATTGAGATAGGGCTAGCCAAATATCATGACACCTTAGATTTGTGAAAGACAAAGTCAAAAATTTTGAAGAGTGAGTCTTGTATACAAAAGTTGAAAAAAAGTTATGATGACCTGGGAGATTGGAGATGTTGAAGACAAAAGTTACAACAAACAAGTTTCATAACATATAATAGTTTCAACAAACATAAGTTTTGAATAAAATTTCTAAATAAAATATTTTATGAACACTTTCCACAAAAACAAAAGATGTGTAGAAGTAAAATTCCAAAGTACGTGACTTGTGAAAACCAAGGATTCCAATGAACAAAAATTTTGAAGATCGATTTCTTGAAGAGAAAAAATTATGAAGTACAAAATGTGTGAAGTTTTAAACTTAATATTTTAGTTCTATAATTCATGAACATATGTGAAAAACCTATATATATTCAAAACACTTGAAGACCATTAATAGGGTAGTCCAAATAAGTCAAAAAGTGAAAACATGGGTAATGGGGGGAATTCTCATTGCATGTATATTGATCAACATACCTAAAAAAAATCATCCACATGAAGAATAAGAAATGTTTTAAAGCTTTGAGCTTAACTAGCTACACATACAAATGTCCATGAAAAAACATTTTCAAAATAGACCTATGATTTTTAGATTATATTGGATCCTTATTCAAAAAATTTAAAATGGGGTGTGTTGAGTACAATACATATGTTCATAAATTCTTTGAGGATATATTCAGTACTATGATTACATAGTCTCATATGTTGACATGATTATACATGATTACATATTTATTTTAAATAACATGATATAGCTAACTTGTTCTTTTGAGATGAGTGACTCACAAGATACATCCCTCACCTCAAAATGGGCTCATATTAGAAGTATTTTAAAAATATAAATAAGCCTCCATGAGGACAAATCACATATTTTGGCATAGATTATACATATTAAAGAAATTTTATAATGTTACAAAAACTATATTGTGATAGTTATATAAATATTTTAGATACATTTGGGGGCATATGCACTCATTTCATCATATAATAGTTACATATTTTCAAAGTTTTCATATATGAGATACACAAAATATATTTACGTAACATTATATATTAGATTAAAAACAAGAAGTTAAAATTATGGGGCATGAAATTTGTTTCATGCATACATATTTTTACATTTTACAATATTGACACCGAGCAGTTCATATTATGGGGAATGAAATTTATTTCATGCACATTTACATTATGAAAATTTCTATGTTTCAAGCACATCTCAAGTATTTTGATTGAAGTTATTCATTGCTTAATGACCTAGCATTACTCTATGAGCAAAATATTTGGCTTCTACCTTTCATCTTGGGGTTACAATATTAGCATGGTTATGGTTATATGTTTATAAAAATCATATAAATTTTCCCTTTATTGTATTTTCCTTTTCAATCCACTACACTTGCCTTGGTTACACAAATTGGGGATTGATCACCCTAAGTACCCAAAAGGATTCAATAAGAGGAACCCTTCTCCAATGATTCAATAAATAGTCATCATCTTCAAGAAATTATATGGAAATGTGATCCACCGATATATAGATTTATTCTTTCCTTAATTCATTTTTTAATTTATGCATTTCTAGATTTCTTTTTATGGACATTGACTACCATATGATGTATTGCATCTTTTTATTGGAGTAACTTTCACATTTGAAATCTTATCCTAGAGATAAAGTGTGTTGTATACACTTAGGTACATATTCATTCCTGTAATATAGTATTTTATTTCATTTTAATATTAAAATAAAATGCAGGCATTTGTAGACACTGAAATTTGATAATTGATATTTAACTCTAATTTACCATTATTTTATATCCCGATGCCTTTTATGGGACTTAGCCTTCCCAATTTTATCTAAGTCAACTATAGGAAACTTCACAAACTATGTAAAACTAGTTATATATCTTTCTTAGACATATCTATATCATGATATCACTATTATTTTCTCTTGAATGGTAATGTCTAATTTAGAAAATATTGTCAGACAATATTGTTTGAGTTTGATGGTTCTATCTCACACCACACAATGATTATAAATTAAAATAAAATACTTCTTATGGGTTAATATATACTTTTCACATCTTAGTGGCATGATAAATTACCCAAAGAGTTTATTATAAATACAAAATGGCATAAACCTATTATGTATCTATAAATAACATATCAAGACTATTCCAATACTTGCACATACCTGAGGGCAACCCTATTTCTCCTAATTTTCCTATTAATCACTAAAATCAGGTCCTTACCAAGTCTAAATCACTCAAGATCCAAGTAAATATTTTTATTTATCAAGTATCAAGAGCTATATCACCAATTGCATACATTCAATGAACATTATTTCACACATTTACCTACTAAGGAGAAATATATATGACTTTGTTGTGGCTGACACATCCCTTTTCATAAAATAAAAGGGGCTGACCTATGCATTAAGTGAATTCAAATATTTTTATGATCCAATCAATCCCTATTTGATCCTTTACATTATGAAAATGTGGATGCCTATTCAATCTCAATGATAAAATATTTTATAGTGCCATTAATAGTTATTTGTTACATTTTAAAACCTTGCACAATTATGTCTATTTAAAAAAATAATTATATCACTGAAATTTTAAATGTATTTTACATACATAGTATTTTTGGCTCTAATAATTTTTGTAGTGATTTATTATGTAGGGGTTTACCTAGGTTCTTAGTCTTAGAGTCCTAGCTAAATTTATTGGATCCTTTTTGGAAGACAAGTGTCAATTTGCTTAGAAATAAATTTTGGACTAACTTGGACTCTTTGTGTACATTTTATAGGTCCCATAACTATTAAATTTATTAAATCCCAAGGAGGATTGAATCAATGAGGAGGAAACATGTGTCCCTATACACTTGAAGGTGTTAGAGATATTAGAGCCCTAAGAGGCCTAAACTAATGAGGAGTTACCACAGTTTCCTACATACTTAGAGGTGTCAAATATATCATAACCTCAATATGCCTAAAAATTTGAGGATTTGCCACATTCCCTTTTACTCCTAGATATTTCAAATCTGTCAGAGCCTAAGAAGCTCAAACTAATGATGAGGCACCACATATCACTATACACCTGGAGTCATAAGAGTTATTAGATCCCTAAGAGGCCAAAACTAATGAGGATCTACCATATATCCCTATACACCCAAAGGTTTTATAACTTTCAAATCCCTAGGATGCCTAAACTAATGAGGATTTTCCATGTGTCTCTATAGATGTAAATATGTTATTTAAATCAAATATCTAAGAAGATTGAATTAATGAGTAAGTTACATATATATATGTACACCCAAAGGCATAAAACCTATAAAAACATAAGGAGTCCCAAAATAATAAAGAGGTATGATGGGTCCCTATATAAATGGAGGTATCAAAGCTATTATATCCTTGAGAGGCATAATTGATTAGGAAATATACATGTGTACTTACATATATCTAGGTAGTAAAATATCATAGAAGGACCCAAAGGATTTATAAAAAGGGTACATATAATACACTTGACCTAATAAAATAGAACCATAATTTGTACACTTAAGTGGATAAATCATATAAGAAATATATAATTTCAATGAACTCCCCACCATACCTATTTGTCATAGCATTTAGTAAGCCCACCACTCTCTAGCTAACACATGTTCATCCCATGTAATTTTCACAGTGTCATAAGGGATAAACTAGGAGTGTGCCTATCATGATTCTCATGATTATTAGCTCTTCTAGGGGATTTCATGATCTGGTAGTTGGAGGAGCCACATCATTATTAGCTAATCTAAATGGGGCTTATTTTCAAAAAAAATAATTAATGCTAAAATTGGGAAATGATTAAATTGGAATCATGCCATAAACTTAGAGTTTATTTCACACAACATTAGCACACTAAAGTGATTATTTAAAAAAATATTATAGATCCCCTTGATTTTTCATCACAATCATATTTTCATTATCAATTGTGTGCTTATTAATCATTTAAATCCACTTTCATTGAGTTCACTCTAAAGTAAAAATAATCCCATTTGTTGAATTATTTACCAAAAATATTGTAGTGTAACAATGGAAGACTCTACCTCTAATCCTATATCAAAACCAACTATTTGGGACACCACATTACTACAAGGTGTCACTCCATTCATGAATTATAATGTGATTTTCAAAATAATTGAATACATCTAAATCCAGACACTGATGATGAGGCTAAGAGGGATGATACTCAGTATTTGGATGACCTTGTCACTATGAGAGTTTTAAGACTAAAAAAATCCATGACCAAACCAGAAGCCTTCCCACATTCAAACCTTTTCAATAATTTACTACTCTCTTCTAAGCATAGTATGAATATTATGTACTCACTAAACCATAGATTCAAAATTGAAGACATCTCTAGGCTTGAGTTCAAATAAGAATACAACCTCTTAGAATACAAAATAACTTATGACAATTATATCATTACACTTGGGTGTATACTCATAACATATATGATGTCCTCAATCATTGTGTAGATGAATTAGATAGATGGGTCGATAAAGAAGATATTGGTTCATACAATATTAGGATGTTCTAAGGAATATACATTAGTATAGTGTTGTTAAATCAATTGTATGGGGAAAGTAACATGGTTCATATAAATAGGATATGGGTTACCTCCTTAGTATCATCATGAAAGAGGACAAGGTCCTATATTTGGGGAGCATCATGACATTCAAAATCACTCAAAAAATGAATAGAGCCCTTGATGGAGGTGATTTGTACATGATGCCCTACATAGTGGACACATTTTGTGCCATCTTAGACTTTAATCACATGGAATTCCATTAGTGGATAATTGGGATCAAGATAAACCCACACTCAAATAATGTAAAGATATTACATATCCACCTAAATTCCATCCAACCCCTCCATAACAAGTTCCACAAAGGCCTAATGTTAAAGGACCAATGAATGCAAAAAGACTCTCCTATAAAATACTATAAGGATTCCCATCTTCCTCCACTAATACATCAACCTCAATATAAATTCAACCCACACTAGTTTCCCAAGTAATCTAACCCATAGCTTCTTGATGCATTCAATTTAAAATTAATCTAGTCTATTTTAGTCAGGGACTAGTATGTAACTTCCCCTAAAGTTTATTAAAAAATTGATAGTATTTCTTAACTACCCATTGTATCTCCCTCAAATTTCTCCATTTTGGCACATCCCACCTATATCATGCTTTCCATTGATCCTATGGGGATTAGTTCTTAATTACCATCCTTTGATTTTTCTTTGACCATGGTTAGTATCTCAATGCCCAAGTTCCCCCTATTCATACTGCATTTTATTTATATGGATTATATACACACCACACAAATTGAACAAGTTATCCTATAAAATTTTAGGATCTATATGGAAATGAGGGTCCATTTTAGGGCATGAGTTGTAGCTATGTAGTTAAAACAAATATTTGGTAGAATAATAGTTGAAAATTCATAATAGACAAAACACACACCTATTAAACTATGCCATATGGAGATAGTCCTACACACCTTAGAATATCAACACAATCTAAATTAATTTCTTAAAATAAATGAAATTTACTAACTTTCAATAGAATTTTCACATCTAAGATTAGTACACATTAATGATAAAAATAAATATCATACATAGCTTTTGAAAACTTTATAGTTATCAAATTAACATAAAAAAATAAGCTAAACCCTTAACATATAAAATGAAATATAAATAACCCACACAATTAAATGACAATCAATGACTTGATTTCTTATTGTATTGATCAAAACTTCCTCCTTTGAAAGAGGGTTTTACATATATTTATAGACTTAGTGAAAGGTTTGAGTCATTCTCCAAGTGTATTAAAGCTTCATATTACTTTGTTGATTAAGTAAAACCTAAGTTTTAGTTCTACTTTGTAAAAATGCATGTCATAATTCATAGATTACAATAGTCATGCAATGTGTGAAAGCTAAAAAAATAATTCAATTAAGTATAGCATGAATGTAATGAAGCATAAATAGTTGTATTTATTTTGAATAAATCCTAAATGAAAAATTAAATACATGATTGATATCATAATATCTACTATTTGGTCACAACTAGAGTTTGGGATTATGAATTGGTAGATGGAGTGGAGCTAGTCTTATTCTTGGACTTTAGCTCTTGATATTATTTATATCTGATAACATGTTATGACCTTATTATCTTCATATCTACAAGAGATAGATTATTCACAATATTCATATGATTTATTAATCTTACATTCTCAGCTTTTATATCTCTAAATCCTATACAAAAGATCTCCACTTATGTGGTCTTCATCCTTGAAAAACTAATCTCTTCAAGAGTTAACCCCTATATATTTTATTTGAAGTTGAGTAAGGCTTGCTAAATAATTTGATTAAAATATACATCACCACCAACTTTATAGTATTATCCCATGCATTTGTCAAATCTAATTCATTTAAAATTTTTAATGCTTGTTTACCCTATTTAGTTATTTTTGAGACAAAGGTGCCAACAAATGTTATCCATTCCCTTTATTCCTAGGTTTGAATGAACACTCAATCTAATGAATTTGTTACTTCCAAGGGTGACATTAATTCTAGATAATTGAAATCCTTATTTAGGGTATATAAAGTCAAAATATTAAATGTGGTCTCATACTCTTTCAAATCTTTGAATAATTTGGTCATTAGAGTTGATTGAGGGGCCAATTATGTCCTCAAGGAGCCAACAGTGTTTAGTATCTCATATAACCTTAATAATTAATTTTAGATATCCTACTCAATATTAAAGGGATCATGATTGACCTCTTTGTTTTCTATGATGTTCTCTAATTCTCACTCTATCTCTTTCCTTGGCTACTCAGTACCCTCATGGATTGTTATCAAGGCTCCAATATGGGTTTACATATAGGGATTAAAGTCCTCAATGAAAGGGGACTGACTTATTATTCTATCTTGTCTCTTGGAAAGATAAAAAACTTATTTTTATTTTAAAATCAATCTTTACCTAATGTTATCCTCTACCTTTATTTTACTCACCCTTTACATAGAGCTAGTAGACTTATCACATAATGAACTCATAATGGGTAGCTCTATTATATTTAGGTTTATCCTCTTAGAATATGATGATCCTAGTTATTTATCCCAATCTAGAAGTGTCAATTATGATGTGTATATTTATTATGCCTTTATATGGGTATCCTTTGAAGGCTTAGTATCATGAGATATATCAGCATGGAAGGCCATATTATTTTTAACGAGTATACATTCCCCAAATATGGCATTGGGTGGACAACATAGATAGGCTTCCTCTATATAATTTTCTTAGTGGCTACCATTTTTATAGTCTAAATAGATCTTAGGGAAGGCATGGGTGAATTAAATTTAGTAGAGGATGTTGGAAATTGAGTGTTAGGTTGGCTTGCAATAATAGTAACAGAGGTGGAAACCAAATGAATGGTTACAATAATGGATGTAGAGATAGGTCTATATGGAGGAAATGAAACATTAAGGAAAGAAGTGAAAAATGGAAATATGGAAATAGAAGGGTGTCCTAAGGGATTAGTAGGAAGTAACCCCTTACCTGATTGGTCACTCCTGAGGGGTGCCTTTCCTTTGAGTCCTTAAAGTCTTAAAACTTTGGATTTTTATAGTTCTTCATCTACTTCATCCATTAGTTTGCCTTTAATTAAGGGTTGTGTTTTTTCACTTGGTCCCTCTATAGACTACACCTAAAGCATTACTACCTTAGACTTACTCTTGTAGTATATAGTTGCCTTCTCAATTGGAGGAGTAGCTACTTGTTAGGTGGAAAGAGGGCTTCTCACATTGGATGTTATGGTTGTCAAATTTGTAACAATGGGTGTGAGGTCATTTTAGTTAGAGGAGTATATATATATATATATGATCCTTTTCCTTCCCAATAGAGTTCTCCTCTGAATTAATTATCTCTTTTATATGTTCCTACTTTATTTTACTCAATTTAAATATGGGTTCTTAAACTTAATGATTTTCCTCTTCTATTTATCTTATAGAAACTAAATTTTTCCCTTCACCTTACTCTTTCTATACATCTATCATCATGGTAGGTGGATTTTAGGAGTCTTGAATTTGATCATGTGGTTTATGGAGAGGTATATTTTCCAAAATTATGAAGAGGTCTATTCTCTTGGTCATGGGATTTTGTATTATGCTTGCTCAAGTGTCATGGAAGGATCTATTTGAATTACCTTGATGAAATATTCATTTACTCTAGTTATTCTATCCCTTTTAAAGACTTCAATATCATATTTTACATTGATAAATATTAAATCATGGTCATAAGGATCATTCTTATATTGAATACCTAGATTATGAACATGTTGTTTTGCTCTACCATGGGGGTATCAATCTCTATGGGGTAAGGTAGCCAGGGCATAAGATTTCTTGACATTTCCATCCTCTCCAAAATGCCTATAGAATGTGTAACACATCCTCCCAATCATGAGATGAGAGTCATGAAATGTGTTTTATTACTTCTAGTTAAATATTCATCGACCCCCTTCCATAACAGATAAGAAATTTCTTGCTTAGCCAACTGGTTTGGACATATTTTGGGATGTATAGAGGATCAACCGTATGTCTAATGACCATTATCATGGTGTAGTCCAAATATAACTAGTATTTACCCATAGACATGATTGAATTGGACAAATTTTTAGATATTATGGGCATGTTATCCTCATTAATTATACACCAAAATTAGGGATTCAAGTCTTCAGTAGTCCTCGATATACTTCTTATACATGCATAAATATAAAAAAATGAATAGACCTCAAAAATATTATTTTTGATATAATCAGGATTTAGGTCCTAGAGAGACCAATTATGTCTATAGATAGTACCCATGATAGCATCAAGAAGGTAGGACATAATTTAAAAAAATATCCTAGGGGTATCTTATCTTTATTCAATATCAATTCATGCAATCGAGCATTGATAATCTCTCCCAATGCAAAGGTATGTTCTAAGGTGGCAAATAGGTCATGAAATGGTACCCATTCTAAGTGAAGGAAGTGGATGATAGAGTAACAATACAAGTATTTCAATAGTTCCATACCAATGTGAATTCCCATCCATAATTTTTTTATGGGCACAGGATTCTTTTCCTCTAGTGAAATGGTTTCTACATGGAGAAGCCATTTACTCACTATCTTATCCAAATTATTTTTTTTCCTCCAAAGGAATACACTATGTAAAATAAATGTGGCATCTAATATTGGTAAGTGTAAATATATTTTAAATGTTTCCCATGATATGTAGATGAAAATAGTGTTGTGACTGACATATTGGAGGAAACTACCATATAAAATCCTTTCCTCAAAGAACAAGTCATGTAACAGGTCAATACATGGCATGACCTCACATTTAGTAGAGGCATAGTGAAGTGTTTGGTGCTTGAATGGAATTATGTCAACTTATATATATATATATATATATCATTATTATAGAGAGACATATTCCTCATATCTAAATGGGTCAACACTTTCTACAGCCTCCCACAGAGATGAGTAGTTAACATAGGTACCATCAAATACAGAGGCATAAAAATATATCCATACAGTCCTTTGAGTATTTGATAGAAAATAAAGATGGTACTTGGGCTCCCCTATATAATCTCTATGAATATTCCATTATTATTTATTATTGATGATAGAGTTTAAGCTCCTTATAATGGTGGTCTGGTGCTCTCCTATGCAAATTATAGACTATTAAAATGTAACTAGGGCTTAAATTCTTAGAGGTTAATATTCACTTAAGACTATTAGCAGTCAATGGATGTAAATTTGGTTATCATCTAGATGTTATATCCTTTTATCATTAAATATTAGTTTGTGTACCATTAATAACTAAAATCTCTAAGCTTGTCATGTTCATTTAATTCAAACTTGACCACCTTAGCCTAGTGGACATGCCATGCAAGATGCTTACTCATTCAAAGGGGTTCCATAGTGATATTTATTTTTGATACTTATCAATGTGTAGTTTAGATAAGAATCAATTATTGAATTTAGGCCAAAACATTTGATATTGTTAGCCAATATTTATGAATGAAAAACTCTGAAGACCAAAATGTTCTTCAGGGAGATTCATGATACTTTTCTTCAAGGCCAAAAATTTTGAACACTTTTATAGAAGACTAAATTGTCATTCTAAAATATTTGAGGGAGAACGTTATTGAAGATGAAAGTTCTAAACAAAAGTTTTCAAACAAAAACTTAGGAAAGAGAAAGTTTCCAGAGACCAAAATAATGAATAAAAGTTCCCAAAAATAAATTTACTAAATAAAAGATGTTGAATGAAAGGATATGAATAATAATTTACTAATAATAAATTTCCCAAATAAGAAATCAAATAAGAAAATATTCAGACTAAAAATGTCAAATACCAAAATGTTGAAGACTAAAATGCTCATAATGATGAACACATGAATACAAATAATGATGATTATGAAGAACTATCACACATAATAAGCTTCTCAAAAATTTCAAATGAAAATGGGTTGCGAAATAAAAATAGATGCAATAATGGTGATTCAATGCTAAAAACCCTACAATTTTTAATTGATAATATAATGAACAAGCCTTATATAAACAAAGGGGTCCCTACTTATCCATAAATAATTTAAGGTGGGGTGTGTTAAATATAAAAAATGGTGATTCATAGGGGTGAATACTCTTGAGTTTTCAAAAACCCAAAATATATTATTTCAATTTTCTAATATTGACCAAGAACAATGCTATGAAATAAATGATTAGATCATAAACATAAAAGGGACTCTTGGTAAGTTCATAAAACATACTTACTTTACCCATACCTTGGATGAGTGTGTGGAAAATTAATATTATTTACTCCTTGTCAAATTATTTTAGTAAATACATGGGATGAGATATAGGTTTCATTTTGATTTAGTGTTAAGACATTAGAAATTTAGGAAGCTCGGGCATTGCTCTACTATCAACCATGCATCCATAGCCCTGAAAAAGAAGTCTTTGATCACCTTTCCTCCCTTACTTCATATTATTTCATGATGTGTGATACATTTATCTTATTTCATCATGTAGGTTTTTAATCCATTTTTCCATTTAGAGTTTTGGATTATCCTTTCTTTTCCCTTTTATTTTTTTCTTTTTTGTGTGAATGAAAGAAAATAAAAGGTAACCACCATGAGCTGGTATAGGTAAGGTTTGGTTCATTAGAATGTCCTTATAAAATTCACCCATATCAATGGTTATTATCTCAAATACGTATTAGTATTTGATTTAAATTTGTTCCAAGGATATGAGAAAATATTTATAAATTTACATGTATTCATGGGAGAAACTATTATATACCTAATGGAATCATTTACTTTATAACACTGTCATGGTTAACTCTCTCACTACTTACCTGGATTAATATTTTTGATGCTCAAGGTGTAATTCCCACTGGTTCAAGTTGAATTCAAAACATCTATTTAGGAAATAATTTGAACATGATTTTTCTTTGTTATACTAAAAAACAAGAGACTAAACTAGGAAAACAACATGCAGAAAGTGATAACGATTAATATAGAAAACAAGAGATACTCTAATAAAAATAAATGAATGAAAGTAGGAAAATAACTAATAAATTAAATATAACCTACCCCTACCTCTATTGAAACACATTTTTTTACTCATAGACATCTTCAGATGGGGTAACCATGAACTAGTGTTTCAAAAACTATCCATTGATTAGATATGTCAATTTGTTACCTTGGAGGTCCCTCAAATAGAAAGTATTGTTACCCAAGATTTAGGAAATTTGATAGGTTCCTATTTATATTGGGTTAAAATTATCATATTATCTTTTCTTTTCATTGTATTTTTCCCATAGAAGCACTAGGTCAGATATATCGAATGCTTTAAATGTTGCTCTTTTATCAAACCATATTTTGACTATATCTTGATGCCTACTAAAATTGTGTAGGGATTCAATCCTAAATTCTTCCATTTTTATGACATGTAATAATTTGGACTTTATCATCAAATTGGGTTCCATGTATTTCTACATGAACTAATATGTTGGTAACTTAAGCATGATTGGGATTATTGGTTACCTCCCATAGACTAACATATATAGTGGGGCTTTAAGACCATACTTTTACTGAGTTTGATCTATCTAAATTGTGTATTTTAGTAAGAAATGACACTCTTTAGGTTTATTCATAGTTAATTTATTGATAATACCAATGAGGTTATTTTTAATTGATTTATCGAATTCATTCCCTTGTGTCTAGTGATTAGAGGATTATATAATGGTGATTTGATTATCATGGGATTAGTTTGCAAATTTAAATGATTGTAATGTTGGACCATTATCAAAAAATAATGAAATAGGAGTACCAAACCTACTCATGATATTATCTTAGAATAAATTGATCACATATTATGCTATCAAATTCTTTGTGGTTACTGCTTCAATCCATCTAGTATAGTAATATGCAACGGTGAGAAAAAATTATCCCTAGATAAAGGGTTAAGGTTGATAACACTAAAAAAATATAAGCCTTATTGGGTAAACAGCTTTCCCTTAATCATGGGATGTAGTGGTCATGGCTACATGTACCTCTCTTTTTTCCAAAACCTATCATTTGTGGCACATCCTTATGTGGAAGTGAGCATCCTTAAACATTGTTGGCTAATAAAAACACATTCTAAGGATTCTATGGGATTTAGTATTATTAGATGAATAGACACTACTATATTCTGGATGTAATTTTTCAATAATATCTTGGAATTCATCACATGACACACATCTCAAATAGATTCCTATACAGTTTTTCATATAGATAATTCCTTTCTTGATCATATAATGAGTAGTTTTGAGCCTCAAGGCTCTCTTTTTCTTTCTTTTGAGTTCTTGAGGAAATTTTCTAGTAAGTAAGAATTAAATGATATCTAAATACCATTCTTCCTAGGAAACCTATGTTGTGCAGGCTTCCTACATGGTGATACATGGGTCTGGTTCAATCATAAAATAAACAATACCTTATCCTCTAATGATTTTTTGAGGTTTGATCTCATTGTCAAAATTTATAATTTTTCCATCTATTTTCCCCTACTCTCTCCCAACTCGTTATGTCCTATTATAAGCTTGAAAACAATGTCTGGTATAATAATAATGGTCTTATGCCTATGAATTTAGTGTCATAATTTCTTTACAATTTTCACAAGGTTAAATATCTACTTGTCAATCAGGGAATATTTAAGCTTTACATATTTTGAGTTCATTTTCATGAAAATGATAGGATGTTTATTCTCTTCCTTCTTTTATGTGAGTAAAATAATGATTGTATGTTATGAAGCATAAAAATATAGGAATAAGTTCTTTGTAAAATTTGGGATTACCAATACTAGGGCCTATGATATAGCATTTATAATGTCTTGAAAATACATTCTAACTTTCATTATCCATTTAAATTTTTCATATTGTTTAATCATTGTGTTCAGAAGTTTGATAATTTCTGCAAATTTTGATATAAATTTTCTTACAAAATTAATCTTTCCAAAGAAAGACTTAATATTCTTTTCATTGTTTGAGAACATTAGATTGTAAATTTCCTACATTTTATTTGGGTCAATAGTGATCCCATATTTGGAGATAATATGGCCTAAAAATTTGCCTTTAGCAACACCAAATATGCTCTTTTGGGGGTTCAATGAGATAACAAATTTCCTACATCTCTCAAACATGGACTAAAAATGGTCTATGTGATCAACCCTCTTTTTTGAGAAAATGGTGAGATCATCCATGTATATGATTATGAATTTACCTATTATCCCTTAGAATCCATGATCCATGTCTCTTTCAAAAGTATCTCTTATGTTGATTAGGCTAAATGACATCTATTTATCTGCATAAGTTCCCCACTTTCTGGTAAATGCATTTTTCATTATATTCTCTAATTTAAATAACACATGATTGTATATTAAAAATCTATCTAATAAATACATAGTTATAGAACCACTCATAGTCTAGATCACCTCATCTAATGAGGGTAAAGGATAGTTATCTTTCTTAGAAGCCTTATTAATATTCCTGAAAATAACACATATCCTAATTTTACCATTCTTTTTTTTTAATAGAATTAGATTAGTGACCCAAGTTGAATGCCTAATAGGAAATACTATCCTGGCACTTATCAACTTCTCTACCTCCTTCGAGATCAAAGGTTCTAAGATAGAATTAACCAGTCTCTATTTCTTCTTGAATGGATTACTATCTGGGTTGAGGGGATTTTATGGGTGATGACCCTAGGATTGAAGATCCTCAAATAATAATGCATCCCTATAATTAAAAATTTATATCTAATGATCAATTTTTTGACCATTTATCTCTCATCTAGAGTGTAGCTTAAACTAATATTGATAAGATGTAAGTATCCTTCATTACCCAAATACTCTAAGATGAACTACGACTCATTACCCTTAATCATCCTTTATTATTGGGCTTGGGTATTTGTGTCAAAGGCTCTTTCCAAGGCAAATATATGTATTGGGAGATGATTTTCCTCTAGTTGGATGCTATACTCTTCATCTAATTCCCCATGGCACAAATGGCTTATTTCCTCATCATTAATTATTCTAGTCTCAAATTATCCTAAATTGATCAAAAATTGGATGATTTGTTGATCTTCATCAAACACCTAAATATTCTCAATATTGTCTAGTATTTATGGATAATGAACCAACTTGATGGAGAAGTTATACAGTTTTGACTCCTATAAGGGTGCTAAATTTTCATTGAGGTAGTTAGTGAGTTAGTAGCTTGATTTTTTTCTCTTGGAATGGCCATTATGTGGAAAGCCTCAAATGACTCAATTAAATCTTAGGCTCTATGTTTGTATCTTTTTAAGTATGATAACTTACATTCATACTTATTTTTGACCTGGTTGACCACTAGTTTTGAGTCTCAATATATTAGTAGTTCTTTGACTTTGTACTTTAGAACAAACTACAATCCTAAAATTAGGTCTTCATACTCTACTTTGTTATTAGTGCATAAAAATTAGAGCCTATATGTTGTGAGGTACTTATTCCCTCATGGATTTACCAACTTAATGCCAATACCTAATCCTTTATTGGATCTTGATCCATCGAAATGAAGGGTCCATAATTGGGAAGGACCCTATGTTTCTTATCATACTACATGTTTTTTTAGTAAAATTATATAGTCCAAGACTAGGAAATTTGTAACTTACTTATTCATTAGTAGTATTGTACTCTATAATAGGGTGATTCATCCTTGGCTCCTGATTAATTCTAATTTGGTTGGAAATGTGTCTCCATAGAAGCCAAATATGAGATAATTTTGTGGAAAGATACCCATTGAGCATCTTTGACCAATCTCTATTTAATAATAGCTCATACCCTTCAAGAATATCTACTACCAATATGTCAATAGTCATCTACACACATGTAACCTATATGCATACATCATTAAGTTATCCTATCATGGGTACCACTATTTTATGAAGTTGTGAAATAATATTTATGGGTAGGCTTTGGTTTAAACTAAGCATCTATAAAATAGAGGTTGGCATCACAATGGTTAGAGTTTAAAAATCCACCAAATAGTTGTGTATATTTTTTCCAAATACATGAATGGTTTGAAATAAAGGGGGAACTTCATTTTTGATTTTATATATGACATTTGTGTTTGCCATTTTGGACTTTTATAAAATAGACTTCCTTGTGATAAAATTCCATAAGAGCTCCTATTTTGTGATTTGTGACA
The DNA here is from genome assembly GCA_037957365.1 of Torreya grandis. NCBI lineage: Eukaryota > Viridiplantae > Streptophyta > Pinopsida > Cupressales > Taxaceae > Torreya > Torreya grandis. The sequence continues at coordinate 458,027 of JARHVA010004513.1, forward strand.
ATTCATAGAGACTAATATTATCCTGATCTTCTTCATATCCTCAAGAATATTATGCCCCCTTAATATATTATTCTATATTCTGAGGCTAATCATTTCAGTTTGGGGGGAGATTATTATTATCATCTTTAAGATTCAAGAGAATAATTATATTATTAGGAGTAGAAGTGGTAAGAGGTTATCTATTACTCATATTGTAATTATTTATATTGAACTAATAAAATGCTTATAGTTCATCAGAATTATCTGCGAGAATATTTTCATCTTCATTATGGAAGGCAAATGTGTAAATTTCAAAGACCATAGCTATACTTGAGGGGCTATATTCATGAGGGAGATCTAGGGGATTCATCACTTGATCTTATTTGACCATTTCCCTTTTGAAAAAATTCAAATATTGCATAGAAATCCACACAATCTAGTTCCCCATGTTGTGATGTGTTATGAACTCTATACCAATTAGAAAAAGTTGTCTCCATGATATTAAACTTTAGAAACTTAGTGGACTGCTATTTTTTTAAATTATTGGTGGGTCTATTGAAGGGCCTATTATATATTGGAAAACTAGAATTCTAGTTATTACTCTAATTAGTAGTATTACCCATCCTTCTTTGCATACTCAAGAAGTCAATACTCAATTTTTGGACCATTCTTTGTATAGAATCCAATTCATCTTTAGTAGAGTCTACACCCTAAGTGATTATTCTATTGGAATGAGACTTATGTGATTTTTTTAGTTCTATTGATGGCCAATCATTTATGCCTATTTATTCAATAAACCATCATTCTAATTAATGGTTCGTTGTGTCATGGGAGGTAGAGTGTACAAGTAATTTTGATTGAATGTAGGGACATTATGATTATCATGTATAATTACATTCAAATATGGAAAACCATCATTGAACATTTGGGCCCCTAATATCTACGAATTGAGATGAGGATTGAGTTTCTTGTTAATGTTGATAGCTTCTACATATGCTAGGTCTAAAGTATTGGTAGTGGTAGTTCTTCATAAAAATACTACTAATGGGATCCAAAGTGTTCTTATACATCTTGAGTGATAAAGACACTTATAGTTTATATGCACTATTAAACTAAGTGTACATCTTCTAAAAGAGTGAATTAAAGGCACTAATTGACTCATTAATATCCCTATTCATGTTGGTGAAATAATGATACACAAAACTTGGATTAGTAACTTGCCCAAATTATGCAAGGAAAGTATTTTGTCATGAACTCCATGAGGTGATGGAATTTTCTTGAAAGTTAAGATACCAAACATAATAATAATCCTATAGAGTGAATGGGAAAAGTCTAAATACAACATCCTCATGTGTGACATTCATTAATCTCATAGAAGCCTTGAAATATTTAATATGTTCCTCTGTCGACCTCCCACTTGATGGAAAAAATGTAGACAAGTATTAATCTAGATTCCTTGGTAAATTATGTTGATCTCCAAGAATGGCAATAATAGATCTGACTAACCAAGGTTGAGCCATAAGATGGCTAATAATATGGATGTTTCTCACTAGGTAAGGTGTCTTGGATTGGTATATCTTAGAGATGGTTGGTATTGGTCTAGGCCTCCTATGATTTGACAAAGGTGAAACTAAAAGGATGCCATAGACCCTAGACGTTGTTACTCTTTCTAGGCATCTCCAGTGCAACTTTACATAGTGACTAACCTCTAATATTGAGAAAAACCAAAAGTGTGCCCTCTTTCTAGTGCCATCTTTGCTTCCTTTAGATGTGGATTTTATACACACCACAAACTGAATAAGGTAGCCTCTAATGTTTTAGGTTCTTTACATAAATAAGGTTTCAATCCAAGGCACAAGTTGTAGGTATGCAGTTAAATAACCAATTGATAGAATATTAGGTTGAAAATGGAGGTTGTTTAACTAGGTAAATGGATGGTTATGCGAAATTTAAAATAAGTAAACACTAGGTGAGTTGGTTAGGTGGATAATTAGTCTAAGGTGGGTATATCTCAAAATAAAATCATAAAAGGATGGAGAGGCAAGGCAAAAAGGAATGTCATGTGTTCACAAATGGTCACTTCTAATGCTTTTTCCTTAGTGGATGAGTATCTCTAAAATAAATGTTTATCATTTGTAGCTGCTTCATACTCACAAAAAAACATAGTTAAGTTTCCTAGGGAAATTAGGTATAGGAAACTTAGTGGTATCAATAAAATATTTCCCTCTTTAGAGTATCTATTTTACACCCTTAACTAAGATATTATAGCTTGGACTAGGAATGTATCTAGAGTATCCACAACACACACATAGAAAACTATACTAGAGGGAGATACTCATACACACCTTATAATATCAATGTAGTCTAAACTAATTACTTACAATCAATGAAATTTACTAATTTTAAATATATTTTGTACATATTTAATTAATGCACATAAATGATGAAAATTAGGATCATCTATAGATTTTGTACACTTCAAAGTTATTTAATTGACATATACAAAGAAGCTAAACTCTTAACATAGAAAAGGGAAGAGAAAGAACCAATGCAGTTGCATGATAATCAATGACTTGATTTATTCCTGTATTAATAAAAAATAACACCCATTTTAAAGAGGGTTTTACATATATTTATAGACATGAGGAAGGGGTCATATCATCCTCCAATTTTAGTAAATATTCAAATTACATTTTTTATTAAAAAAACCTAAGTTTAGTTCTACTTTGTAAAACTCCATGTTACAATTCATATATTATAATAGTAATGCAACATATACATGTTGAAAAAACACTTCAATTCATTAAAACATGAATGTAATGAAACATAACTATTTGTAGTTAGTTTTAGTAAATAATATATGCAAAATTATATACATGATTGATATAAAAATATTTATGGTCTGGTCACAACTAGAGTCTGTGATACTGAACTACTAGATGGAGTGGAGCCAAACTTCTTATTGGTATACAACTCTTGGTAGTATTTATATATAATAATATTTTATGCCCTTATTATATTGATATCTAAAAGAGATGGTATATTCACCCTACTTAGCTTTTGTGTTATTAATATTGCATGCTTAGCTTTTGTAGCTCTGAAGTCTATCCTAAAGATCTCCACTTATGTGGCCTTTTTCCTCATAAAATTCAACCTAGTCACACTTTATAATTAACCCTTTTAGATTATATTTAAAGTTGACTAAGGCTTGCTATAACATTTGATAAAAAATAGACCTCACCACCAACTTTCCAATTCCGTCCCACACATTTTTTAACTCCAACTCATTCAAAATTTGTATTGTTTTATTTTCCTCTTTAGTTATTTGTGAGACTAAGGTGTTATTAAATTTTATACATTACCTTACTTCCTAGGTCTAGATGACCACTAAATTTAATAAATTTACTATTTCCAAGGGTCATATCAAGTCCATATGGATAAAATCCCTATTTGGGGTATATAAAATGGAAAAAATCAACTTGGTCTCATATTCTTTCATAGCTTTGAACATCTTGGTCATTAGAGTTATTTGAGGGGCCAATTATGTCCTCAAGGAGCCAATAATGTCTAGTATCTCATACATCCTTAAGGATGTATTTTAGACATATTAATCAATATGAGAGGGAACATTAATGACCTTTTTTTGTTCTTTAATGTTCTCTAATTCTTTCTCTAGATATTTCCTCGCCTACAAAGTACCCTCATAGATTGATAGTAAGGCTCCAATATGGGTCTCCATATGGGAATTAAAGTCCTCAATGAAAGGGGCCTGACCTATTATTCTATCTTATCTCTTGGAAAACTAATATAATTCTTATATTTCTTTTAAAATCAAGCTTTACCCAATGTTTTCCTCTACCTTTATTTTCCTTTCCCTTTGCACATATCTAGTAGACTTATAAAATAATGAACTCACAATGGGTAGCTTAGTTATCTTCATGTCTAGACTCTTAGAAGTTGATGATCCTATTTCTTTGGCCTAGTCTATAATTATCAAATATGATGGGTCTACCAAGTGTGCCTCTATATGGGTATCCTTGAAAGGCTTAGTCTCGAGAGTTGGATTCGATATGGAAGGCCATATTATTTTTGACTAGTCTACATTCTCCAAATGTCAAATTGGGTGGACAATCTAGAAAACATTAATCCTTAGAGATTTATTTGTGGCTAATATTGTTATGTTTTGATTAGATATTTGGGAAGGCATCGATGAATTCAACTGAGTATAGAATGTTGGAAATTAAGTGTTAGTTTGGGTGGTGGTAATAGTAACAGAGGTGGTAACCAAAGGAATGGTTACAACAATGGATGTGGAAATAGATCCATATAGAGGTAATGACACATCTTAGATAGAAGTGATAAATGACAATATGCTAACATAAGGGTGGTCTAAAGGATCATTAGGAAGCAATCCCTTACCTGATTGTTCACTCCTGAAGGGTGCCTTTCCTTTGAGTCCTTACAATCTTAAAACTTTGGATTGTTATAGTTTTTATTCATCTACTTCATTTATTGGCTCACCCTCATTTGAGGGTTCTATCTATTCACTTAGTCCCTCTATAGACTACACTTGAGGCCTTACTACCTTGGACTTCCTATTGTATCATATTGTTTCCTTATTAGTCAAAGGATTAGTTACATATTGGGTGGAAAGAGGGACTCTCACACTATATTTTATGGTTTCCAAAGTTGCATCAATGGGTATAAGGTATTATAAGTCAAAGGAGTCTATATAAAGAGGTTTTTCTTCCTTCCCAATAGAGTTCTCCTCTGCATGAACTATCTCTTCATTATGTTCCTTCTTTATTTTCCTAAATTAAACTAAGGGCACTTGAACTTGATTAGTTTCCTCTTCTATTTGTCTTACAATAATTGAAGTTTCCCATTTACCCTACTCTTTTTGTACAACCATCATCAAGGTGGGTGGATTTTAAGAGTCTTAACTTTCATCATGTGGTTTTTGGAGAGGTCTATTATTACAAAATTATAAATAGGTCCATCCTCTTGATGGTAGGATTATTTATTATGCTTAATAAAGTGTGATAGAAGGATTTACTTGAATTACCTTGAGTAAATTTTCATTTACTCTAGTTGTTATATCCCTTTAAAAAGATATTTGAATCATCTTTTGCATTTAGAAATGAGAAATAATGGTTATAAGGACCATGCTTATATTGAATGCCTAGATTATGAACACATTGTTACAATATACCATGGGGGTCCCAATATCTATTGGGTAAGGTAGCCAAGGCATAGACTTTCCTAGCATTGAAAACTTCCTCAAAATGCCTATAGAAGGTGTAACACATCTTACCAATCATGAGATGAGAGACATGAAATGTGTTCTTATTACTTCTAGTTAAATTTCATTGATCCCATTCCATAATTGATACAAAATTTATTACTCAACCATTAGGGACATATTTTGGGAGGCATAGAGGATCAACCTTATGACCAATGACTATTATCAGGATTTAATCTATACATAACTAGTAGTCACCCATAGACATGAGTAAATTAGAAATGGTTTTAGATATTCTAGGCATGGGATCCTCATGAATTTCTCTCTAAATGTAGGGATACAAGTCTTCATCAATCCTCAATATATTTATTGTATATGCATAAATATGAATAAATGAATACACATCATAACTCCTATTTTTGATATAAATGGGATTTGGGTCCTATAAAGACCCATTATGTAAATAGATGATACCCATGACAACATCAATAAGGTAATAAATCATGTAAAATTCTCCCCTTGGGGTCTCTTATTTTTGTGTAGTATTAGTTCATACAAAAGGGCACTAATAATCTATCTTAATGTAAAGGTTAATTCTTAGGTGATCAATAGATTGAGAAATGGTGCCCATTTCAAGTGAATTAAATGAATGCTTGAGTGACCATATAATAAAATCAATATTTCCATACCAATGTGAACTGCCATATAAAATTTGATGATGGGCACAAGATTCTTGTCTTTGAGTGAAAATGTTTCTCTAGGGAGAAGTCATTTTCTTACTATCTTATCTATACTATTAATTTTCCTCCAAAGGGATACACTATGTCAATAAAATGTGGCATCCAATATTGGAAAGAATAAATAAATTTTAAATGATTCCCCTTATAAGTAGGTGATGATGGTGTTGTGATTGATGTAGTGGAGGAAATTGCTATCTATAAACCTTACCTCAAATAATAAGTCACATAACAAGTCACTTTATGACATGCCCTCAAGTTTAATAGTGGAATAGTGAAGTGCTTTGTGATTTAATAAAATTAGGTCAACTACTATCTATCATTATTCTAGAGAGATGTATTCCTCATGTAAGTGAATGGGTCAATGCTTTCTACATCCTCCCATAGAGATGAGTAGTTGTGTTGAACAAATTTGACCTTTCATCAAATTTGAGTCAACCCATACATTTTTAAAATTTTAAGAAGTTTCCACATGTCCTATAGGGGTCTCATATTGGTTTAAATTCTTTAATTATCCTTCCTCTAATCCTTGTTGAATCCCACCCTCCTTATACTACCAAGTCAACCAAAGTCAACCTTGGTCAAACTTGGTAAAAGGCTTATTTTATTTGTAAAATTTCCTAAGGTGTTCTATGATATGTTTTAATAGGTTCAAAACTCATTAATTTACATTTCATTATGTCTCATATGCAAAAAATGGCCTTTTGGTCATATTTTTAGCATAGTAAATGACTTGTAGGGACTTTCAAGGAGGTAAATTTGTCACCAAGAGATATTTCAATGTGGAAGAGGTCAATAATAATCATAAATCAGTCTAAGAGGTAGTTATGTGTAGAAAGGGGTAGTTTTTCCTTGTTTTTAGGCACTTTTGGGAACATGTACGGATTTCTTAAGTTCACCATCAACTAAAAACATGGGTAAAATGTCTCTTAATCTTCCTAAACTCCTTACCACACATGTTTTTCAAGTAATATGTCAAAAAGTTCATTTTTTTCTTATTTTCCTTCCTTTTTGCCTTTTCAAGCCAAGGAGGGTCAATTTCAAACACTTGGTGTGGATCGTATAGCTGGATTTGGGAGGAATACTTTTGGGGAAAGAAAGGGATTTGAGTGTACTTAAAATTAATAACAACAAGTTTCATTTTGGTGGCTCCTCCTTTATGAACAATCATTTAGACCTTAAGGAATTCTTTAAGCAATCTCATACAAGAGGGGTCACTATTTGCACTTGTTTTAGACTTCTTTGCTTTGGTTTGATAGTGTTGATAGTTTCATGTGTTTATCAGGGATTATCCATTGGTTTTCCATTTTTATCTTTATTTTTTAATTTTATATAGTTCAAAAATCCTTTTCATAGGCTTATTTTGGTCTAATTCCATCCTCTCTACTTTGGGTAGACATCTAATTCCTAACACCATTTGTGTTGAAATTATCAATCTTACTCAATTTGCACTTAAATGCACATTTTAGGTCAAAATCCTTTAAATAAATTAAATGGTTAAAACTTGTCATTTACAAGTGACAATTTAGATCAAAGTATCCCTAAATAGGGCAATGTATTTTATGGGCTAGTTAACTTTGATCAGATCATTTCAAGTCAAAATGACAATTTTGCCATTTAGTGATTTGGATCACTCTTTTCTTATAATTCATTGTTACACATCATATACCTTTTTTATTTGGTGTTAGACACATACTAATGGGAATAAGATTCCAACATATTTAACATCACCTTCTAATTCTTCCTGGGTCAAATTACAATTTAGTAATATGACTTTTTGACCATTTTGATTAATTGAGGACCAATTTTTAAATAATTACACAAATTTCGATTAACCTTTTTTAAGGCTAATTAATCCAAATAAGGAGCTTAGGTGGATTATTCATGATATTTGTTGAATATTTCTTTTTGAAAATTGATTCCTATTAACTGCATCATCAAGTGACATCATTTCTTAGGGAGACATCCCTAAGCCATAGATGTCACAAATATCAAGATTATTGGTCACCCATGCTTATTTAATGCCTCCCATGCCTCTTTCAATTCCCATTATTCCAAGGTCATTATGAAGATAATTATGTATTTAATTCTAAATATTAGGATTATCCATGGTCACACATCTCAATCTTGAGATGGATGATCCTAGTTGATCCTGACCAATCTAAAAAATCTATAAATAGAGAGGCCATGAAAATCATTTCTAAGTTATTTTGGTGGAAGGTTGTTACGCTCAAATATATTCAAGGCTTAAATATTACAAAGTTATAATGCTAAATTATTTCCACAAGGCTTTACATTTGATCATATATTTTGTTTTATGGAGTGTTCTTAAGGCATTAGAGGAGCTTACCACCATTATTGTAAAAGACAAGGATGCTTGATCAAGGGAGAACATGTTTTTGAGCCACATGGGTATGGTGAATCTATTTAGGAAGGTAATATGGTGTTTCTTTATTTTATTTGTTTCTTTTTATTCTTTTTAATTCCCATAGGAATAGATAGTCTTGGTTGGTTATTTATTTATGCATGTTTCATTATTTATGGACTAGTCCTTAACTAACTTGATTTGTAATCCTCTCTACACTTTGTAGCTCAAAGTTTTACATCTACAAGATATTGATGACATCATGGTGATGTAGAGAGAGGTATACTTATGCTCCAATTACTTAACATTGTCAAAAGTATAGTGATATTTCCCAAGGAAAACACATAGATTCATATTTATGGAAGGTTTCATCTTGTCCATTGTGATGTGTTAGACTTCCACCTTCAGGTGGTCTTGATAGAGGCTAAAGTGCCAACTTTGAAAATTTGAGTTATAAGGTAAACCCATTTAAGGCCTTAAAACCTATTGACATAATGACAAACCTTGTATGAAGAAATAGATTAATATAATAGGGGGTGGAAATAGGTTTGAAATAAGAAATCCAAGTTTGTCCTTTTTTCCTTGAAATAACAAAATAAAGGACCTAAAAGTTTTGTGAGTAATGTATACCATAGCCTCAAGGTCCCTTTGATAATCCTAATGGTTTGTCCTTGTAGCCTTTATCATGGAGAATAATTATGCCAAGTTTAAGAGGAAGTTGATAAGTGGAGGGGGATCATTTGAAGTCACTAAGTTTCCAATAAATGCACTAAACTCATTTAGTGATATCTATAGTAATTTAAACCAAAGGACCATTTTCAACCAATGATTCAATTCCAAACCATGTTTCATGTTTGGGTAGTCTTAATGGTGAATAAGGAACATTTGAAACCTCAAATTAAATTCCAAGGAGATAATGCTCCTAAACTTAGTTTATTATCAAGCTCATTGACCATATTATTTGTTCAAATAGACACTTACATCCAGGTAGGTTTGACAGTGAGTTTTTTTGGCATATTTGTTTTTTAGAGTGGAATTTATCCCTTTATAGGTGATTAAAAACATGGGTAGGTTTTAGGTTGTTATCAAAATGTAAGAAATATCTCTTAACATCATCACTAAGGTCCATTTGAAGCCATGAACACTTACAATAGGGTATTGAGAGCAAAATGTATCAGTCAATATGTGACAGACTAATATGATCATGTATGGTGTGATTTACTAATTGATGAAGGAAAATAATTAATTTTTACTAAAAGAGTTTTCAAAGAAATATCTTAACACCTTGAACACACTAATTAGGACAAAAACCACCTACAGGGATATCTCCTCCCACAGTCACAATCAAGAAGCTCCATATGAACTTTTCAACCAAGGTTATAAAATTAGACCATGCCATAAAATTATAATATATTATTGAAATTAAAGAAAAATTATAGGCTCAAGATATAATCAGTTGACAGAATTGATGTCTTAATACCTCCCCAAGCTCTTCCTCTGCCATTACAAAGGCATGAAATGTGTACCTACAGTTGAGAGTAGGTAGTGACCTAAAAGGATGTGTTTGAGCATAATAATAGTTATTTGGTGATTTTTATGTTTCAAATCAAGTTTTAATAGGCTTAATTCACCATAAAAACGTTATAATATTTTAGGAAGGCCATATGTTTCTCCATCCTTCCTAGTTGCACACATATAGTCCTATGTGTGAACATGTTGGATAGAGACCTAAAACAACTTGATGCAAGGTGGAATTTTGAATATTTAAAATAATACATGTTGATTAGTATGAATTAAATTAAGATAAAGGTAGACTCAATGATCCTTATACACCATAAATAGTTTTTAGGTAAACTAAGCAACCTATATTAGGGTTCACAAAATCAAGTCCCAGTCCATGATAAACAGAGGTAGTTTTGGAGGAGGTGTATTGGCATGGTTGGTTTAAATTAGAAAAAATTATAAAAATTAAAAGGTGATTTTTATACCTTGTAAATTTTCTACTCAATGAGGACAATTAAATAGGAGGGTCTCAGTCAAGTGTAAAATAGGGTACAGTCAAAACATAAGGCCAATCTAATAAAGAATGAGGTATGTGAATGTTATAGTAATAATCACATTGGAAAATGTTTGAAATGGTTTTAAAAAATTACAACAAGTACCTCATGTACCTCATCCAAGGAGGAAAATCAAAAGGGACTCCCTTCTCAAAGCATTCAGAGTCTTTGTATGGGGACCTTACACACATCCTAACTTAAGAAACTTAGTCTTAGTTTTTGAGGTCTTTGGAGGGCCAAATGGATGAATTAAGTGATAAAATTTGGTGTAGATCATCCTTATACATATATCAGCCTCTCCAATAGTTATTTTTTTAAGGAAAATATAGGAAGTACCCCCTATTTTTTCATAGATAGGGGGCACTCCTATCATGCTTGCAAATGATAGTGTTGATAAATGAGGCATGTAAGATGAAATAGGACTAAAGAGGACATATTTTGAAGATGTATGGAGTTGAAACACATATAAAACAATACAAATAACCTATTTATAGGGTTGGATACTAAATAGGGTGCCCTATTCAACTAGACCTATAGGCAAGCTCAGTTAGGCATGATTAAGCTTAGCTCCAAATAAAGGGTCTTTTATATTTTCAGATCTTAGAAAGAATTATAGTGACTTATATCATCTTAATAAGGGTAAAAATTAGGTATTTAAGCTATCACATGGTTCTAGAGAGTCACCAAAAAGTGCAAAACATGAAATTTTTAGGCAAAGCCATTAGGTATGTGTAGACACAAAAATTGTGTCTAACCCTTGTCATCCTCCCTTTAACCCCCATTTTATTCTCCCACGCCTATTTAACCCCTGTCAACCATTTTCCCATGAGCCTTGCCCCTGGCAGCATGTAAAAATGAGTAGAAAGCTAAAATTAGCCTCTGTCCCCATTCTGCATCTGTCGACATCGATCACTACTCGGCTGACATCATCGACGTCGGTCACTACACGGCCGACATCAGCGGTCCTGTTGGTGTCGGTTATCCTTAATACTGCATTCTCGACCTGAATGCAGGATCTGTTATCCATTATTTGGGCTTCATTATTCAGTTGCCAATCAGTTTCTTGATTGGTTATCAGACCTTCTTTCAAAACATTCTTTCACTCGACCTTCAAAAGGATCAGCCAACTTTTGCATCCAATCAATCTGCAATCAAATCTCTAGTATTCTCTCTCTCTGGTACAGGTATTCTACTTTAGTCATCTCATTGGAGGTCTGCTACATCAAACTTTTACAACACATCGACAACATCAATTATGTCTCTTACTCTATCTTCAGCATGTAACAGGTAAGCATTTGTTCTGTGCTTTTATTTTGTTCTCTAGTTATTGTTTTTAATTGATATTACCACCCCGACTTAGATACAGATTACAAACCTGACTTGACTTCCTCTTGTATCACCTCTATCCACCCTTTCTAGAATATACAATCTGTAACTCTGCCTAGATTTCTGTATAAACCCCTAAACAATCCCTCTGACTCCCAAACTGGCTCCCTAACCCACAGACGAAAACTTCAGACCATTTTGCAATCCTAAAACCTTGTCCAGACCTGACCAGACCCTGTCCAAAAATTGCTACCCTTATCGATGCCGGTCATTACCCCTATCGATGCCGGCACTTTAACTGACGTCAGCACCCTTCCTTAACCGACACTGGCATAGAGACCGACACCAGTGACTGTGCAGAGTAATTTGCTGCATATCAGGTATGCATTTTGCTTTTTGTCCTTTATTTCTTTCATTCTATCTTTCACTATTTCTATTTCTGTCAAATATTCTATTTTTAATCAGTGGGTTGATATCCCTCAAGGAAGTCTTCGTACTTCAGGGATCAAGCTTTTGCTTGACAGCCCACCATCTCCTCATCTAACATTTTTCATGTTTTAGTCTCTTTTTCTTTGCAGGTGTCATTCCTCCATAACCAAAGAGGATTACCTTCCAACGTCTGATTTCGGTGCGCACGACTACATCCAGGTAACATCTAACCTTGACCATTCTTCTTAGTTTCTTAATTCCTTCTTTGAATGTAAAAAGCGAAAATAGTGTAGAAACATTCTGGCACGCCTGGTGGGACCCTAGGGCCTTCCTTGGGTTCTTTCTTTCTTTCTTTTCATATAGGGTGCACTAGGTTTCTCCCTTTTCACCTCTTTCGTCTCTTCTAAACGACACCATCAGCAGGACTAAAAAGAACTTTTCTTTCTTTTCTTGCACTTCTAGACTATTCAAAAATCATATTCTTCAACCCTTTCTCAACTTGTTTTCATTCCAACTTCACATTTTGACTTGGGCTTAAAACACATTGCATTTTCATTTCTGCTTGCTTGCATTTCTTAGTCCACACCTAGTAATTAATAATCGCATATTGAATTAATCTAGTCAACTTTATGTTACACGACCAAACCACTTGCACAAAACAAACATCTTAACTTACCTGAGACAAGGCCTGACTGGGATTTCATCACCCAGCGGATACCTTACCCGTCCCGGTGATCTTACTTGGATTTCATCACCAAGGGGAAAGCCCATTGTGTTCTCTAGCAGAGTCTAATCTCTAGGGGAAGTATATTTTGGCTAAGCGAGACCAGCTTATCACTGGACTCATGAAGTGAGGGGAGCTTGCTCCTTAGCACCAGGCCAATTACGGAACCTAACACAGAATTTTGAGCACCATAACTAACCCGAAACCATCCATAGACTACTTCTTCTAGGACCCGACTCAAAAGCCAATCTTCCTCTACACATATTCTAAGGCATAAGCCACTATAATCCTAATAATTTACTCCTAGGGTTTTTTTTAGGATTTGCTTGTGTTCTTCATCTTTTCTATTCTTATCTACTTGTTTGAGCTTGTGAGGACATTCTTTCTTGCCTTGAATGGTTCTGACTCGTAGCCAAGCCAAGGCTCTAGTCAATCACGTGAGGCATCACCCGCTTCCGTCTACCCTGTCCATAACCAGTCCTATAATGGAGTTCCACTCAGAGACTAAAAGAACTCCTACTAGACCATCCCCGACCCAGACTCCTATTATCCCAGAAGGGGACCAAGATTTTGCATGATTCTTGGACCTCAACGTCAAATACTTGCAGCATTATCTCGTGAATAGCCAAACGCGAGACTCCTTGGGCAATCCAATTTATGGAATGCTGACCTCTCTTCTCGAGACTGCAGCCGTATCAATAGCGTATGTAGTTCAACCTTTAGACACCCAAGCTATTGCCTCAACCAATGACCAACCTTTGACCAACCATCCAAGTGTGGCCTCTCCCTCCATCTTTGGGCCCACTTCCATCGAGGTTTTGGCCCCTATCAACCTCAGCCCACTCAACTACTCACTACCCCCTTTCAGAATCTGGTCATCTCTATTCCACCTACCCTTGCTCCTATCAACACTAGGGTGGCTACCTATCCATTGGCCCATGTTACCACTAACCAACCTCCCGTGGCAACATCGAGCCTAGCCATGCCTTCTACCCAACCATCCTTAGTCTCCTCTTCTATCCCTACGACTAGTCATCCATACGTTGCGCCCTTACTGGTACAACTGACTACGTCGTATGCCTCTTCTAGCCTCTTTCAAGTGCCTTACAATCTAGGGGGCATTCCACCTACCAATCTGTCAGTAGATATCATCAAAATGCTAATGGAAAAGATGTCTAGCCTAGAGACCTTCATTTTTGGCTCACGCAATACTCTCTCATACAAACAAATTTACAATGAGCCCATTCATCCTTCTGTCCCGATCAAGCCATATCCCAGCCAGTGGAAACTTCCTAAGTTTTATCATTTTCAAAGCAAGGAAGACCCACAACAACACTTACGAGTATTTAGACATGCATGTTACCTTATCGCCCATGATGATTCATTGCTTTTACGTACATTTCCTATGTCTCTCTCAGGTGCTATTCTTGACTAGTACAGCTCCCTTGCCAGCCATTCCCTCTTCACATTCACTCAGCTAGCCCAGCTCTTCCTTGATCATTTCTCTATCAACATCACCAAGAAGGTCTCAATCACAGACCTCTATTCTATCTGCCAATTCGAGGATGAATCCATTGCTAATTTCATCGCTCGATGGAGGGGCCTCATCAATCAACTCTCCTTTTCCTTACCCTAACCCGAACTTATTGAACTTTTCTCCCAAGCTTGTACCAAACATATTTCTTCCACCTTAAGGGTTCAGACCTTCCGCACTTTTGACGAAGCCTTCACGATGGCCCACAAACTTGAGTTACGTGCCATTGAGGAGAATAAAGTCAAGTTACGGAGCAAGAATCCCAACTTCAAGACCAATGACCCCTCTTTTAAGCCTTCCTTATCCAATCCTAAATCTAAAGCTTTAGCAAACACTGTGGTCGTTAGATCTTCCTCCTCTTCCCCTTCAACTAACTAGCCTGAACCATCCACATCCCAAAGCATCACCCACCAATTCTAGTAGAGATACGTACAATGACAATATACTCCACTCAGAGAATCATATGCATTTGTGCTAGAAAAACTCATCAAATAGGGGCCCTCAATCTCCCCCAGATTCAACCACCTCCATAATTTGATCCCTCACGCGCCATCCCTGCGTGGTATAGGGAAAATAACTTCTACAACTACCACCGTGTTAAAGGCCATGACATAGGAAACTATAAAACCCTTAAAAACATAATCTAAGACATGCTTGAAAAGGGTGACCTCATCCTAGACAATCCCAATGCACCACCTAATCAGGCTATCAACATCTTCAAACAACCATTCCCCAATCATCCACCAACTCAAAACAATGTCCAGCCCTTGATTAACGACATTCATGAACACAACATTCAAATAGTCAATACGGTTTCGCCCTTCATCCCCAACCAGACTCTTTCACAACCTTAAGAGGTGAGTCCATCCATCAGTCCATCACATGTGGATGAACCTCTTTCTCCGGTTAGTTCTTCGTCAACCTCTCTCATCTTGGAGGACACCTCGACCTTACCAGCACCGCCAGTTTCACCATCCTCCTTCTTGCTACCCATGGAAGACCCAACCCTTCCTACTCCTCGACTACAAGTGGAGGGCACAATCATCCCTACCCTTTACCTGCTTGAGGAGCCTCATTCTCCAATTTCTTCTCCACCCAGGGAAGAACCTGCCTCTCCTTCATCTCCAACCAAGGACGAACCTGTCACGACTTCATCATGCCTTTGGACTGAGACTACCACACCTTCAGTCCCATAATCATCAACATCTTCTTAAGAACCCAAACTTCATCCAACATCTTCTCAGCCATTTTCCCGATTAGTGGAGAAACTTGAACTTCTCCCTTCAAGGAAAGTGGAGCATCAGGTATTGTGGGAGTGTCTCACAGCTCTTCAACATACCTGTGCCCTCTCATATCATGCTGTTAATCCTCCCATGGCAGAATCTCCCAAGACTCTCAACAAAAACTAGACTTCCACTTCTAGACCATCTACACCTCAATCAACTGCATCAGGACCAAAACCCTCATCTACCCCGTCTAAACCAATCAAGTCACTCGGCATTCACCCTATCTCCAACCTCACTCATCCACAAGTGAAGGTAGACTTAGACCAGACCTTGACCAATAGTAGTCTTTAAATCAAATCAAAGAAGACTGCTAAACCATAGAGGTGAACTCATCCTCCCCCGTCACCATTGCCCTCCATTTTGGGCCCTCATCCTTTGACCTTGACCAAAGTCCTCCCCACTCATACCTCTAATCAAAATTGGTTACCTCCTTTGCTTCCTTTACCTACTGCTAGCCTACCCTCTCCCAAAAGGGTGGTACCTCTCATGAAGAAAGTACCATCTCCGCCTGTCACTACACCATCAACCCAAAAGGTGGTACAGAAGCCTCCTCCAACTCTGCCCAAGCAAAAGTCACCAGTATCGCACACATCGATGAGCACGGACCCTTTAGTAGGCTCATACTCTTTGATCTTGCACCAAATTTTGTAGACTTCCAACATAACTCTTCCACCCATCAGGCCTTTCCAACCCCTCGGGTCTAAGCCCTCCTAGTTTGATGACACAAAGATTTTCTTATACCATCGTATGCCAGGACACGATACCGAGACTTGTTGTTCCCTCAAGGCTGTCATTCGCTGCTATATGGAGAAAGACACTCTTCTCTTTGAGGACACTCTCGATTGACTCCATCTCATAACCCTCCAACCTCTTTAAACCCATCAACATCTCATCAACAGGTTACAACCCCTTTATCTCCTTCACCTCCTATCTTTGAAATCAATGCCATTCACATAACCACTAGGTCACAAAAGGACAAGGAAAAAGAAAAAGCTGCCATTCCTTGGACCTACCCTTTCGTCAATCCACCTCAACCGCCCAAGCCTAAGATTTCTATCCTTGGCACGCCTCAACCCTCTTCTTCTTCCTCTTCAAGGGCAATTCATGACTCCATGTTGAAACAGATTCACCAGACGCCTATGAAGATGTCTCTCTATGACCTCATCCAAACCTCACCTCAACATTGTCAAGCCCTCATCAGAGCCCTGTAGGTAGCAAAGGTATAACCCGAGGACCCCCAGCCACTTGCTGCCCTTGTCCACTCTTTAGCCCCTCTTGCCTCCATCACATTCAGTAATTCTGAGATTCCCACATCCAACACGAAAGATCAAGATGCCACCCTCTTCATCACTACCTATGTTGATCAGACATGCATAAAATGCATTATGATCGATGGAGGTGCTATCATCAACATTATCTCCACCCATGCCTTTGATTAGTTGGCTCTTCCCAAGAATTGCATCTCCAAAACTAACGCAATCTTGCACTCCTTTAATGACACCACTTCCACGACCATTGGCACAGTCATCTTTCACATCCGTGTTGGTCCACACATAGTCCCAAAGCTCTTCTATATCATTTAAGGAGAGTTTCAATACAACATGTTGCTGGGCCGACCCTGGATCCATGCCATGGCCTGTGTCCCCTCCACCCTACACCATTGTGTGAAATTTGAGCACGATGGGCAAGTCCACACCATTCCCACTGACCCTTCACCCTTCAAAACTTGTAACACTACCTACCATCCAAATGACGTCCTCATTCCTATCAAGCCATCAATCCTGGCACTGCCTCCATCTGTGGAAGCTTCGACCAGTTTGCAATAGGCAGTCGCCCTCACACCTCCCCTTCAAGTGATGACCATAGACCCCATGGAAGACATCTTCCAAAGACTTTCATTGGGGGAGTATCACTTGCTAGCCTTAGACATGTTCCACACTCCACAAGAGTATGGACGCCTTCATCACAGCCCTAGTTACGACCATCGGATCAGGATGATCGTGCCTTATGGTCCTCCTCACCTTTGAACCAATCTTGTCTATGGGGGGCTCAATCAAGCTCTTACTGATGGAAATCCTCTCTCTTCACCCCAACCATTCACATCAGACTTCTCATTTCTTGGCAACCCTGCCTTTGCACACACTTACCTTTATAGGTGTGCATGGAAGGGTTTTGGTTTCAGACACTATGAGCAGGGCTCCCATCAGCCTATTGAGCTGCTCAACAATGACAATGCCAAGAAATGGTATGGCCTGGGATATCAAGACCCCACTCAGGCCTCTGTAGACCTTTTCCCTGAGCTAACCATTGACCAATCTCTAGGATCACCCATTCCTCCTCCTTTACCTATGGAGTCAGTGGTTTCCATCCTTCCTAACTTTTTCAATGCCTAAATTCCATTCACTTGGGAACCCCTAACCTATCAACTAGGTGGGGTACCTAGGTCTCTCCCCCTCATCTTCTCTCCATCTCATCTGCACTGGGTGTTAGACATTCTTCCTACCACCAAATGGCTAGGGGGAGTTTGACTTTATACTACCTATCATGACCTCAACCAAACACCAATCTCGACCCAGCCCTCGACCAGTCTCGACAAATCAGTGACCACATCAACCAACTTCTTAATCATCATCAGCACGTGACTAATATGGAGCCAAGTAAACGAGGCAAGTTTGCCCCTAATTGGCTTAGACCTTTCATCATCACACACAAGTATGGATCACGGACTTATCGTCTGTCCTCTCTTGATGGATGATTGGAACCTAAGCCTCTTAATGTGTTGCATCTATGACCGTTCTACTGCTAGTCGAGTACTTGGTCACTTGACATTTAACTTGAGCTCATCCCTTGAGTAATCCCCATCCTCTTAGTCCTAATTCCTTGCATCCCTACTCCCCTTAACAATTCCTCTATAACCCTTTTATACATTATGGATGCTTTGTCCTAATAAAAGGGATCCCTTGACCTTCTATAATCTTGTCCATGACTCACATTTTTGTCAAAACAAATCAAGATGTCAAAATATCCACGGTCACCATATCAATATCAAATTCAAAAGGTAGACTGCTCCCTTGAAGGACAGCTGTACTATCATTTCTGTAGCTAATAGACTACTCCCTCGAAGGACAGCTATTTAAAAGCCCTTATATTAAGCAAAATTCTAGACCACTCCCTCGAAGGATGGCTATGACTAATCTGGCAATAAACAACACTATCTTAGAAGCTTCTCACATCGATCAGCTTCACAACTAACCACCAAGCACAATGACATCTCTATACAGGCTTCCCGCATTGATCAGTCTGCACAAAAAAAAAAAAAAATGAGTCATGGACTTGACTTGTAGTTGTCTCCGAGTCTCCTATAAAAAGGGGCAAAGTTATCTCTGCTCTAAAACGGGTTACCCTATCCTCCTCCTATCACTTGCTCAAGGGACTTTGAGCTCACTTTAATGTCAAATTGATTCGATTACCTCTCTAACACAACATATGGTCAACGACGTCAGGCATGAATGGGGCTCTTGGTTCTACTAACCCCTATCTATGCTGTCATTCTGGTCCTTGTCAATGAAAGAGCAATATGCTTTTCACTTCTTCTACACTTTGGTCACATCCCACTTCATCACTTGTAAAACCTAATCAACTCAACTCAACTCTCTTTTCAAGCCACTCCCATAGCCTATTCACACTAGTTTCTCTGGACACCAATACACATGGAAACTATCAACCAGATGCACTTTATGTTAAGCATAAATCAATACTTACTGAAGCATAAATAGACCTCAATTCATCTTTAGCATACATCCATCACGAATATGGAAAATTGCTAGGGATGAAAGACCCCTCAACCAATGTTGTAGAATACACCATTTGGAAAAGGCTGTAACATCTTTTTCTCCTCATTATTTCGACACATGACCAAACCAATCATCGACCAATCTTCTCAACTAGTTCAAACTACATTGGTCTAAGGCCCTTCACACAAGGGCTATGTAGGTAGCACTCAGATGACATAACATCTTCTGGGGCTAGCTCGACCACCCTCATTTGTTCGTCTCTCTGATGGACAAACCTTCTTTCCTCCTTCTGACCATGACCTTGCCCTTGACCAAGACCAATTCCATCCCTTTGACCCTTCCTCCCTTCTAAGGAGAACTACATTGGCCTGAGGCCCTTCCACAGGGGCTATGTAGGCAGCACTCAGATCACATAATGTCTTCTGAGGTTAGCTCAGCCACATCCTTTCATCCATTCATCCACCTTGACCAATGACCATTGGAGATCATGCCTATCTCCTCTGACTTCGACTACTTCCAAGACAATGTTGCCTTGGTTGTTTTTGCCTGTATGCTACCTCATGACTAGTTAGCTAAATTGTGTTCAGACTATATTTTGGACCCTCACAAGTATAGGATCACAAGCCTATTGATCCGCACTACTTGTGACTTTTTTGTGTTTCTAGGAGCACTTCCTGAGCCTTGGATACCTGGAACACGATGACCCATTGGAGCTATAGCTTTGATTGAATAACCCAATCAGCTTCGACCACATGCTAGGGCCCAGTTACTTCAATTTTGGCACTCCTCAACACTCGACCTGTGACAATTTGACTTGACCATCTCATGAAGTGGTATACATGTAATCACGACTTTTACAGTGTTCACAGTCCATCTTCCCATTTTTCATCTACTCTGTCAAATCAGCACTCGATTCTAGGTTCCCTTCCCTCGACTCCTGCTTTGAGGGGGAATACCTCATCCATAATCAAGGCAATCAACCTCTTCCTATTTTTGTCTTGCAGTTCACTTGAAAAACCAACAAGATGAAATCAACCTTATCCCACACCTGGGGCAACCAACTCTTATTTTTGTCTTACAGTCTGTCTAGAACAACCAACAAGACAAAAAGGGGCAAATGTAGACACCAAAATTGTGTCTAACCCTTGTCATCCTCCCCTTAATCCCCATTTTATTCTCCCACGCCTATTTAACCCCTGTCGACCATTTTCCCACGAGCCTTGCCCCTGACAACATGTAAAAATGAGCAGAAAGCTAAAATTAGCCTCTATCCCCATTCTGCATCTACCGATGTCAGTCACTACTCGGCCGACGTCACTAACATCGATCACTACACAGTCGACGTCAGTGGTCCTGCTGGCGTCGGTTATCCTTAATACTAGGTTCTCGACCTGAACGTAGGATCCATTATCCGTTATCCATTATCCAGGCTTCCTTATTCGGTTGCCAATCAATTTCTCGATCGGTTATCAGACCTTCTTTCAAAACATTCTTTCACTCGACCTTCGAAAGGATTAGCCAGATTTTGCATCTAATCAATCTGCAATCAAATCTCTAGTATTCTCTCTCTCTGGTACAGGTATTTTGCTTTAGTCATCTTGCTGGAGGTCTGCTACATCAAACTTTTGCAACACACTGACAACATTAATTATGTCTCCTACTCTGTCTTCAGCATGTAATAGGTAAGCATTTGTTCTATGCTTTTATTTTGTTCTCTGGTTATTGTTTTTAATTGATATTACCACCCCAACTTAGATTCAGATTACAAACCCGACATGACTTCCTCCCGTATCACCTCTATCCACCCTTTCTAAAATATACAGTCTATAATTCTGCCCAGATTTCTGCACAAACCCCCAAACAATCCCTCTGACTCCCAAACTGGCTCCCTAACCCACAGATGAAAAATTTAGACCATTCTGCAATCCTAAAACCTTGTCCAGACCTGACCAAACCCCGTCCAAAAACTATTTCCCTGACCGACGCCGATCATTATCCCTATCGACGCTGGCACTTTAATCGACGTCGGCACCCTTCCTTGACCGACGCTAGTGCAGAGCAATTTTCTACATATCAGGTACGCATTTTGCTTTTTGTCCTTTATTTTTTTCATTCTATCTTTCACTATTTCTATTTCTTTCAAATATTCTATTTTTAATCAGTGGGTTGATATCCCTCAAGGAAGTCTTCATACTTCAGGGATCAAGGTTTTGCTTGATAGCCCACCATCTCCTCATCTAACGTTTTTCGTGTTTTAGTCTCTTTTTCTTTGCAGGTGTCATTCCTTGACAGCCAAAGAGGAGTACCTTCCAACGTCTGATTTCGGTGCACACGACTACATCCAGGTAACATCTAACCTTGACCATTCTTCTTAGTTTCTTAATTCCTTCTTTGAATGTAAAAAGCGAAAATAGCATAGAAATAGTATGGTGAAGCTTAAGGCCAAATGAAGAGCCATCATAACTTTTAGCATTAAAGGATAACTCTAATGAGTTTGAGAGTGGTTATGAGATATATGTAGAGTTTTTTGATCTTTTGGTTTTTAGAAAAGTTCCTAAAAAAGCCATTTCTTGACTTGAGTACACTGAGACCTCACAGAATGTGCAAAAAGGACATGAATGAAAAATTTCAAATGCTTGGAACTTTCATCAACCTCTAAATGATGGCTTAATCTACTTAAGGAGTTTAGTAAGGGCTTAAAGAATAATTTAGTGGCATTGAGATAAATTTATAATGTGCCATGGGTATGAAAAAATGTTAAGAGTCAATCACTCCAAAACACTTACAAACCCTCCTAAGGATCCAATTGGGAAAATAAGCAAATTGAAGCATCCAAATGAAATATAAATTCCATGAAACCACTTATAATATGTAGATGACTCTCCAGTGACTTGACACATGCTAATTTTTTGTACTACACCTATACATATGATACATAACAAGGATCTTTTTGAATATTTTATGTGTTTTTTAGGATTGGGAGGATTTCAAAAGACCAAATCACTTTTGGGAGAAATTTTATGACTTATTATAAATACTCATATCCATTTTTTTAGTTATCTTATCTCTTAATTATATTTTCCATCTCCTTCATTTCAGCTAGTCTAATGTGCAAATATTGATCACTGAGTGAAAGAGAGTGAAACTCCATTTGGGAAGCCTTTTATTCCCTATTTGATGAAAATGATGCTATGGACACCTTTGATACGTGTCATACCTCTTTTTGCATGAATCATATTGCTGAATTATGAAGGTTTTAGGTGCCAAGTGTGATAGGTGCATGGAAAACAACCATTTTGAGACTGTCATGGGTGATTGTACATGGCCAAAAGACTAGAGATTATGGAGAGATAATCTAATTCATGTGAGGGATTTTTTTTAACCCATCCTACTTATATTCATCATCATATCTAATCATATGTAGTGATAAGGTAGTTTTGTAAGGCAAATCATGAGGGGTAGTTTTTTGTGTAAGGAAAGGAGTTTTTAGTCCACTTTACAAGGCTTGGATGATTGGAGATGACACTTGTATCTCCTTAAATTTCATGGATCACCCCATATCTCTCTCACATGAACAAGTAAATAATATTTTTAGCTAGACAAGTGTTTAAAGACTCTTGAGCTTCCCTTTCTCTTTCTCTTCTCACATTTTCTATAAATTTTTGCCTTTTTGGCATTATATGGTGAATCCATACAAATTTTTTTCCTTGAGATAATAAAGATTTTTTATTACCTCATTAAATATTTCACTAGTTGTACACAATGGTTATTGGTCTTGTGCAAGTGTAGCTTGGTTTACCTTCACATGTTACTCTTCCTAATACCTTTTGTTTTGAAATCTCTCTTTTATAGGTTAGAAAGAATTACTTAATGGAATTATAGTGTAATGAGTATCCTATCTAATAGTGTGTCTTAGAATTCCTATTTTCTATGTCCTCCTAGCCTAATCTATCTCCAAAACCTCATGTTGAAACATTGATGTGAGAGAGAAGGTTGTCATTAGATGAAGTGTATGTGCATACTTCTTCATGGTTCTAAGTGCATGTCAAAGGGTGTGAGTAGAGAATATGTTTGGTGTATCACATACCATAGAGTATATTTGATTTTAGTTTTTTGTATCCCTTTTCATCCCCCCAAGTGTTAGTAGTATCATTGAGCTATAATGATGCATCAAGGGGAACTAGCCCCTCATCTAGAGATCCACCTTAATTTGGGGACACCCAAATACTTGAGGTGGTTATATTGTTCTACTTGAATAAGGAGAGACTTGTCATTTCCTCATTGGGTGAAATTTTAAGTGAAAATATTAGGTATCATTGAATACATAAGATTCAAAAATTGTATCCATATACTTTATTGAATATTTGATAGAAAATATGGATGGTTTTTGGGCTCCCGTATATACTCTAGATGAAGATTCAATTATTAGTTATTAGTTATGAAATAATTAAAGCTCATTTTAAGGGTATTTTGGTGTTTTCCTATGAATTATAGCTTGTTCAAATGTAACTAGGGCTTGAATTCTCAAAGGGAAATATTAACTTAAGATTTTTTTAAATTAATAGATGTAAATTTGGTTATCATATTAATGTTTTATCCTTTTGGCATTTAATTTTAGTTCATTCACACTTATTCACCAACATCACCAAGGTTATCATGTTCATTTAATTCAAACTTGACCACCTTGGCCTAGTGGACATGCCATGTAGGATGCTTACTCATTCAAAGGGTTGGCTTGGTGTTGATTCATTTTGATACCTATCAATGTGTGGTTTAGTAGGGCATAGATGCTTGTGTTTGGGAAAAATAATTTGATTTTTTGAGACAATATTTCTAAATGAAAGACTCCAAAGACCAAAATGTTTTTTAGGGAGATTCATGAAACTATTCTCGAAAGCTAAAATGCCAAACACTTTTTTCAAAGACTAAATTATTGTTCAGGAATATTTGTTGGAAAAAGTTGTCAAAGATGAAAGTTTTGAACAAAAGTTATAAAAAAAAAACTTGGTGAATAAAAATTTGTCAAATAAACATTTTATAGAGACCAAAATCCTGATTAAAACTTCCCAAAAAGGAATTTTTTGAATTAAAGGATCCAAAGAATAATTTTGTAAAAATAAAATTTCCAAATAAAAAATACTAAAGAAAAGATTTTGGATAAAATTGTTGAAGACCAAAATGTTGAAGACTAAAATTCTCTTAATGTCAAATAAGTGAATCTGATTAATGATAATTATGAATCCCTATCATACATAGTAATCTTCCCAAAATTTTCATTAATAGATTAGTCTCAATAAGTAATTCTAATGAAAATAGGTTCCAAGAGGAAAATAGATACAATAAAGGTGATTTAATGCCAAAAACCCCACAAATTTCAATAGATAATATAATGAAGAAGACTTATAAAAATAAAGGGGTCCCCACTTATCCATCAATAATGCAAAGTAGGTTGTGTTGAATACAACACAGTCTAATTATGGCCTTCTTCAACCCCACTTGCATAGTTTTCACCATTAATAAGTCTCAACCCATCCTTGAAGGTTAGATAAGCTCATGGTATAACCTAAATCCTAATTTTTTCTATGTTCTTGATGAACACTATAGTTATAATCTCCCCATCAACATTAGTGGATCATGTAATATTGGTTCCCCCAGTGTTGGAACTACTCTAATGGTTCTTATGACTACTACTAACTCTATGTTAGCTACACCTATCACATCATCAATCATGGAAATATTTAGATGATTCTCATAGGCTCTAATTGGTATAGCTTCAATTATAGCAACACTAACACAGTTAGATCCAAATAAGAGGCCTACTAAAATATAAATGTTGACTACACATAAGACACATGTGTAACATTTATCTAAATTTACATCTCTTTATTGGGCCCCTATCAATCACATCATACTCTCAAATAATTGGATTAAAATATCCAATATAATATTTCATGATAAACACATAGGTCTTGGGGTCAATTGGTCCCAGATCTTCATGACCCTAGATAAATTAAGGTCTCACATGTTCCCTTGGGCATCAAATTTGATAGATCCTCCATTAAATCACATGTTTCCTCCTCCATCCTTCAATCCATTTCTCCATCCACCATCATCCCTACCTCCTCCACCCATCCCTCTACCCTCTAATTCTATTTCCACCACCCCTGCCACCTAATATTATACTACTTTGAGTACCATGGTTAGGTAAGAAGGGATGAGTCCCATTAAAATTTTAAGTGCAAAAATGGAAAAATGGCCTATCATGTGAGCCCATATATCTAGTTGTGGTTTTAAAAGGACTTGGTCTAGATGAAAATTGTGATGACATGTACGGCTACACAGGATGTATATCCTATTGTCTTGAGAATAGAGCATGACCTTTTATCCCTCATGAATAAAAGGACGACCACTAGGGAAGAAAATATTTTAGAGGATCCATCCTCCATTATAAAATCCATCAATGAACTCAAAAATAAACTAATGGAGGACCGTAAATACTAATTAAGGACTTTAGAGTCTTACATGAGAAGCACATTCCCAGTTGGGTATGTTAACGAGGTTAAAGAAGCTATAGTAAAAAAACATTATATCCCTTGACAAGGTGAATAAATATCTTTTAAATATAAATGTTATTTTCTAAAGATAACAATAATATTTGGATTTTATCATTAGATTGGATATCAAGTGAAATAATATGGTCATGGTTATAAATAAATGGATTTTTTTAGAGCTCATACTCATGCCTCTCACTGATTTTAATTTATATCAGACATTTTTTGGGACTATGAGAACTTCACCTAAATATGTTATTAGGGACATATAATCTACCATCGATCCCTTGGAGAAGAATAGGGACCATATCCTTGCATAATTAAAATAGGTTAGTATCATAGTCATTTTCTACCTAGATTGCACCTTGCTTAGCCTTGATAAATTTGGGGTCCACCATGGCCACTTCAAGGTAGTAATGAATAAAAAAGTAGAATATATAAAAAGGATAGAGCCAAATCTATTTTATATCTTGCCACATAATCGACCACAATCATTAACCATACTCATTAGGTAAAATTATCATTATAATCCCCTTTCATATTTTATTATAGGTTGTTGACTTAGGTAGATGTCCTCTACTGAGAACCACCTGTCAACCTATTAAATATTGATAAAAAGGGTAACTTACTAGCACAAGTTTTGGCATATCATCAAGACACTCCAAAGCATTTGTGATGTGGTCTCCCATCAAGATTAATATGAAAATCCTATTATGGTCTCAACTAAGGTGTGATGTCAATAATCCAAGTCTTATTTCTCTCTTCTTTGA
The DNA here is from genome assembly GCA_037957365.1 of Torreya grandis. Lineage (NCBI taxonomy): Eukaryota > Viridiplantae > Streptophyta > Pinopsida > Cupressales > Taxaceae > Torreya > Torreya grandis. Next base: position 484,821 of record JARHVA010004513.1, read on the forward strand.
ATTTTTTGGGAACATCATTGGAATGATTGGTTTTGTAACTATTTTAGGCCATGATGTCTTAGAGTGAGATATCATGTTATTTAGATGTAGAACCCATCTCATTTCTTATATATTTGTTTTAAATATATCTATAAAGATCTAAAATTTTGTAAGTAGAATACACATTGAATAATATGGGCTTTGGTTATTTAATTGTGGTCTTTTATTTAATTTTTTTCAATATTCTTTCGTAAATTAGTTGTAAAAAAATTAAATATCCAATATGTGTTTTATAAATGTGTATGTGTAATTAAAATTTCTTGTTTACTATTCTAACTAGATTCTAGAGCTCTTTCATTTGCTTCAAATCAATATATGTGTATGTGTGATTAACAACAGTTCTGTGTGTGCTCATTTGTATAAAGGATTATAGGATTAGTAAATACTTTCTCTCCTTGGATTCACTTTCTTATGTCACCAAATTTAGATCATATGTGAAACTTGGCATGTAGAGATATAACTATATTTGGATGCATGTGGATTAAAAAAATTATTTTCTTCTTACTTTGCCAAAGAAATTCCCTTTTATACCTTACTCTACATCTAGTTTGATGTTTATTTTTTTAATCAATAATTAGTCCCTTATATTTATAAATTATGAAGTGAAGTGGCTTAAGAGGTAAACCCTTTAAACTAGATTAACTAGTGTGAATAAGCTTTGTGTTAATGTGAAACATGAATTAAATCTCATGTGGTAGCATTACATCTCTTGGATATATATTTCAATTAGCCTATTTCATGGATCCAATCACCTATAACTCATTCCTTGTATTATTTCAAATCAATTTCGAAATGAGAGGATTAAAGTCCCCTAATCATCTCCCAAGCTCACTCAGTACACCTATCTTAATAAGTGTATTTGGGAGAAATAATTATTGAACTAAATAATACATGGCACTAGAAAGAGGGAACACAAAACCCATTTGATGTAGATCCCTCAAAATATTATTTGATAGAAAATCAATATAGATCCCCTTATGTGAATCACTGATATACGTCTAGTTTTATCTAGTTATTAATCTCATCCTTCTTATTCCATAAAAGGACTAGGTTTGTCATAGGGATACTAAGACCCATAGTTGACCCATCTAGTTCATCCACTTAGACCACCCAAAGTTTGCCCATCCATATAACTTGACCCATGACATGGTTAGTCATGTATGTTATTAAATTCTTGAATCCATTCATGATTTACTATGAAACAAAGAGATGTACCTCCTCTAATTCACACTCAATGAAGGATGAATTTATGAGGAACATGTCACATCATATAAGACAACCTTTATATTATTTAATTTTGAACACAAATATGTAATTTTTAGGATATTTCCTTTTGATTTTATGGATGTTGCTTATGATTGGTTTTTAAACCTAATCAAATATTACATCAACAAATGCAAATAATTTAGCAACACCTTCCTAAATTATTTTGGGTTGGTCATTGACCTCAATGTCCTATACTAGTAGTTTGCTAGCATCAACAAAGAATCTAAGGATACCATTAGGATATTCAATTCTATATTGTATAATATATATAATAGGGTCACTACATTATACATGGGTGATGCCCAACTATCTCAATAATTTATAAGAATTACCTTGACCCCTGGACTAAAATGTTCTTTAGTATAGATCCCCTCATTCTGGACCTACAATTAGAATATGTCAAGGCCATAAAATTAGATAGACATTTAAACCTTGAAATCCAAATAGTTCCATCAAATCCTAAATATGTTTCCAAATGTGCCTACTTTGAACCTTATTTTCATTACTAATCAAAATGTTTAAATGCCATAACCTGTACCTATGACAAACTAACTTCCATTAATACATGATACACGTAATCAAACCTTGGACTTCTTTAGCATATTAAATAATGAAATAACACCTTCATATCATAGCCAAATAATGGTACTTTCCATGAACAATGTCTAAAACATACCCCAATAATCAACCTAAAATGAGTTGGATGCCATATAATGTATGTTAAAGAAGCTTAGTAATGATTTCTTGGACCTCTAGAGGTAGGTTAACAATAATGGTGGGGATATTACAATGGGAATTTCACCTATCAAAGGTGTGATTACCACTATAATTATTCTAATTAACAATAAGATCCCTCACCCAACAAGATTTCATATATTAAAATATATGAGTTAGGACTACTAAATAGGTTCCATGTGCATAAAACAACCCAATATGGGGATTTGGCTCATTCAACATCATCCAAAGAGAAATGGAAGAGTATGAGGTGGTCCCAAACCACCCCAATACCACCAATCAGCTTGATGCTCCTATCTCTTCAACGCCATTGAGTAATTCTCTATTATTAGATACCTTAGATTTCCCTAGAAAATAGGATAATGAACCATAAGAGGCCACCAATGAGGTACATGTTTTCCAACAATAACATAGAAATAACTATGCCCTTAAGAGTTAGACACAATAACAATGACCTACATCTTCCACTCCCCATAGTAATGGTGCCACCCTTCCTAATACTATACAAATAAATGATCATCCATCTCAAAAAATTAATAACCTCAAACTTGCCAAAGAGTTTCAACCTACTCCTAGTAAGACTAGGTATAACCTAGTAGAAGACATGAAGAAGATTAAGGCAAACATCACATTGCATGAGCTTGTTCGAATAACTAAGAGAATATACCTACTCACGAATCCCATGATATAAAATATAGATCAACCCAAACCTAATAATACACACACCAATGTGATCATACATAAGAATAAGATAGAGGTTCCTTCTTTCCTCCTCAAAGTCACATTATATGGGAATAACTTTTATAACTATCTAGTCAACTTAGGAACCTAGATAAATGTATTGTTTACTATAATTTATCAAACATTAAGTTTAAAAACTTTAAAATAATATAATATAGTATTTAAAATTGACAATTCTAAGGTTAGGGATGTAGGTGAGCTCATAAATTTTCACATGCAACTAGAATCTAAACCTAGAGTCTAGTATTTTATATACAATCAAGTTCTGATATCTTATTAGATTATGGGATGCCTTTTAGTATAGATTGGTCAAAACACCTAAATTGGTATATGGATACAAATTTATCTAATATGTGTCTACTTTTGAGAGGTGTGGCCACTAAAATATGTGTTGATAGAATTTTGTGACCAACACATCTATTTTTAGAGAAGAAAAGGGGACCTCTATATTATAAAAAAATGAAAAAAATTATTCCCTAAACTAAGTAATTTTTATCATTACTCATATGGAAATTCCAATGTCTACTCAATCCTAAGAAATAAAGTATTCTATATGATCACCATCATTTTTATGTTTTATTTGATAACCTCATATAACTCTATGTGTGTGAGCAATAGTTATCTTATTGTGAATTTAAATGGTTTTTTATACTTAATTATTTTTGGGGAGATAATTATTTTTCTATAATAAATTTCCTTATGTAGGATTTTCCTAGTGTCAATATTTGATCCATAATTTATTCCAAGTTGGTGTTCTCCTAGAATACTTTTAGATGATAAGTAAGCATCTCTTTTCTTATGGGGACTTTTTATGACTTATCACTTTCTCTCTATTTTACAAGTCCCACAACATCAAACTTGTCAGATACAAAAATCTTGAGATGATTAATATATGCCACATGGTTTGTGCCATTCTCATGGTGTTAGAGCAATCAAATCATAGGATCCTAAGCTAATGAATAGATTCCACTTGTTTTCTACCAATATTACAATATCATATATGTTAGAGCTTAGGATCCCAAGCTAATTAGGAGATGTCATGTGTTTCCTAATAGCCCCATAATTTTAAATTTCTCATAGCCTAGGGGCTTAAGATAATGAAGAGACATCAAATGTTTCCTACCAGTACCATGGCATTAGAGCTATTATATTCTGTAATCCTAAGCCAATAAATATATGCCATGTGTTTCTTACCAGTATCATGGTGTCTGATCTTTAGAGCATGGGAGGGGGCACTATCAAGTAGAAAAGAGCCATGTGTAATTACATACACTCAAGTGATATAAGGTCATAGAATGATTCAATAAAGTCAAAATAGAGTATGGATCAAGTTTCTTAATTCAATTATAAAATATCACATGTACATAGTACATATAGGCTACCAACTCAATAACACAAGTACATCAAGACACAGGGCTCCCCATGGTGCTTAGTTAGCATAATAATAATTGATGCATGGACATCCCCAAAATTATTCATAATTTTATGAGGGATAAATTGGGATGTGATGCCCATAGTCTTTTCATTTATTTACTCATCCAAGAGAATATCACATTATGACATCTCAAGGAGTCCCATCATCATTGATAAAATCTAAATAGTGGTTATTTTATAAAATTAATATTAATGCTAAATTAAGAAATGATTGACTTGGAATTGTGATATTAACTAGGAACTTAATGTACATGACATGAGCCCACCAAATCCATAAATTTGGAACATACCTCAGAGATCCATAAGGCTCTATCAAGATATATTTATCATTATTTGTTGTCTATGCACTCAAATCATTCCAATCCCTTTGCATCAAATTACCTCTCAATGTCATGAGAATGTTGTGTACTAAATAATCATGTGCATCAAAATCACAAAATATAACAGTGGTCACCTCATCCTTAAATCCCAAACTAGAACTAGAGTTTCAAGACAATAATTCAATAGAAAGCTAACACTCATTTAAATAACTATAATGAGATGTTTAAAACCATTGAAGATATTCAGAGGTCAAGCATAAATGAAAAATTAGAGGATGATGATATCAAATACATATATGAACTCATCACTATCATAGTGTTGAGACTACACACAACTAAAACTAAACCTAATGATTTGCCTTGTGCATACCTATTTAGAAACCTCTTAATGCCTTCTTGATGTAATCAAGATATCATGAGGTTGTTAAACATTATGATAAAAATCATGTACATATTTGGGGATACATTTAAGTAATATTATAACCTCCCAGAGTACACCATGACATATAATAAGTATTTCATGGATGCTTAGAAAAATACCTACAACATATATGATGTCCTCATGGATTGGAATGAAAATTAGAACCATTGGGCCAACAAAGAGGAACCTGTTTCATACATAATCGCAACCTTCAAGGAAGGTGTGTATATAGGTATGATTTATATAAACCACTTTTATTGGGAAAGATATATAGTACATTACAACACATTTTGGGTTTTAATTCTTAGTATAATCATGAAGGGAGAGTAGGTCATGTATTTGGGGAGCCCCACCACATGCAACATAACCAAACATGTGAATGGGGTTTTTACAAGCATAAAATTATAAAATATATCATACATAGTAGATGTAATTTATGAAATCTTATACTTATAGTGCTCAGTTTTTCATTAATGGGTGTTAATGGGTTATATGGTGTGTATAGTTTTCTAAAATCTCTACATCCACCATCTTTGGAACCACATCTAGGACATTGTGAGTATTTTTTCTAATTATGTATCATGTGATGAATAAGAGGACCATGTTGAGGATCTCATATGAGATATGGAATTCACTATAAAACACTAATGTCTATTAGTACTATAGGTATACTACCTTAAACATATTGGAAGAAATTCAATGTTTCTTATCTTGTTATGATACATGGTCTGAAACTACCTCGCAGAGTGGGAGATTATCTATGAGCTTATATATGGTGTACTTTGACACTAACTTAGATTGTGTTTTATTATTTTTTGGAATCTAGTGTTTAGATTCTAAATAATAAGGGTTTGGAATAATAAGAAAAATCTAGTTTAATGGGGAAAAATATATATTTTAAATAGGTAATTTTACAAGAGGAAGAATAATAAAATTATCTTAAATTGGGATGAAATGAATAAATCTAGATTTGGTAATTGAAAAGTAGAACTAGGATACTATCAAGAATATGAACCTATCTTTCACTTTCTAATTATATAGGAGTGTTGGAATAGGACACCTTGGTGTCTAGTAGTATAGTTCCTCCTAGGTACTCTTATCCTCAAGATCTAATATTTTTGGGTTTTGTTCACCAGGTTAGTGTGAGATTGTATACCAAATTTTAGGGTCTTAAAGTTAATATAACTTGTTATAGGTTCATTTTAATCTTCAATACCTATATCCATCTACACACATGTAAACAATGAATACATCAAAAGTAAAAAGGGGAAAACTAGGTTATGGGAAGAATGATCACATGATCTAGACCCTTGATATCTTAATCATTACCTATATTACCCTTAAACTAGGATCTCAGATCAAATTTAGTTCTCCTTTAGGGAATGTCCATAATCAACATGCATGATAGATGTAAGAATGACTTTCTCCTAGGCCCTTCCTTGATCAAACATGCAAGTCTATGTGTGATAAAGAGAAGCTGAGATATACTATTGACTAATTTTTATTATGTCTAATATGCCAAAGTAGTAAGTGCTATATAAAATGCCTTGTGTAGTCCTTTATATAGGAGACTCATTATATTGAATTTGGGATCTTTATTTACATTTGGCTGACATTATAAAATTTAAGAATGAAGAAAATAAAAGGGTTAAGACCCATCCAATAGAATAAAATAATAATTTAGGCTCAAATTAGATTTGGATAGGTGTACTAGAAACTAGACACCCTAGGTTTCAACACTATAGTCCAATCCCAACACTCCTATCCTTAAGGTTAGGGATTAGGGGGGATGGAATGAAAATGGGAAACCTAACCTGGCTGAGGTGGAATGACCATTTAAAAGGCTCATGGTGATTAGGAATGGGTAAAAATGTGACTCAATATTAGAACCAAACCCAAAAAGATAAAATAAAAGACATGGCTAAATGTGAATAAATTTCATATTCTCCACTTAGAGTCTCTTATGAAAGGACTATGAAAAGACATAATGTGTGTTGTTGTTTGACCAATATAGGGTGTATAAATTTACCCACATTTTAATATAGTGTTATAATGAAATGAAATACTAAAGTAAAAAGAAGAAAGAAGATGCGTACCTAAACTTACCTATGTAGAGATAAGTGTACTAAAAAAGGGTCCAACTTCCTAGTTAGGGAAGTGGATAGAGAATGGAATAGTGTCTAGAGAAAGAAGGAATCCTAAAAATAAATACCCCCTATACTAAATCTAAATAATACCTTAAAAAATAAGAAATACCTAAAATGGATGCCCCTATACTGAATCTGAATGAAAAATGAGAAATGCTTAAAGGCTTAAAATCAATGTCTACCCTTTATCCCATAAAAACTCATTTAATTTGGAATGTGTGTATAGAATATGTATTCTATGAAGAGAAAGATCTATCATTCCCCCACATAAATAATATGAACTATAAATGAGAAGTTATTAGAGGTCCAAAACCAAGGTCTGTCCTCTATCTCATAAAAACTCTTGGGTTTGAGTAATACTATGGACCAACCACTGCAGATGATTATCCAGTCCAACTTGGTGACAACCTAGGTATGCCTTGGTGTAGTATAAAAACTTTGGTACATGTGTAAGAATAAAATGGCATGTCTTGCCATTCTAATCTATATATTCTTGGATGATGAAGAATATGAACATCTATGTCATGCCCCCAAATTTGGTATATAAGTTATGTATCTATATATTCTAGTAATCTATATAACCACATGTGAAATGAGCTATCATGTCATGTCCCATGTGAAAAAATTGGATATCAAAATAATGTGCTCTACACTATGCCTATAATCTATTATCTAGTCTATAATTATGTCATGTTGTATGAAAATTTATGTGTGAGACATGTAGTGATGTACATGCCCCCAAATCCGATATCTAGTCTAAATCTATATCAAAGTCACTATGAATCCATATGATATAAACCACTATGTATCTAAGTAATTTCTATATCTATAAACTAAAGGTATGTCCCTCTGAATGTCCTAAGTAATGTTGAATTAACCATGTAATTTAAATCACTATATATCTTGACCAATCTGAGTGAGTTGAATATGATAATTATGACTTTTGGAGGTGTAAGAACCATGCTAAGTGACACATGTAGTCTAAATCACTATATATTTTGACTGATCTTGAGGTAAATCTGATAATTCTAACTATTGGAGGTGTAATAACCATGGTGTATCCAATGATGAGAGTGGATATATGTGTTAGGTAAGTGTAGAAATGAGAATAGTATGAATGATGCCCCATTTTGGGGAGAGGGGCAAAATTTGTAATGGAGGAGGTTGAGCTAAAAGTGATTACTAGTGGCATAATGTTAGGAAAAATGTTGGTATAGTTTGGATTGATTTGAGAAGTTGATTAAATTTTTATACTGAGTTATTTGAAAGTTGAACAGGGTTTGATTAGTGAAGAGCAAGTTGTATAAAACTTGAATAATTTGTTATTGGTGAGGACCAAGTTGTATGTATGGGTATGAAATGGGTCCAGAGATGTGTGTGTCATAGTAAGAAAATGATATAATAAGAGATTAAGGTTTAATGGATATCAAAGGTATTGTCATCATGGTTCTATGGAACAAAATGGTTTGTAAAATGGAGATATGGGGTTCAATTTATGGTTAAAATGGTATTTTGCTTTGAATGAATAGTTGTTTGATATAGTAAAATTTGGATTCATTCTTGATTCATTTGTGCATTAACTAGTTTGAGATTTAGATCTCTGGAGTAGGAGATATGCCAAAGAGATGAGCACCTACCATGACCTAGTTTGAGCAATTGGTAGCCTAAATTGATGTTAGTGGGGAGGTTACCCTAGTAAATATCTAAAACACATGATTTAGGCCTATTTAAAATCCTATTTTTGATTATTTTGAGCTATTTTGAATTTTTTTAGAAAATTTTAAATAGGTTCAACAATCCTATCCTTATTCTAGTGTTACTATCTATGCTCTAGCACTATTGTCCATGTTGTAGTGCTCTTGTCCAACACTATTGTTTTGTACCTAGTGCTATTATCCTAGAGGTTAGATTTTTTGGGTGGATGCTTAGTTTAGTTGTTATCATTTTGCTTGGTTATTGGTTTGGCATGGTTGATGTATATTCATGATATTTTCTAATGTTTTATGGGGCAAGGTATGGATGAGGAATTTTTATAGAGGCTATATGATGGAAAATATGAGATTGTTGCCTTTATCAACTGATGAGAGTGTTGTGATAGATAGGGTAGGGATAGTTCATGTGTGTGACATATGTACTATGCATTAGGATAGGCATTTGATTACTGCCTTATGTGAGAGGTGGAATGCAGAAACCTATATTTTCTAGATTCTTACAGGAAAAATGACTATTACTTTAGAGGATGTGTACTATATTTTTCATTTACCATTTAATGGATGGCATGTGAGTTTACAAGATTATATGGGTACAGATGCCATTGATCATGAATCCTTATATTTTATTGGTGTACCCTCAAACATACATAGAATAGGTAGAGATAGTGATGTACTATTGTTAGTTATTATTTGATCAAGTGTTACACATTTGTGTAAGTGGTTGGTAGTGTTGTTGGATTATATTTTTGTAGTGGATGGGAGTGGGGTATCAATTACATATAAGATGCATATGATTGTATGCATTGTAGAGGTATATTGAACTATGTTTTCATGGGGTAGGACTATGATTACCCACTTATATATATATTTATATTGGTTTACTCAAAAGGCATTCAATGGTGGTCTGAGTGTGGCTCCTTTATTACATTATTGGGTATATGAGTACATAGTGGTTGTGCAACCATTGAGATTATTGAGAGAGAGGTGGGCACCTCCACAACCATATGGGGATTGGTGGATGTGTTCATTGGATATCAAGAATCTTGGGATAGATCATTATAAATGAGTGTTAGATAGATTAGTGGTTCATGATATCATATGGAGGCCTTATAGAGAATTTCCTAGGTTTCTTGAGGATGGAGTGTAGTTACATTATATTAAGGTCAGTTGTTGGTTACATGAATGTTGGCCTAGAGTGTATGAGAACTTTTAGTATGAGTGCATGACTAGGTAGTTTGGGGTTCCATAGGATGTGCTCCAAATAGCATGGGTGTGGTTGAGGAGTGCATAGGCACTAGTGAGAGTAGGAACTCATGGTAGGCCTATTAAGTTTGAGCTAACACCATTACCTTTAGATTCACAAGATATGGATAGAGATATTCTTGATGTAGATGATATTAGATGCATAGAAGCATTTACCACATGGTGGGAAAGGTATTGGTGGGCTATGTTATATCATGTTGGTGGAGGGGATGTCCCTAAGTATGGGGACCCAAATCCAATCTAGATGATGGGAGGTAAGTATTGTTTATATTTTAGCTACATACAAGTTTGAGTTTGGACATGTTTTAGCTTATTTTGAAAATGTATGTCTAATTGTACTTTTTGCATGTAGGTGGAGTGGAAGGTACTTAGGATGAAGTAAAGGCTGGGGTAGGAGGTGGATATGATGGGTTTTGAGAGACCATAATTGAGTCTACACTTTGTGAGCTCACATGACATGTTCCTAATGATGCTGTGGAGGAGGGTTTGATAGAGAAAATGATAGTTACAGCTAGAATTTATGCATATTTGTTTGATATGGATATTATAGATAAAGCAACATATGTTAAGGTAGTAGGAGAGAGAGATGAGCTAAGGGTTGTGTGAGATAGGCATAGGATGCATCCTCTTGATTATAAATTATTGAGTATGTAGATTATGGATGAGTACATAGATTTATAAAGGTGGTACGTAGACTTGCATGAGGATCATGGTTGGTTACTAGAGTGAGATTGTCAATTTAAGAGGCATTTATGAGCTCGAGGTGTGGAGCCATTGAGTGTTAAACTAGATTATGGGGTATTATTGGAAGAAAGAGTGAGGTTGTTAGTGAAGGGCATGACACCCATTCATGAGTGATTGTAGTTTGATATGATGTACATGTTTTGAAAATTGTGTTATATATATATATATATATATATATATATATATATATATATATATATATATATATATATATATATATATATATATATATATATATATATATATGGATATGGATATTGGTTTGATTTTCTATTCATGTATATTGTGTTATGCAATTTGGAATATACCATTATTTTTATTGTAGGTGGTTGATTTAGAAATAGTTGATCTAGTATTGATTTTAAATTTTCATATGCTTGATAAAATAGTTCTTGGGATATGTGGTTTGATTATTTTGATATGTTTGGTAAGATAAAATTTGAGATGTGACTCAATTTTTCATGATATGTTTGGATGTATTGTCTAGGTTTGATTTGTGATTATATGTAAGAAAAAAATTATTGGTTTTATAACTTGTAAAATTGATTTGGAGTTGGAAAAATTAGGATATTTGTAAGGTTTATATATGGATAAGTTAGTTTGGCTAAGGATGGCTATTTGGAATCAGGAATGTTAGTTTTTAGTAGGGGGATATAGGATAGCATTATGTGCATATTACCTCCCTAAGAGTGGCTCAAGAATACAATGGTTAGGTAGACCTTTGGCTCCATCATTGCCCTACTAAGTGAAGCTTACGTACTAAAATTAGTATGATTGTACATTGTATTATGATATGTTGTATCATTATCTGAACCCTATCAACTAACTAAAGTAGTGCCCATACTACTCATGCTGTGTAGGAATGTGCTCTATATCTGATATTATCTACTATGTGTTAACTATAGTTATGTGTGAAGATTCTATAAAATTTAGCTTTATTGGTTACACAATTGAAACTATGTACTATAAAGAAGGCTCATCTATCTATAATTGAATACCTTATGGCCTCTACTATGATGTATGTGATTGAGCAATATATCGATATGGATATAAAACTTATGTTGAGGGATCATTTAATCTTAATCATAATAGGTTGTTATGTGAGATAGGACCTAAAAAATCTTCCCATAGTGAATATTTCTCATGAGCAGTACTTTATGGTGTGGGGCCATTTAATCTTAACTAAACTGGATTGCTACATGAGATAAGACCTATAAAATCTAATCATAGTGAATATTTCTCATGAGTAGGACTCTAATGTAGTGCATGTGACTCTGTTGGATATGTATATGGAACTGCATTATGTATTCCTTAGACTACAGTGCTATATGTAGGTTGTTCTTGCTATACTAGTTCTCAAACTTTATGAGGTTATGAAATAAGAGATCTCTTGTGAGATTCTATCCTAGAACATGCATTGCACTCATTATGAGTGATAGATGATTCTTGTAAAGGAATGTCTTGGTATGACTCAGTCATAGAGGAATGATGTCTAGGGTTCCATGGAGGAGATCTCAATTCCCTCTATGTGAATGCTATGATGTCATTATCGAAACATCTAGTAGTACAATCCATGAGTCCATAACAATCATTATCTCTATGTTCATAGATATGATGATACTTATAAAAGGGCCAATGTGGATATCTATGTAAGAGATGTGGATCTCATTAATGAGTAGAAGGCGCTATGATTAACCTTATATCCATTAGTATAGATAATATGGTAGATGGGATATCTTTATCTAAATCAAACTATAGTGGTGCCTTATTGTTATTCTCTGTAGTGAATACTATCGATTGGCTCTAAAAATTAGCTCTTTATTCTTGACTAGTTGCTTTTGTGGTTATGGTCTCCTATCTTGTTTAGGACATGGGGGATGCTAAGTGATAGGAGCTATAGTTCAAGATGTTATTGTGAAATCTAGAGTGATCTGATCAACTGAATTTGCCTTAATCAATCATAATTTTCCAAAGATAAAATTGTATAACACAAGTGTCTGAAAGAAGACTCTATCTGATATAGTAGATGCTCAAGTAGAGTTTGGTGAAGCCCCTTAATAAAGATATGATAAATCTATAGATCTTTTGGTTTGTATATAAATCTTAACATGTGATCCTTGAATCTTAAAATATACTCACTAACTAGCTTTGAAGAATTTTGTAGTGTGGCAAGTTTCTCATATGTAACATGAGGGCCCATGTTTACGATGTAATATATAAGAAATGCCTCCTCTAAGTCATCATATGTGTACAATGAACCAATGGGGATTAAATGAAAATAACTAATTATATCCTTCCCCCACTAATGTCTATTGGAATAACTTGAGTAGAATCAACAGTCTTTCATGAGATGGCAAAGCCTTATGAAAGGCCTAAATGTGTACAAATGGATCTCCAATTCTATCAAAGTGAGTTCTATCAAAGTGAGGTAATGATGGTATCTAGAAATTCTTAGGTAATAAAAATTTTATGAATGTCATAAGAATAGGATTACCTGTAGATCATTGACATCCATCTAAGACTTGTAAGATTTATTTTCCAAGGGAAGGAGATGTATTTGGTGTTGTAATTCACCAACTGCATGCATCAAAGAGATGATCTCCTAGGATGGTACATTAGTATCTTGAAGTGGTTCATTTAATCATTAAATTTGATTGTTAATTTTAACCATGGGAATGTTACATTTTGTAATTGGATCATAAAAAGGGGGTGTGCTCACTTGAACCTTGAGATTAACAGTAACTTGGATCTTACTAGAAGGATGTGGGCTACCATTTTCTTTAGTTGAAGAGTGAGAACTAGGTTCTAATGTAATAAGGGGTGGCTTGGGAGATTCATTGGCATATTTATGTTTTAGTGAATCATATTCTAATTGAGTAGAAGATGTTTTAATATCATTAACATGTGAATTATTTGAAATAGAATCATTCATATAAGTACAAATAACATTTGGAAGTGCATTATGTTTAAAAGGAGTGAGAGAAGAGTTATAAACATGAGATGCATATTATTATTCATTATGTGCATAATTATCATCATCATTATCATATATGTAATACTTTTCATAATCCCTCTCATTTTCATATTCATTGGCATGGTCACTATCATATTCATTATCACTTCCATCATTTCTAGGGAGGTGTTCAAGAGAAGAGTTTAATTCTTTTCTAATATGCAATAAATTATCATTTGAAATTGGAATATCATGTGCATCTCTGTTATCTATGGATGAAAGAAATGCATTATTTTCATGTGAAATATGAGAAGTAAGAGAAGGAGATCTTTCATTTGAACATTCTTCTAATAAAGTAGAGTTAAGAACATGAGATGTATCATTTTAACTATGCATTGGTAATTTTATTCTATTGCATTTATATTGTTGTAATTTAAAAATTGAAGTAGAGAGAGAGAGAGAGAGAGAGAGAGAGAGAGAGAGAGAGAGAGAGAGAGAGAGAGAGAGAGAGAGAGAGAGAGAGAGAGAGAGAGAGAGAGAGAGAGTCAAATTATCACCAATAAGAGGTTCACTTATAAGTGCATGACTAATTTTTTCCTTTTGTGCATTATGCATAGGAAAAGGATGTGAGAAGTATCTTTCCCATTTATCAAAATTATTTTCTCTAGAAGTAAGAATAAAAGAAATGGGCTTTAGAGAAAAAGATTAATCAATTTGTGCTTCACCCTCATCATTATGTATATCATCATATCCTTCATTACAACAATAGTCATTATCTTCACCACAAATGAAATTATTTTCTACATTCTTTTTATTTAAAGGGGTAAAAACTTTATTAAAATAAAGAATACCAAATTACAAAACAGCTTAAGGCCAATGCCTTAAGAACCAACAAAACTACTGAAAACCACTAGATCAAGAACATTACTCTCTAATTCCACTCTCATATTCAATAATAATCATCTCCAGATTTTGATGTAGTGTGTAGGGCATCTGCTCCCAATCATCAAACTTTTGGCCTTCAAATTCTTCTGAACCCCATCTTGCCATGCAATCAGCCACCCTGCTCCATTCCCTAGGAATATGGGTAAAAATCACTAAATCCATACAAGAACTAACCTAAAGAATCTATTGAACAATCAGTGATAGCTGCCAGCAAACATCAGAGGTCTTCTTCTCAAGAAGCAAATTGACCAAAACTTGAGAATCAACCTCACAGATCACTTTCCTCCATCCTAGATCATAAGCTCGCCTCAAAGCATATAAAATCACCTAGCCTTCCATCTAATTAACGGTCTGCACTCCTTTGTTAATTGCAAAAATCAAAACCACTAAACTAGTAGAATCCCTACCGATCCCACCAATCCTAGCTGAACCTGGATTCCCTCAGGATGAACCATCCGTATTAAGTTTTAAAAAACCAGTAGGAGGTGGCATCCATTTCCCCATACTTTGCACTCTCTATTTCACTTGTCTACCTCTCCTAACACATGTTGAGACTGGGGAAATGCCTTGTACGCCCATCTACTATCTCGGCATCACTCTTCACCAATGGTAAGGTAATCAACAGTTTCTTGGACCATGCCCAATATTCTAGTCCATACTTGCTGAATTCCCAAATTTTCTCAAAAAATCTTGTGATTTCTTTCTAGCCAGACTTGCCATAAAAGGAATATAGGTCCAACGTACCATACCTCCTACAGAAATGAAGCTGGTGAGGGCATTCTCCCCAATCTCACCCAAAAATCAGCCTAGGAAGATGCATGAACACAATGGCATTTCCATGCTCCCCACCAAAAGTGTCATAATTGTGTTGAGAAGGGGCATTGGAAGAATAAATGATAAGAATCTTCCTCCTCACTACTACATAAATCACACCTAAAAGGGCCAACAAATCCTCTCTTCCAGATATTATCCCACATCAAGCATTTATTCCAGGCTAAAATCCAAATGAAAGAGTTACACTTCAGCCAAGAGAAACTATTCCAAACTTTTTTCCACCAAGGAACTTCCCTCCCACCATCCAGCTACTGAGAGATCAACTCTTGGTACCCAAAAGACACCATGTATGATCCCTTCAGATTGGGCGCCCATGTCAGAACATCACTTTCCAAAAGGGCACTACAACTATGTCTAGCCAGAATGGATTGGAGTTCCACACACGTAGTATCCAATCCAACAATCGGCCACTCCTCTAGTGTTTTACATCTCACTTCCACCACCTGCCCCTGATGGGAAAACACCTTAAAATCACCCGCCTTTGACCAACCAGCTTCAAAAAATCTCTGAGATAATATATTTAACTAAGGATATTGATTTACTAAGGGTGGAAATCCATCCCAGGAGTCTTTCCAGAACCATGCCTCCATCCCATTTTTGCATATCTATAATAATCCACACTTAATGAGTGCAACCCCTTTCTTGAGCATAGGCCAAATCACTGACCCTTTCCTTGCCAAGCTATGCTGAGGGGTATCTCTCTGAGGAATCCTAACCATGTACTTATGGGATAAAATTCTAGCCCATAGTTGGTCTTGTTCAACACACCACCTCCAATACAATTTCACTGCCAAAGCCATACCAGAGAGTAGCAACTATCTTAATCCAAGACCTCCCTACCTTTTTGGACTACAAACTACCTCCCATTTAATGAGACTCCACTTAGTCATTGATAAATTACTAGCCCATAAAAATTGCCTTGTTAAGGAATCAAGGTCTCTCACAAAACTCACCGGTGCCACCTATATCATACACCTATATATAGGGAGTGCCTGCACAACTGATTAAAGTAGTTGAACCTGACCAGCAAAGGACAACCAGTGATGAGTCCAATGATTTACCTTAGCATAAAACTTGTCCAAAAGGCCTTGCAACATCTCCCTAGACTGCCTCCCACTTAAGATGGGAATTCTAAGGTATAGCAGAGGAAGACTTCCAATTTGGAACCTAAAGATATTATAAATTCTTTGTTGAATTTGGAGTGGGGTGTTGAAGAAGTAAATTGAAGACTTACCCTCATTAATTAGCTACCTTGATGCCTCAAGATAAAAATCCAAGTCTTTGTGCATATTAGAAGCCTCCCTAACAGTTGTCATATCCATCAAAGCCACATCATCCACAAACTATAGGTGAGATAGTGCTGGGAGACCTCTTCCCCATTGCTAGCCCTAAATATATCCCCCTTTGACATTCCTTTTGATCAATCATCCCAACCCTTCCACCAGAAGAAGAAATAGATAAGGAGAGAGGGGATCACCTTGTCACAGGCCTTGAGAGGCGCCAAATAAATTAGAATGATCTCCATTAATCAAAACTGAGAAGGAAGTCAAATTCACATAGCTCATAACCCAGTGAATCCAATCCTCTCTAAATCCAAAAGCACCCAAAACTTTCTGAAGGAAGGACCACTGGACTCTGTCATAAGCTTTACTCATATCCAACTTGATGAACATAGCCTTTTCTTTGGACTTGACCATTGAATGGATAGCCTCTGTAGCCACAACCACACCATCCAAGATTTGATGACCTTCCACGAATCCACTTTGCTCTTCAAAAATAAGCAATGTAAGCAACCTTTTTAATCTTTCAGCAATCAGCTTAGAAATAATTTTATAAATCACATTGCAAAGGGAAATGGGATGAAATTAACTTAACCGATCAGATCCCTCCCCTTTAGGGATAAGAGCCAGGAAAGTTGAGTTCAGGGCCTTGAGCATCTAATTATTCATCTGTGATTTGTGAACAATAGCCAAAAGATCAACTTTAATAATGTCCCAAAACTCCTAAAAAAATTCTATCAAAAATCCATCCGGTCCAGGCATTTTACCTTTTTACATCTAGAAAATAGTCCTCTCTAACTCCTCCATAGAAATGGCACTCATAAGATGCTCATTCATTTCCAAAGAAACCAAAGAGGGAATATAGGAAAGAACCTAAGCCTTAGCCACTAAATCCCCCTGCGCTTCCTCCCAAAATAAAGAAGCAAAATACTACTTTGCCTCATTACAAATACCCTGGGTGAAATGAATAATCTTGTCCCTGTCCGTCACCAAAGAGGATATAGTATTACCATGTTGCCTGGATTTCACTAAGTTAAAGAAGAATGCGGTATTCCTATCCCCCTCCTAAAGCCAAACATTCTGCACTTTCTACTTCCAAAAGATTTCCTCTCTCAACTCCCATTCCTCCATAGATTTTAGAGCTTTAGCTTCCTCTCTTAACAGAAATGTAGACACCCCCTCTTCCCTAATCATCTAGGTAACATCATTCAATTGTGTTTACACCACATTCTTCTCCTGGTAAATGTTCTCGAAACATTGTATGTTCTAGTGTTTGAGCTGATATTTAACAAATTTTAAGAGCTTGGCAAAAATATACATTGTTGTGCCAAAACCTAGTTTGCCTCTTTTCCACCAATCAACAACACAACCATACAGGTCCGGATCCCTGAGCCACATGAGCCAAAATTTAAAAGGCAGCCTCTGAGGCATCCTAGCTAAGGAAATAGTGACCTTTATGGGCCAGTGATCTGAGCCCCTCCAATCAAGTATCTTAGAGCTAGAAAACCACAACCCCCCCCACCCAAAAACATGACACCATGAATTCGTCAAGGCACTCGGCAATACTCCCGTCTCCCAACCTTTTGTTATTCCACATGAAGCGGCCATTGCTAGGCTTGATGTCTACTAGATTAAGTGCCGAGATATTGTCTCTAATAAAAATGGAAGAGGGCTCAATTCTCATAATACCTCCCCATTTCTTAGATAAATCTAGGATGGCATTAAAGTCTCTAGCAATAATCCATGGTAAATAAGGAAACAAACTATGCACCTCATGAAAATTATTCTATATCTCAAGCTTACCTTAGAGATCCATTGGAGCATAGACATTAGAGATAATAACATTTTCCCTTGATTCAATGCACAAAGAAACCATGGATAAGGAGGACCTGAATGAAGTTCAGGACATAGGATGGATCTTGCACGGGTTCCATAGACATGCCACACCCCCCGAAGATCCCTGGGCTCCAATTCACTGACATTGACCTTACCTCCATATCTTAGGTGCTATATTCATCATAAAATCAGTAGTAACCTTAGTCTTCTAAAGAAAGAGAACATCTGGAGAATGCCTACAAACTAATTCCCAAATATCTTTTTGTCTGGGGCCACTATTCAAGCCCCTTGTATTCCAAGAGATAATGATCATTTGGGAGGAGTCAAGAAGTGGGAGTCTAGGGTCTTAATAGATCCTTACTCCACTAGGTTCTCCCTAATCATCTTAATCTTCTCTAGGTCCTTCTTATGTCATATTTTAGCATTTTTCTCTGAAACCCCTTTCTTCCCATCCTTTTGAAGGATGCCCAGATGAAGAGTAGATTTACCTCTTTTATCCATTTTTGTAGCCACCATCCATACTATACGCACTACTTCCTCTACTCCCTACCCCATATCATCATTTATCTCCACCATCACCTATGCCCCCATCTATCCATCTATGAGCATAGGCATGGTGAATTCTTCTTGCATAGCATAGGGAGGCTTAGCAGAGCTAATCTCCAATCCTGAATCCCCCTGAAGGTGATCAGCATTTTTCACTTCTAGATTAATTGCTTGCTGCCCCAACTCATCCAAAACCTCAAACCTATTGAAAGTATCCTCATCATGTCTCTCCCTTAGAGTTATTTTCAATCCTCTACTATGAGTTCGGGATTTTACATGAACAAAGCCCTCAGCATCCTTGCCCTCCCCAACAATAGGCTTCTTCCCTTTATCGGTGCTACGAATGGTACTAGGAGGAGGCATAGGTTGTTGTTCAACTAGATTGGATTTCAGACATCTTCACACCAAGTGTGGCCATATTCATGACAAAGGTGACAGCGAAATGGAAGAGTCTCATAGTCAAGTTGTTGTACCCAGGAATATGAACCTGCACTCATCTCTACTACATCTGGCAATGGTTTACTTAAATCAATTTCCATGAAAATATGATCAAAATTCATCACCTTCTTACTTAAGGTTTGTGTTGAAGATCTTACAGGTCTTCCAAGCATCGATGCCGACATATGAAGCACATCCTCACAACAACATTCTATTGGAAATCTAGGCAATCGAACCCACACTGACACTCTAATTGGGAGCTTCTTAGAAGGGTTAAAGCTTGCATGCCATGGTTTTACAAATAGTCCCACCTGATTATAAAAATAAGGCCCCCCTTTAAAGACCCTATTGCGGTCAACCAGGTAGAGAAATGTCACCATGAAGTAGTTGTTTGCAAGCATCGTGACCTCCATTTCTCCCTCTAGTTCCCATACTCTCTGAGCCCAGCTCTCCAGGAATTGAAGGGAGAATTTTAAACCTAAAAACTTGAAAAATAAGGAATGATTAGAATAGTATTCTACATCCTCAGCAATCATTTCAAAAGGAATTACCAGTTTTGGTCTTTCTTTACATCTCTCAAGACATCTGTTAATCTTCATGATCTTAGATCCTCCAGGCAAATTCGATTCCTTGGCACCTATATTCTAAGAAAAGAGGGCATTTTCATACCCCTACATTTCTTGTCCTAGAAAATTCATGCCCACCACTTCACTGAAGCTAATACCAGCTCTAGTCTTGGAAGGCATACACTTAGCCATGCCTACGCCTGCCTAAAGATTCTCTCCAGCTATGGACTCACTCCAGACAACACCACTGGCCTGTTTATAGTGTGTTGACTAGAGGGTTCTCATAGCGCAAAATATATAGATAGATAAAAGATTTATACAGAAAAAATAGCCAAGGCTGTGGCACCCCACCCCCTACTAGCAGACAGGTGCCCTTTCCCCTCTAGTGTGAACACAAGCACAACAAAAAATGAGCCAGGGCACGACTGCCCTAGCTCGGTGACAGACTCCAAATCTTTAGTTTTTTTCAATTCATAGATATCAAGTCATGCATTATTTTCTACATTATTATCTAATGTGAAAATTTGTAAATTTGTCCAATCATTATCATAATTATAAGAAAATTTTAGAAATTTATCTATGGGATGAGGAGGAATTGCTTGTGTGGCCATTTTATTTCTTTCACCAAAGAGAATTTTGAAAATTACTATGAAGCAAATACATGCAAAAAAAACTACTATCATTGAAATTTTGAAATTAATTTTGATAATACAAACAATTTTCAAAAAATTCATATTATTTTTCTAAAAATTGTAGGGGAGGGAAATTTGATGTTTGAGGACCTAGTTTGGAAATCTAGTGCTTTTAGCTAGGGTTTTAGAATTTTGGAAAATTATGCAATAATTTTAAATTCTAAAAATAATTTTGAATAGGAATAATGCATGAAAATTAATACAAAAAATCATAATTTTGAAAGTATTTTTTTTCACAACTACTAATTTTGAAGATTTAAAATTATTTTTGTTAAGGTAATGAAATTGCAAAAAATTCAAAATAGTTTTTTAAAATTTGCAAAGAAGGCATGGGGTTTGAGAACCTAGTTTTGAAATTTAGGGTTTTGAGCAAGGGTTTTAGAATTTTGGAAAATTATGAAATAATTTTAAATTATAAAAATAATTTTAAATTATAAAAATAATTTTGAATGGGATTAACGCACAAAAATTTATACAAAAATCAAAATTTTGGAAATTAATTTTTTGTGCAAAATATGAAGGAAAAACCCTAAGTGTAGCTAGGGTTTTAGGTTTGTTAGAAGTAAGTTGGGTTCACCAAATGTTTTATTATTTTGGGAATCTAGTGTTTGTCTAGAATAATATGAAAAAATTAGTTTAATGGGGAAAAATATTTATTTTAAATAGGTAATTTTACAAGAGGAAGAATAATAAACTTATCTTAAATCGAGATAAAATGAATGATTCTAGAATTGGTAATTCAAAATTAGGACTCAATAAGGGATCTAAACTTGGCTTTAATTTTCTGATTGGATAGGAGAATCAAAATAGGACACTGTGGTGTCTAGTTCTATAGTTATTCCCCAGTGTTATTGTCCTTAGGATCTAAGATTTATGGGTTTTGTTCTCTAGGTTGGTGTGAGCCTATATACCAAATTTATTGGATAGGAAGTTAATAGAGCTTGATGTAGGTTAAATTTAATATTTAATACCTATATCCATATACACACATGAAAAAAAAAAATACATCAAAATCAAAAGGTGGAAAATTTGGGTTAGAGGAAGAATGAGCACATGATCTAGAACCCCTACTATCCTAACCACAGACTATATTAACCCTAAATCTAGGGTCTCATATCAATTGTAGTTCTCCCTTAGGGAATGTGCATAATCAACATGTACATTAGATGTAAGAATGACTTTCACCTAGGCCCTTCCTTGATCAAGCATGCAAGTCTATGTGGGATACAGAGAAGTAGGGCTATATTATTGACTAATTTTTATTATGTTTAATTTGACAAAGTAATAAGTGATAGATAATAAATGCCTTGTGTATTCATTTATATAGGAGACTCATTATTTAAAATTTGGGAGCTTTATTTGCATTTGGTCGACATTAGAAAACATAGGAACAAAGTAAAGGAAAGGGGTAAGACCCATCCAATAGAAAAAACTAACCATTTAGGATCAAATTGGATTTGGATAGGAGTGCTAGAAATTGGACACCCTAGGTTTTAGTGTTGTAGTCTTGTAGTCATATAAAATGCAAAATTTCGTTACTTGAGCATGACTAATGACACCCAACCCATACGTCCCTCTTGATTTCTCTCTTCACCATATTAAACTCTTTTTCACTGATTCCCAAACATGTTTGGCCTTCCAAACTTAACCTCAACTGATCCAAATTATTTTCTCTATGATAAATCCATCCCCACAAGTTCCATAGCCTCTAAATAATAGCACCCAACTTGGACTATAGTGCTGAAATCTAGGGTGTCCTACTTTTGGCATTGTTGTCCAAGTGTATTTTGAGTTTCAATGGTTAGATTAGTCTTATCCTCATCCTTTTCCTTGTCATCCTAATATGAATACATCCAACCCATGACAAATAGTTTCCTATATAAACCTAGTCAAATCTCATATAGAGGGGTTGGCACTCATTTACAAGAGAGAAACAAGAATACAAGCAAATACACTCAAGTAATTTTACCTATTCTTGACATACAATCTTACAATATTATTCCAAGCTTATTCAAACCTTTGCACTAGTCCCTAGCCATCTAAAGTACACCTAATTTTACATTTACTTGAATTTTCATACACAATTTCATGAAGCACTTTAATGGGAGAACTACATTAGCTTGATCCCTCCTCTAAGTATTAGAATGTAGGAACCATTCCCACATATGGGGTGTGAGGTGCATCTAGTGTATCCTTTACACACTAACCACTTTTATCTATTTTTCAAAGTTTCTTTCAATTGCATAGAATATCCAAGTACATTAATAATCATCTCTATAGGGTGTTCTATTGATAGTCAAGACCTAAAAATTAGTACATAGTCTTATCTTGAGTAGGTGAATGAAACCTAGAAAGATGAAACCCTCAAGAAAACAACACTAGAGAAGGACTATAGCACAAGAGCCTAGGGTGTCTAGTTTTGATGCTCTTTTCCAATCAAAAAACAAAGTATAGGATCCTATTTATGATAGTATCTTAGTTTTGTATGCAAATTTACAGACCCTGTCTCATATTTGATAGCTCAAAATAAGCTAAGATGCATTTCTCCTTGCTCTTTTACTATTTTTAGAAAGGTAAAATTGAATTTAAATTTCAAAAATAAATATCCATAACTAGGAATATTAGTTACTAATTTTTCCTACTTAGACTTGTTTACTAAATAAGAATAAAACTCCATTATTCCTAGAAATAACAAAACATTTGGTGAACCTGACTTACTTTAAATTTTGTACAAAAACCCTGTAAACCCTAGGGTAAATTATTTATAATTTTTTTCCATAATTTACTAATTTTTCCTAAATTTTAAAATAAAAAATACACAAATTAATTGCAAAATTTTAATATATTTTGTTAAAACCGTAGTTTTCACATACTAGGTCCTTTTTGTATACAAACACATTCCAAACACTCAAAAAAAATATTGCTAATTTTAGAAATATTTTATGATTTTTCCTAAATTTTCTAAGCCAAATTATACAAATTTTCTATAAATTCATATCAAAATATTAAAATTATCATACTAATTTTAAAAATTCAGTTAAAAAACCCTAGATGCATCAACTAGTTTCCAGTGATTTTCTAGTACTTTTCCAATCATTTTATACATTTTTAGTTGCATATAAAACTCAAAAAATCAATTTTAGATTCAAAACTTCATAGTATTTTGCATAAATATTTTTGAAAAAATCCTAAGTTGCATATACTAGCACCTATTTTCTTATTGAAATATCATCTTATATACATAATTAAATTGCAAAAATGTTGTTCATTTATTTACAAAATTTTCTTACATTTATTAAAAATAATAAGGAAACTATAATAGGCCCTATCATGTACATTAATGATGAAGTCTATCATATGTTAGTAAAAAATTCCATCCTTTACATTTCATGTTTATGTTTCATTATATGGAATGATATTACAAAAAACATTACCAAACATACACAAGATTCCAAAATTCTTTTTGCGTATTCTCTTTTGCCCATATGGAAAATTATTAAAATTTATCATGATAAATAATATCAAAATGTCATGTTGCATATCAAAATTTTATATGCCTTTATTCAAAAATTCATGTTCTCTATCCTTTGCTCCTTGTTTGTCATATGGAAAATTGTTCAAAATTATCTTGCCAAATGCATGTGAATTTTCATGTTTCATATCAAAAGTTTATATGCCTTTATACAAAAAATCATACTCTCTATCCCTTTCTCACTATGGAATGTTCTTTATAAACATATTATTTCACAAATCACAAATCAAAATTTACACATTTCACTTCATATTCACGATTTTTTCCAACATACATATAACTCATTGGCAAATTTTAAGTATCTTCCTATCACTACTAGACACAATTGAACATTGAAAACTGTATTTATCCTTCCTCCTTCCAAAATTGGTACATATAGATTTTATCCCACATCTACTACCAGATTTATCCCTATAGTAGATCATGTAGTCCATGCTATCACCCAAGTATACAAAGATAAGCATGTTGATTACACCCAAGGCTATAGCTTTACCACTCAAGCTAGCACCCCTTCAAATACAATTTCTATTCTTGATTTCCTTCAACAATTAGATATTTATAAAGATGTATTATATGCAACCCTTTGTATTACTAAAATTCCTATTTTAACTGAACCAATCTATGTTGCATCTATTCTCAACATAAAGCAATGGACTAAAGAGCATATCTCTTTCAAAAAAAAGGATTTACCCCTACAACACATCATTGACAACATATATCTTTGTACATTCAATTGAGAATTAATGATGTGGGATTCAAAAGAGTGCTATTTAATAATAGTTTAGGATTTAACATTTGTAATTTATGTTTTCTTAAACATCTTAACATACAACCTCAAGATCTAGACCATTCTTATATGAACATCAGAGGTTTCAAAAACATTTGATGGAAAGTAATGGGAAAATAACACTCAATATTACCATCATGCCTAAGACACTACCAAAAACCTACCAAGTTATGCCAAATGACCTTAATTATAATTTATTACTTGCTTAGCCTTGGATTCATGATATGCATGTAGTCCCTTCCAAACTCCATGCTTGTCTAAAATTTAGTCATAAAGGTTACATATACCCATTCCCAATAGATAATGAACCCTTTAAATATTTTCAAGTTGCTAAAAATCCATATAATTATATCTTTCACTTTAATTTAGGTAGTATACCTATACAACCCATCACTCACAATACACCCTCAAACCATACACAACATATAACAATTCTAAATTCTATCATAACACCAGCACCAGATCACCAATTCACTTCACATTTTACACTTAAATATCTTAATAATATGGGATATTAGGGAAAAGTACTTGTAAATCATGAACAATGAATATTCAATCCTATCAAGGCATCCACACAACATGAAATGTAAGGGCTTAGATACTAGTTTAGCCTTAATCATGATAAATATTCTCCCACCCTTTCAAAACACATAAAATTTTGTCCACCCATTGCATGTATCGATAAATAAGTTAATCATACTTCTACATTATCATTTCTCTACCTTGATCTTATTAACAACACAACTTCACCTGATATACTTACATTAGATGAATTCTCTAACAATGAATCTCTCCTATAAATTTTTGGAGCATATGAGGACCTCCCATCTTGTTATCATAAAAATATATTTCTAAACCACACAAATGCCCATGCATACTTTGGAGAAAATATAGGTTCCTCCCTCGATATACCAGTTGACTCAAATGGTACTATTCTTACAACTCCATATACACTCGATCATTCCACACTAATTAATGAAGAAACAATAAATTTTAATTTTTGAACTAACAAGGATCCCCACATTGTCTTATTAGTAGCTACCCTTAAAAGGGAAGAGGATGCTAATATTCATTGAACTTTAACAAATTTTATAAAACTCTTTGCTTGGTCATATTTAGATATGCCAAGAATTGATACATCTATAGCAATCCATCAAATTCCTTTATACCCTAATGTTAAACTAGTTAAATAAAAAATTCACAAAATACATCCTAAGGTGGCTCTCTTAGTCAAAGATGAAATCCAATTCCTCCTAGATACTAGTTTCATTTACTTAGTAGCACATCCTAAATGGATTTATAATATAGTTCCCATATTAAAAACTAATAGATAAATTTGATTTTATTACAATTATCAAGATATAAATAAAGAATTCCCCAAAGATGCTTTCTCATTACCTAATATTGACATGATAGTAGATTCCATAGCCAAATATGAAATTCTATCATTTATGGATGGTTTTGTCAGTTATAATCAAATCAAAATTACTGAAGAAGATCAAGAATAAACATATTTTATAATACCTTAGGGTAAATTTTGTTACATTGTCATGCCTTTTGGATTAAAGAACACCATAGCCACATATTAATGTACTATGATGCACATTTTTCATGACTTAATTAACCATACTATCAAAGATTATGTTGATGATATATTAGCAAAATTCAAACAATGACAACATCACACTATTGATTTACAAATTATTTCTAAATGACTCAATCAATACAACATTTGATTAAACCCAAAGAAATGTGTGTTTAGAGTTACATCATGAAAACTCCTAGGTTTCATTATCTCTCAACGTGGCATAGAAGTTGATCCTAATAAAGTCAAAGCAATTATCAATATTCCACCTCCCACCAACTTAAAACAACTTTGATCCTTCTAAGGAAAGATCAAAAAAATCCACCACTTCATAGCTCAGCTTATTGATAAAACTCATTCATTTAGTCAATTGCTAAAGAAAAATACAAAGTTTATTTTGGACCAAGCTTGTCAAGATAACTTTAACACAACTAAGCAGTATCTCCTTAATCCACCCATTTTAGTACAACCTATCCTAGACAAGCCTTTCGTACTCTATATCTCAACAATAAATCACACATTAGGAGCATTCTTAGCATAACATGATGATAAAAATATTTAATAAGTAGTTTATTACAATAGTCACACATTGGTTAATTCATGAAAAAAATTACTCCCCAATAGAAAAAGTATGTCTAGCATTAGTTTTTACCACACAAAAACTCTAACATTACATGTTCAGTAATGAGACTTAAGTTATCACAAAAGCAGACCCCTTAAATTTCCTACTAGCCAAACCACATCTTTTTGGTTACATTGCAAAATAGATTATGTTATTAACAAAAATTGACTTTAAAATAATCTTCCAAAAATTGATAAAGGGCCAAATCATTATAGACCACTTGGTAGCAACACCACTATTAGATATCAACCCTTTAAGTGACACATTTAGAGATGATTTCACTACCTATTCTACTTATTTGGATACCTAAACCATGTTCTTTGATGGCTCCTAATGTGCATCTGGTATAGGGGCTAGCATTATCTTTATTGATCCTTCTAGTCACATATTTCTTATAGCATACTGATTAAGTTTCTCCTACACCAACAACATATTAGAAAATGAAGGACTTATCATAGGAATGTTTGCTACACAATCCCTCCAGATAAAATCTATTCAAGTCTTTGATGTTTCCTAACTTGTGGTCAATCAAGTCAATGATGTTTATCAAATAAAAGAAGAACACCTTATCTTATACCACAACATGATATAGTATTTATCATAACAATTTGATTATTTTTACATTGAGAGTATTCCCCAAAAAGATAATAGACATGCTAATGTAATGCTTAGTGTTGCATCTCTAATTCCCATTAACATCAATGATGATCAAGAAATTTTTACAATTAAACAATTATAATCACCATCAATATCTAATGCAAATTTGATCACTCTTTTTGTCTTAACTACTACACAAAGCTCCATAACCCTAGAGTGGTTCTCTAACATTTATAACTTTCTTAACAAATCTATTACACTAGATACTTTACCCTAAAATAATAAACATAAGTTATAAAATCAAGAACTCTATTATGTAATCATTAGCAGAGACCTTTTAAAATGATCCTTTGATGGAAAATTACTATGGTGCTTAACCTCAATAGAATCCAAAATTGCTCTAGCTCAGATACACAATAGTGAGGGTGGTGGTCATTTTAGTGAAAAATCCATGTCATACAAACTCCTCCAATATGGGTACTAATAGCCTACCATGGAAGATAAATGTTTACAATATGTGAAGTTATGCAATAAATTTCAATGACACAATAACCTACGACATGCACCATCACAACAATTAAAACCTATCATCCTCCATAGACATTCATGTTATGGGGCTTTGATCTCATTAGAAAAATAAACTCTAAATCTACCGATGGAAATGAGTTCATAATCATAAATATAAAATACTTTACTAAATGGGTGGAAGCAGTTCCACTTAAATCTACCACAAGTGAAGACATTTATAGTTTTATCATGACTCATATTGTTTTGTGTTTTGGCCTACCTATAGCCATCATTTTTGATATTGGAACATCATTCAAGAATAAAAATATCAAAAAAAATTGTACAAAATACAAAATTAAACATGAATTCTCCACTCCATACTACCCACAAGGAAAAAGTCAAGCAAAAGCCACTAACAAAACAATCAACAACATTTTGAACAAAATAGTAACCAAATTTGGTGATTATTGGCATAATCAACTAGTTTTAGCATTATGGGCATATCGCAGAAGTATATTTATTCCCACATGAGTTACCCCTTATTGACTAAATTATGACACAAAAATAGTTCTACCATTAGAATTAGAAATCTCATTTCTTCATGTCTCCCTTAAAGGTATTCTCAATAATGACCAGTTTCATGAAAAACATCTACACCAGCTCAAACAGTTAGATCACACATGCATTCAAGCTATATAATACCTCAAAATATAACAATAATTTATACAATGATCCTACAACAAGTGAGTTAACATCAAAGAATTAAAAATTAATGATCTATTTGTTAATGAAAACCTTCACAATGTCAATGCCAAAGAAGAAATCAAAGTAAAATACAAACCAAATTGGCTAGGTCTAGACATCATTACTAAAATGTTTATCCCTAATGTATACCGTCTAGCCTCAATAAAAGGAAAGAAACTTAAAAATACAATGAACATTATGCATCTACATAGATTCCATGTATAGTATGTTATTTTTACACATGCTTGTACATAGTTTTATTTTCAGCATTGATATTACATAGTCTCTATTGATTGCACATAGTTAAAAATTTTCCAAAAAAATACAAAAAAAATACAAAATTCAAAAATACCAAAAAATATTCTGATTGTATGTATCATCCATGCTTTACATTACTACTATCTTGCTAGGAATTACATTTTCTATTTCATGTTATTGTTTGTCGATTATCTACATTACCATGCTTCATGTGATCTTCTTTGAGTATGTACAGTTACATCTAGCTACTTGATTGCTTCACTCTACCCATTGAGGGGGCATTCCTACTTCTGAATTTGAGACACACATCAATATGCATACCAACTGGGGGTATATTATACATGACAACACCATCCAGGTTATGTCAATTCTACACTACATACTCTAAGTTATCATATTGATATGCATTACTTACTAGATTACATAGATTACTATATTAAAATTCCAATAGTATATAACACTTTTGTATCTCTTAGCATATACCTAGTATTATACTAAACATGTTTTGAATACTTTCACTTTTGCTTTGATTAGTTATATGTGCTTCTACCTTTCTAGTTTACATGGGTTCCTTTCTTGCTTTGTATAGCTATATGTGTTTACATTTCTAATTCTAGTTTTATTTCTTATGTGTGCCTTAGGACATTTTCCAATGTCCTTTACTTCTATTTGTGTGTGTATATCTTTGTAAATTTACCAATGTACCTTTCTTATACTCTTTTATGTGCCTATGGTCCCTGTGCCAATATTTTCTTGTTTCAAATTATATTTATGTAGCATTTGAACATGCCTTTTATGCTTTATTTCTAGATTGAGTTACATGTTCCCATGTCCCTTGTTTGCATGACCCCTTGCCCAACCTTATATGTTTATTATTGCTTTCTTCTCATTTGTATGCTTGTTTCTTGATTGTTTATCCTTATTTTCAGTGTCATGATCCATATCATGTATATACCTTGCTTTCATGGATGCCATAATTGGCATCATGCTCCATCCCTCATTGACAAATAACAACTAAAAATTAACATCTAGCATTTCCAATTCTAGTTTAGTACATTGCACATGATTTTATATTGTTATATTTATCTAGGCATACCCCTATTGATCTAAAAGTCTCTCAATATAAACAATGTTATATCTAGAGATATCTTGTCAAATTTCATTTCTATATCATGTTTATATGTAGCATAACATACTTGTAGGACTCTTTTCTTTTGAGGGTAGTCATTATAGGTTCAATAATTCCTACCCTCATAATAGGGGGAAATAAATAAGGGTTTTGTCACAAATATCAAAGCTCCTAATAGTAAAAAAAATAACATTTAGATCACCTAGTTCAAAATCCAGAGGTCTAACTAGTTAGAGCAGAATAAAAAAATAATGATGATTCTAGATCAACAACCAGTTTTAGCACAGGACAACAGTGCTAGAAATGAATAGTATCACTAAACACAAGGGTGTCTTCATTTTGGATTTCTTGTCTATGTAGAAAAACACCCAAGTTTTCTAGTAACAAGTAAAAAGTTTAGCTCAACTACATTTTTTGCACATCTAAATCAGTTAGCATTAGCATTTTTAGTACAATTTTCTCAAGAAATGTATATATAGGGGGGTATCATGTGTGGCATGATGACTCTCACTTCCAATTTAGTATTAGGTAGTTGACATAAATTCTAGATTAGAATCCATGTCCCAAAAAATAATGATTGGGGGTAATGTGTATGGCATATTATTCTTCTTTATTTTCAATTTCAGTTTATTACCCAGGAATTCTCAACATTGTGTGCCTTAATCCATCTACAGGTGGCTTATAACATTTGTCAAGTTGAACTTTCATATAAGTTTAACTTCCCAAGTACCTGAGTTTTTAAGTTGGTTTTTACATAAGCATATTGTATCAGTTTCAAAATAGCTTTCATACAAGCCTAACCTCAATCTCTCAAAATGGCTAAGAGTGGCCTAGTTTCTAACATACATTTGGCTATCCACACCACATTGTCATATTTTTAGAACATCCATGAGCTCCATGATCCATCTCATATGACATATATTCTATACTATTATCATTTCATAGTTTCACTTCATGGGGAAATGATGGAGCCAAAGGACTAGATATGCTTTGTATTCTTGAGAAACCTATTTAGAGGGATTGGACATATAGTCCAAACATCGACTGACACACACATGATTTATTAGCTTCACTAAGTAGGCAATGATGGAGCTAAAGATATAGACTTTATATTCTTGAGCCACTTTTTGAGGAATTGAGCACTAAACTCCATTCATTATATAGCTTTTGGTACAACATCATCCAACACAATCCAACATTACTCATCTTACTCAGGATCACAATAGGTTTTGTATTGGTTCACATACCTAGTGAGGTGTATTCATTCCTTTCTCTTCCTTTTATTTTACTCAATTTTTGTATGTTCTTGTTATATATAACATAAAATAAGAATTGATATACTCTTTGTTTCATTTTTTCAAATTCACACTTGCACAATGTGTTTACTATGCACTATCCAAAATTACTCAACATCACACAAGCTTCAAGGGCTTCACCTTTATAGGTAAGTTTAGGTACACTTTTTATTCTGTCTTTTATCCTAGCATTTCACTTTTCTACATCACTAGAATAAATGGTGGAAAATATAGTCATATAAAATGTCAAATTTGGTTACTTGAGTATGACTAATGAAACCCAACCCACAAGTCCCTCTTGCTTATTCTCTTCTCTTCACCATCTTAGGCTCTTTTTCATTAATTCACAAATATCCATGGCCTTCCAAAATTAATTCTAGTAGAACCAAACTACTTTCCCCATAATAAATCCATCCCCATAAGTCCCTTAAATTATAGACAATATCATCTAACTTATACTATAGTGCTAAACCCTAGGGTGTCCCACTTTCAATGCTATTGTCAAAGTGTATATTGAGCCCCAATGGTCATATTCTTTTGATTTTTATCCTTTTAATTGTTAGAATAATATGTATAAATTTGAACCACGATCAATAGTTTCCTATATAAACCCATTCAAAGGTCATTTAGAGAGGTTGACACTCATTTACAAGAGAGAAGCAAGAATACAAGCAAGTACACTCAAGCACTTTTCCTTATTCTCTGCATACAACATTCTAATATTATTCCAAGTTTATTCAAACCTTTGAACCAATCCTTATCCATATAAATTACACCTAGTTTCACATTTATTTGTATTTTCATACATAATTACACCAAGCACTTTAATGAGATAACTACATTAGCTTGATTCCTCCTTGAAGTACTAGTATGTAGTAGTGTGCCTACACATGAGGTGTGAAGTGCATCTAATGTATTATTTACATACTAACCTATTTTTACATATTTATAAAATTTTATTTAAATTATATATAATATCCAAGTATATGAGTAATTATCTCTAGAAGGAGTTATATTGATAGTGAAAACCTAAAAATTGGTATATGGGCTTGCCTTGAGCAGGCAAACAAAACCTAGAAAGATTAAACCCTCAAGACATTAGTGCCAGAGAAAGACTATAGTTTTAGAGCCTAGGGTGTCTAGTTCTAATTCTCCTATTCAATCTAAAAATGAATTCGAGGATCTTGTTTATGATAGTGTCTTAGTCATGCATTTAAATTTATAGACCTAGTCTTAGACTAGACATCTCAAAATAAGCTAAGATACATTTCTCCTTGGTCTCTTACTATTTATAGAAAGGTCAAATTATAATTAAATTTCAAAAATTAGTAGCCATAATTAGGAATATTATTTAAAAAATTTCCCTGCTCAGACTTTTTTATTAAATAGGAATAAAACTCCATTATTCACAGAAATAAAAAAAGAAATCCAATCCTATCACTCTTGTCCTACAGGCTAAGGACTAGGGGGGATGGAATGAGCATGGGAAACTTGACTTGGCTAAGGTAGAATGATTATTTGAAAGGCTTAGGGTGATTGGGAATGGGTAAAAATCCATCTCAAGCTTAGAACCAAACCCAAATAAATAAAACTAAAGACATGGCTAAATGTGAACAAAGCTCATATTCTCCAAGTAGAGTCTCTCATGAAAGGATAATGAAAATACATGATATGTGTGGTTTATTGACCAATTTATGGTATATAAAGATTTAAATAGAAGTCATATCTATAATTCCTCATGATTATAGGGTACCAAAAATAAAAAATATACTTACACTATAGGCTATTGCTTAGCATAAGGAGTCATAAATTTGGCCAAAGTGGATAATAAGCAATGGGATCCTAGTGGAAAAATATGAACCCATGTGAAGAAGAGCCAGGAAAAGATCAACACTATTTATTACCATTAACGCCACCCTGATGATTCATTCCACCTCAACCTTATTAATTATGAGGACATTATTATAGATATTGAAGCATCTTGTCGCATGAAGGATCATGCTCCAACTCAACTAGTTCTTAAGGAGAAATTATTTCCTCTATATAAAATGCCTACATATCCAACCATTTAGGTCTTGATGACCATGACATGAGTTTATTAATAGATCTTATAGGGAGTCCTATAATTTCTAACTCCACTATACTTGGCATCTAATAAAATTGAACCATATCCTTAGATAATCCAACCCCAAATCACTTATGCTCTTCATTTTATTATCAATATTGAGTACACCCCAAATAGGGACTAACTGGTGGTTACCCTAGGATAATCTACCCAAAATCTTGGAATTCACACATAACCCTTCATAGCTACCCTAATTTTATCCATTCCAGCATAGCCTACCCTTTTTATTCCTTCCCATACTCAAGTGAACCCAAGTTCCCAACTCCCTTCTCTTTTAATTTTGGCCTTCATGGGCATCACTAGTGCCCAAATTCTACTAGGTATAACCATAGCCAAATTATGTCCCTATTATACCCAATTATCATGGTTTTCACCCTCCATAACCCTAGGCCTAATCTCAAAGTTTAGTTTATTCCTTATAAAATATCAAATTCATAATACACCTATACTCTCAATAGCTTCATTATGTACAATTGAAATTATAGTAGTTGCCTCTCCAAGTATTCCAACTACTCTAGTGTCTCCTATTACTTGCATTGATATTATTTCCATATCTCCCATATATTCCACCAAGTCATTAGGCCTAAAAATATCAAATTATCCCCCATAAGATTCATTAGGGGATGTTTCTATTACTTCTACCTCAATGCCCATGTGACAGATAGGTCTGATTAAGATACCAAAGAAAGAGAGAGTTACTATTCCATAAAAACCTATTCTACCTACCATAAAATCCATCGATCCTTAATAAAACCATCTATCCATTAACCTCAGACCCCAAAGATTTACATTTAACCATCCAATCTCCTCATTTACTCCAAATACTCAACTCTTAGGTGCCTTCAGCCCTCAGGTATCCATGACTCTAGACTAATGGAATTATTATGTGTTACCTTTGGGCCTCCTCCTTTTAATTCCTCCCTTTAACCCCATGTCACCTTATCCATTTGTATTTCCAGTTACCCATCCATATTCCATCCCATTCCATGTTTTTGATCCACTCTTGTCTCTTTCATCCTTCCCTCCACCTTCCACTTTAGTTTCCACCACCCCTCATATATCATCTTCAAAATTCCTACAAACTATAATTGAGCAAGGATGAAAAATATGGCACACTATGTGGACCAATATGTCCAATTACATTTTTATTAGGAGTTAGGGAAAATGAAAAAGGTTTTCACATAGACCTTTATTCAGGAAGGGAACCATGTGGTGTAGAGGACTAAACATGATCTCTTTTCCCTCACCAAAGTGAGGACTATAGGTGGATAATAGAAGGTATATGAGGACTTGATCTCAATGTTCTTAGACACTAATTATATCTCTAAGAAGTTGATGGAGGATATTAAGGATTGAGTCATGACTCTTAAGTCCTAAGTAAGGAGTATATTTCATGTGGGCCCATTTGGAAAACTAGAGAAAACACTTACATAGTTTTTCATGACCCTTCGTAAAGTGAGTGAATATCTCTCTAAAATAAAAGAAATTCTCCAATGATGTAAAACTTAATTACATGCAATCATTCAGATAGATAATAAGTGAAATAAGGTGATTTTATCATTCATAAATGGATATTCCAAGAATTAAAGTTGATTCCCCTCATGGACTTGAATTTATATAATAATTTCATGGGGGGAATGATAAACTCCATTAAATATTGGTTAAGCAATTATAAAGCTACCATTGGGCCCTTGGATAAGAGTAGGGACCAAATCCTTCATTACTTAAAAGAAGTTAGTATCTTTATTCTCTTTCATCCAGATGGTACTTTGCTTAAGTAAGATGAATTTAGGGTCCACTTGGAATAGTTTTATGAAGCTATGAGAATAAAGATGGTGACAGCCAAAAATTATGAATCCAAACCTATCTTAGATCTCAAACTTATTATACAATCATCATCAACTAGGTCAATGAAGTAAAGGTCTCATTAGTGGGTCCTCTCAAGGCACATATAAGGTTATTAACTCAAGTAGAAGTAATATTATGAGAGACACTTGTCAACCTTCATTATATAAACTAATAATTTAATCTCGTATATCAATAATTGGTATCTCAATAGGTTACTCAAAGGCAAATCTAAAGTGGGCCACCAAGGAGCTAAATTTGATCTTATTTGTGGGCATAAGTGATTGTTATACCAACGTGTCACCATCCCTTCTCTTTTATGATTTGTTTTTTCTATGATGTTTTTTTCTCAATGACTTATTATAACTATTTGGGGACATGATGGTTAGGCACTTTATCTCATTATAATAATAGGTGGGTCCCATCTCTCTTCTATATATATATATATATATATATATATATATATATATATATATATATATATATATATATTGTTCAACTCTTTTTTAGAGTCAACAATTTTTTAACTGAATAATCTAGAGATTAATACAAGTTCTTATTTTTACACTCATAGGGCTTTCAAATCATGAATGTATTTCAAATTATATGAATCACTAAATAATAATAGTTTTAAAGAAATGAATAATGTGTTTTTTGTAGGTGTATGCACTAATTAAAATGAGCTTTGAGTTGTTATCATTTATTCATTAAATCCTTTCACTTACCTTAAACCTTCATAAATATGTATGTGTGAAGGAAAACATCCTATGTGTGTTTATTTATAAGAGGATTTTTTAATTAAGCATACACTACTCCCCCTTGATCCCTTTCTCTATGTGGTTGTAGTGTGATATTTCATGAAACTTCAATACACTAGTAAAATTATAGTTGGGCATACCCTTAGTTCTCGATCATTAATATTATTTTTTGACCCAAAGAGATTCCTTTTTTCCTTACCATCCTCCTCTTTTTATATTTTTTTATTATCAAGTGATCATTTTCCCTTTATTTATAAATTATTAAGTGAAATAAAGTACGTCTTAGGTGGTAAATTTATTAGAATTGGTTTAATTAGTCAATAAGAAGCTTTGTGTTAAGTGAAAAAATAAGATTTGGACAATTTATGGTATCCCTAAATATCTTGGAGTTATATTATAAGTATGATATTTAATGGATACCATACCTATAGATCTTACCTTCGATTGTCCTAGTAGTAATCATAAAATGAGATCATAAAAATTCCCCCAATTTTTCCTCAAGATCGCTCAATGCACTTGATCCAATAGGAATATTTGGGATAAGGATATATTGGACTGGACAATATCTACCACTATAAATAAAGGCCCATTTTATCATAACTAACAAATGTTTGAAATACTAGCTAACCAAGGATAAACATATATCCTACTGTGTAGATCACTAGATATCCATAAGGTCTTAGGTGATTGATAATCTCACCCTTAAAAATCCATAGGATAAACAAATATGCTATAGGAAGATAGATACCTTTGGTTACCCTGATTATCTCATCATCTCAATCCACCCCTAATAGACCCTTACCTATGGTTGCATGCATGACATGCTTAACCAAGTCTACCATTAACATTATTAGATTTATTCATTATTTAACCAAGTACTTTAAGATGTACCTCCCATAGTTCATGACAAGTGTGGGGAATATCATTAAATAACATGTGACCTCATAACAAAATGATCTTAGGCTTCTAAATCTAAAATGTAAGGATGTTGCCTGTAGACTATTCTGGTTCACTTTGATGGATGTAGTTTATGATTGGTTACTGAAACTATCTAAAATCTCCATTACAAGCTGGGAACAACTTAGTAACATGTTCCTGGCCTTGTTTAGGCAAGCCACTAACCTAAGTGGTTATAGCAATAGTTCACTTACATCAAGAGATAGCTAAATGAGCCCATTAGGAAATTTTAATGCTAGGTTTTCTAAAATGTATAGTTCATTAATTGGGATATAAAGGATAGATACCTAACTAGATCTTGAAATGTATAATAATGTCATAGACATTTCAATTTCCATGTTCCTATGTAGATTTTATTTAGTATTAGATTTACCCCTAGCCTATGTTGAGACCATCAAAGCGGGAAAAAAACTAAACCCACGAGGACAAATGGATTTAACCATGTTTAATATATATCCAAACCTATATTCCTTGAATCCTTTCTTCAAGATCAATAATAATGTTGCTATGCCATATCATGTGCCCATGATAAACTAGCTTGCCTTGAGTTATGCTACTTCTAACTAACACTTGGGCTTCCTTAACCTAGTCAATAATGAAGTAGCACCTTAGATTCATAGTTTTAGATTGAGGTAAAAACAGGTTTTGAAGGGGCCCCGAAACCCTGTTACAAAGAAAGAAAGAAAGATCATCCAAGACCACAGGGAAAGCCTAAAAACTACTACAAGGAAGTAGAAAAAATAGGTTTTAAATGGACCTAAAACCACCAGAAATACTTCTGATCAAAACCCAGATTAAATAGAGATCTGGTATCACCAAAGGCAAAGGATTACAAAAAGAAAACAAAAAGCAGGACCAGTTACTAAACCAACCAGAAAAACCAGATTATTCATCCAGTTCTAATATCATTTTCATAGTTTCTTTTCCTTTCATAACAGTATCCTGGGTAGTGGTTGCCACCTACATAGCTCCTTTTTGTGTAACCTTCTTTCTAGAACTTTGTCTCGTCCTTTTGCTAGGTCCCTCCAAGGCTTTGGTCTCCTCTTTGGCTCTTTTACCTATATTGACAGCAGCAGCACAAATATTGGACGTAACTTCCTCCATTTTCATTTTGTTGTCCTTAATAAGTTCCCAGAGGTTATTTTCATAGGCTTTGAGCTTGACTGGGATCTCCCTTATCTGATTTTCCATATTGTTTATTTTATTCCAAATAGCTTTCAGGGAATCTTCCATAGTTTCCACTTTCCTCTTGAGATCCATAATCTCCCTACACATCCAAGAATCAAATTGGGATGATGCCTCTACTTTAAAATTAACCCAAGCCATAGGTGTGTGTGTTTCATCATTCTATTTTTTCCCTCTCCATTCCTCAAAATTTTTATTGGGACTGTTCCTGGCTTCTTCAAAGATATCCTCTCGACTCTTTTGTTCCCGCTCTTTAATTCCAGTTTGAATTTCCATATCCGTATCTTGATTATCATCTTGACCTGAAGTTTCCTTTTCGTTCTTTGAAGTTGGGTCCTCAACAGGGTCATCCTGGACAAATTCATCCTCTGACACTTTCTGGTTTTCTTTCGTATCTACAGTTTTGTTTGCAGAATCCTCCTCTGTGTTGACATCATCTTTTTCATTCTTCTCAGAACATTCTTCATCCTCATTAGAGTTTGTATCCCAGCTTTCAGTTCCTTCTTCTTCTTCCAATTTTTCCTCCCTGGGGTTTTCAATTCTCTCCCATTTTGTATCTTCTTCTACATTCTACTTTTTAGCACTAGGGAGCTTTATTTTTCCTTTCCCATTTACACTCTCACTCTTTTTGTTCCCTGACACCTTAATTTTCCCTTGTTTGGGGTGCTTTACCATTGTGCTATTCTTGCAATAGCCTTTGATAAGTAGAATAAGGCCTTCATGTAGGATAGGGCGCGTTTCCTTTTTCCTATGAGCATATAAACTTTGGACTAAGGAGAAGTGAAGATAAAAGGGAAAAGACAAACTAACCTTATGCCTATAGTGGTTAAGGAAGACAAAATGGAACTTGTGCACGTGCTTGCTTATTCCATCCAGGATGAAGTACTCCCTTATGTAGCTTAAGACATCCCTCCATATCCCTTTTATCTGATCCAATTCATAGAAATCCCCATTCTTGACCAGCTTCTATTCTTCCTCATCCATTTTGGGGAACTTACAAAAGGCCTCATTCGAGATGCTTGTCTGCTTGGAAAATTTGAGTCCATCCATAGGCAGCCCTGTAACCTCATCTATAAAATCCTCTGTTAAGTTCACTATGCTACCATGCAGGGTGACCCTTTCATCAGACCAATTTTTGAAAAAAGCCGTAGTGATATGCGGCTTTGATTCATGGAGTCTTTCCATGTAGCTCGCAACTTTTCCTTTCTACAGAATTCTCCAGACTTCTTTTTTCTCTCTCCATTCATCATAGCTCTTGGGTTCCTATTTTTAGGGTTCTCCCTTCCTTTCACGTGCCATACTCATTTTCTTTGAATCCCAATTGCTATGGTTTTTACACTGAACCCACCTGCTGCCAAATTGATTCATAGTTAATTATTAATCCCTACTATGAATAATGTCTAAAACATAACCCAATAATATACTAAGAATGATTTGGATGATATGCATTACATGGTATAGAAGCTCAATAATGGCTTATTTGGCCTCCAAAGACAAGTTTGTAATGTTAGTGATGAAAATTTAACTATGAACTTTACTTACTCAATATACAATCACCCCAAAACTACTCTAATAACCAATAAGAGCCTTCACCAAACAAGCTTCCTAAAATTAACATCTGTGAGTTGGCCTTGCCAAATTGGTGTCATGTGAACAACATATCCAAACATGTGGGCCTAGACTATATCAAGTTTTGTATTTCATTTGATATCTTATAAAGAGAAATGAAAGAGTAAGAGGTGGTCCCAAACCACCCCAATATTACTAATTAGTTTAATTCCCCTAGTTCCTCAATATCATCAATAATAATTTTGGTTTTAGAGACCTTTGAGTTCCCTAGGCATAAGGATAATAAACCAAAGTAAGCCACTAATGGAATGCATGCTTTGTAGCAGTTCTAATAGAGAAACTATACTCTTAAGAATTAGACATGTAGTATCCCCTTAATGTTTCAACTCCTAAAAATGGTACAACTCCTCTTGATCATATAATATTAAATGACCATCCACATCCAAAGTTGAATAACCCAAATCCTCCTAAAGATATCTAGCCCACTTCTAGCAAGACTTGATATAATATAGTTTAATGCATGAAGAAGATCAAATCAAACATCAAATTACATAAGTTTGCTCAAATAAATAAGTAAATATATTTCCTCTTAAATTCCTTTAAAGATAAACCAACTCAAGCCTAATACTATGCTCATACATAATAATAAGGTTGATGTACCTTCCTTCCTCCTTATAGTCTTAGTTATTTGGAGATAACCTACATAACTACCTATTTGACTTGGGATCCTCATTAAATGTCATTTTTGTTGGAGTTTGTCAAAAATTAAAGTTGATACATAATAAATCATAAAATATAGTGGTTTATATATATAATTCTAAGGTAAAGGTAGTGGATGAGCTCTTAAATGTGCATATGTAATTAGAATCCAAACTTAGAGTCCAATTTTTCATAAATAGTCAAGTGGTTTAGATCCTAGAAGCTTACAATTTTATACTTAGTATGGATTGGTAGAAAACCCTTAAATGTGTATATGCCTATAGACTTCTATAATATGTGACTACTTTGGAGAGGTGTGTCTAGTTAAATTTGTGTTGACCGTGATCCTAGGATGAAACATATGATCATAAAATATAAGGTAGTCAATGAAAATTTAAGCATAGTATCCTCTAACATAGTATTTTACACTTTGTTTATATAAACTGATAAAATAAAAATCTATGATGGCCCTGTGTCTCCAAGCCTATGGTCCATATACTTTGATAGGGGTCATTACAATAAAGGTAATGGAGCCATAATTTTCCTCATTGATCCATAAGGAAAGTGACACCTAGAAACCTATTTGTGTATATACTACATAACCCATTTTAATAAAATAAAAAACCTCATATTAAAACCTTATTTAAAATCCAAATAGGTATATAAAGACAATATACATACAAATCTAGGCTTATTCCTTATCTTTAAATATGAATATATATCAACTGGTTTGAATCAAGCTATGTTATATATTCACATAAATTAGAATAATCATTTATGGCTAACTAATGTTATTCAAAATATCAAGAGGAGGTTAAGAAAGAGTTTATAAAATCCAAAATAACAATGGCCAAAACCCAAAACTGTACCTCAACCTACTCAGCTCACCCTGAGTGGATATAGGGTTTTGTGGAGGTAAGGCCCTCCACAGGGCCCTATATATACACATATTTTCTCTATGATAAAAATAAAGAATACCCAATGAATACAAATTCAAAATACATTTCAATATATTCCACATAATAATTTAAATACATAACCAACCTAGAATTCATTCCTTTTTTCTTTCACTATCTCCTCCTTTCTTATGAATATCTCCTCTTATGTAGTGTCATTTTTCCATCCCCGTGTCTCTTATTTTTATTTATTTTTCTTAACCTACTCTCTAATTCCTTCTCCTTCATGTAAGAGACTCCAATTGACCACTTAAACGCATGTGTAGATAACTCAACAAAACTATTTGTTAATTTTCCCATTCATCACCATGTAGACACTTCTTCAACTTCATATTCCCAAAAATGTAGCTTAGTCAAAGAAATAGATGATTAATAGCCTAATAATTTTAATCCTTCTTTTAAATCCCTAATTAATCATTTTAAATTATTTTAAAAATCTACATGAAAATAAATAATCATTGACTAACTAACTTCAATTAAATAGTTCCCAATGTTTATTCTATGCAGAGTCTTCAAAATAGCTTATGGCCAATCTATTCCTATGCAATGACCCTCAACCAAAAAAATTATTGCATGCTTATACCCAATAGGTTATAGTTTTACATTAGTATGTTATTTGCTAACATATATAACATTACATTGATTTATTAAAATCAATACATTATTAATAATAATATATTCATATATATTTAAAATCAAACCTTAGGTTAGCAGTTAATGAAATATAAGTTATTTAAACACAATGCTATTTGTATCCTTTGACATATAGAATTAGGATATATGATAATAATAATATGTAATTATTATTATTTAAATATGTAAAAAAATAATAGAATCCATCTATACTTTTTAATGATCACTACATATACAAATATACTCAACTATTAAATCAAACAAATGCATCATATATGATAAGATAACATTTCCACTAAACTAATGAAATTACTCAATGAATAACATGTATATTAGTAGCAATCAAAATCATTATAGAATACATATTATCAAACACCTAAAATAAAATTACACAAAAACATAATACGCTATCCATATCAACCAATTTAATTAAGAAACATGATATACTAAGAGGTGTTTGTAAGGTTTTCCAAATTTGCTATCTGTTGACCCCCAATGTCTCCATCTAACCATCCTCTCTGATGATAGTCTCCCTTTATCATGATTTAAGGGAATAATTCATCCTTCATCCACCTCATGCCAATGAAGGTAGTTAGCTCGTAACATCATTATATCCAAAAATAATGTTATGTAATATAATCAAACATGATCACAAAGTACATAGTATAAAAGTACCACTAAATCATAGCATCTAATCATGTAAATTAAGCAATATAAACTATCCCATAATCAGCATATGTCATCAAGCTTAATCAAATCTTAGTTAATTAATAATTAACCATAATAATCCATGGATTAATAAAGTTATTTATCTTAGAGATAAATCAAGATGTGACATCCTTCTCCCCTAAATCTAGTCATCATTCTGATGACATTTATAAAAACACAAGTAATGAATTTAAAACATTATTCATCAAAAATTAATATAATATGCAATAAAAAATCAAACAAATAAATATGTAAATATTCTATAAAACTCAACATAATCCTCTCAAGTGGTACTATCCTTAGAGTATTGGTTCCATAAGACCTTATAATATGACACTTACCTATTATGTAAATGAATTTTATGAGTGTCAATTATCTAGTTGGTTCTACCAATAACACTCTGGGATCTAAAACCTATAAAGCATTCCAATCCAACACATGTGAAGGTAAACTATATACTTTTTAAGATAATACACATGGAAGACATTATGTAAAAGATCTATATCTAGTGGCAATGTAATAATATACATTATAGGTTTGACCACTTCTAAAACCTTGAATGTCTCCACATATCTCAATGAAATTTTCCTTGACTTCCCAAATTTAATTAAGATTTTATGAGGCTTGACCTGTAAAAACACTTTATCACCTATAGAAAAATGCCTAGTTCTCTTTAGATTAGCATAAATTTTCTATCATTGGCCTCAAATAACCTTTGCCTAATTTTCTTCACTTGTTCTTTCATTTATGAAAGCATCTACAGTCCAAAGACTATCTTATATTCTAACATGTCTCAACTGATTGGTATTCTACACCTACTTCTGTATAATGCCTCAAATA
The DNA here is from genome assembly GCA_037957365.1 of Torreya grandis. Lineage (NCBI taxonomy): Eukaryota > Viridiplantae > Streptophyta > Pinopsida > Cupressales > Taxaceae > Torreya > Torreya grandis. The sequence goes on from JARHVA010004513.1 coordinate 529,064, forward strand.
GAGCCATCTTCAATGTTTATTGGTATGAGTTGTTGTAATCAAACTCAACCAATGGAAGATAATATTACCACTTGTATATTTAATCTATGTAATAGTTATGAAGTATATCTTCTAAAATCTGATTAACTCACTCTATTTATCCATCAATTTGTGGGTGATATGTAGTGTTAAAGTTCAATTGAGTACCTAGAGCTAAATTTAGAGTTAACCAAAATCTAGAATTCATCTTCAAATCATGATCTAAAATAATATTATTTAGAAAACCATGTAATCAATACACTTCCTTTATGAATCTCTTCACAAGAGTAGGTACACCATTAGTCAAATTGCCCAATATGAAGTGAGTTACCTTGGTTATTTTTTCAACTACCACCAATATCATCTCATGCATATTTCATGATAATGGAAACCCTTGGATAAAATCCATAATGATCACTTGTCATTTCCTCTCTGGTATGTCATGTGGATACAACAATCTTGTTAGATGAACATGTTTAGCTTTCACATGCTAACATTACAGATAATGAGACACAAAATCCACTACATCTCTCTTGATTCCTTTCTATAAATAGAGTGGTCTAAACTCAAACATGATCTTGGTTACTCTTAGATATCCTGAATATGGGGAATTATATAGTTACTTTAGTATTATGATCCTCAGATTCTCTCTATCTAGTATATATATACTACCATTATACTATAAAAGACCATCATTCTCTATTCTAAATTCTTTATACCTAGGATTTTGAGCATTCTTAGTCAATAATTTTTTGACCTTATTATATAATTCATCTCCTTGAAATAATTTGATCACTTGATCTCTAAAATTACTCCTGATAGTAGCCATGGTTTTTATGTACCTTCTATAGCTTAGAGAATAAGCTAATCTATTCTCCTTACCTTTGATATATTTAATATCAAAATCATAGTCAAACAAAAAATATAACCATCTCTTTTGATGAGCATTCATATTTGGTTGGGTGAAGATGTACTTGAGTCTCAAGTTATCAGTCTTGTGCTCAAAAAAATATCCCAATAGATAATGCCCCCAAACCTATAAATCATGCATAATTACCATAATTTCTAGGTCATGAGGGGCATAATTCACCTCATATGGATTTAGTTTCCTTGACTCATAAGATACTACCAAACCATCCTATATAATAAATCCTCCAAGTCCATCCCCAGATGTATTGGTGATCACTAAGAATTTACCATTAGGATAGAGAACTCTTAGCACTAGTGCAAAAGTACATCTCATTCTTAGTTTTTAAAAGGCTACCTAACACTTATTTAACCAGATAAAACTATGATTCTTTTTCTAAAGAGATGTAATTAGGTTAGCTATCTTAGCAAAATTGGAACCAATTTCTCGTAATAGCCCACTAATCCCATGAAACCTCTTACCTCATGCACATTCTTCGATTACAACCACTCCATAATGGCTCTTATCTCTACTACATATACTAAAATACCATTTTCTAAGATAATATGTCCTAGATACTATACTTTATTTTGTAAAAAAACACACTTATAAAACTTACCATATAATATATGCTTCTACAAACATTGCAAAACTAATTCTAAATGATGCAAGTACTCTTCCTCATTTTTAAAATAAATGAGGATGTCATCAAGACATACCAACATAAATTGATCTAGGTAATCTTTGAACACACTATTCATAATATTCATGAATGATATTATATAATTCATCAATCCAAATGGTAACACTATAAAATCATAGTATCCATATCTAGTCTTGAAATCTATTTTTGGGATATCCTCTTCATAGGTCCTCAACTAGTGATATCCCTACCCTTAGATAAATCTTATAAAATACTATGGCTCCTTGTATTTTATCAAATAGATCATCAATGTATGGAAATGAATATTTATTCTTGATTTTTGATTTATTTAAAAAAATTTAGTTTATGCATAGGTGTAGAATGCCATCTTTACTCTTGATAAAGACAAATGGAGCAACCCATAGTGACATACTCAATTGAATCAAAACTTTCAACTATAACTCCTAATGTTGTGCCTTTATATCAACCATTTCAATAGTTACCATCTTTTATGGTTCCTTATACTATGGTTATGATCTTGGTATGATATCATTTGAGAAATCAAAGTCATGCTTAGGTGGCCATCCTAGTAATTATTCCAAAAATATGTCATGAAAGTTTCTCATAAAAGGATAATCTTTAATAGATGGTTCCTTAGATTCTTCCATCTCATTTATCTTAACTATAAATTCTTGGCATCAATTCCTTTGAACTTTCATGAGTTTAATGGCAAGAATTTGCCTTAGCTTCAACTGTCTTATCTCAAGCTGAAGTTGTGTTTGATTTATGGAATCATCTTAACACTCAAGCTTCTTTAGAAAATAGTCAACCTTAGATTTATGATTCATAATCCAATTTAATCCTAGGATCACATCATATTATCTAAATGGTTTTTCATAAATATATTATACTATAGTAAACTTATGCAATCTAATCTCTTCTTTAACTAGACACTTATGAACTTTGACCTTTGGCTCATTCCCAATATTATATTAACCATGCTTTTACCATTACTCCACCCCTTCTAGACAATTTATAAAGAATTATAGGAGAAGTGAAACATTTTAAAGACCAATTAATCTATAAAATAGATGATTTAATAAAATACATGATAGTTATATAGGCAAATATTGATATTTAGGCTATCAGTTATCAATAACTACTTAATTATGCTACTAAAATGTACCTTGCTAAAAATCTAAAACTTTGTTCTTTGATTTCTCCTAAGTATATTCTAAAACAAAATGGTCATCTCCAAAAATGAATCAAAATTCAACCATTCCTTTATTCTCAATCCATTGGTTTATCTTGAAACCACCCTTGAAACTATTACCAGGTTTCCTATTCCATAAACCCCTATTGAACTTGGCATTCTAATTCTTGAATTGACCCTTAGAATCTACACTCTTTTGCTTCCAATTCTTCTTAAAAGTTGGTTTAAAACTTAAAAATTTATTTTTGAACTTATCTCTTACTTAGATAGGTGATTTTAGATTTTATTCTTACTTGACTACCTTCTCAAACACCTAATCCATGGTAGATGGACCATGCACATATACTTCACCACTTATTTGGAGTTTCAATATCATGATGAATTTTTTGATTTTGAATATCTCATTTTCTTGATATTGAGGTACATACTTAAGAAGCTTGATGAATTTTTCTTAGTATTCATTCATTAGCAAATCCCCTTGTTTAAGATTATAAAATTCTATAATATTTTGATCAAAGTATAGCTATGGAAGTTATCATGACCTAAACATTGTCACAAATTATTCCCAAGTGATAGTGGTTAAGTTAAGGTTCATTTCAAGATTTTTATTTTACCACCAAAATTTGCTACTTCACCAACAAGTTGATAAGCTCCCCAAACTACTTTCATGACTTTAGAATAATTTTGGATCTTGAAATACTTCTCCATTTCTATTAGCCATGCTTCAGCTCCATCCCCAATAAAATTCCATCAAAATTGGATGGATTCATCTATTTCATGTCATATGCTAAATTTGCAACTACTTAATCTCTAGCATCCTTTGACACCTCCTCATGCCTATACTCTTGAAGATGTTCCTATTCATTAGGATGTTATTCATGTTCTTCTTAATCATTCTCCTCTTCATGGACATGTACTTCCTATTATAGGTTCCTACTTCGATCCCTAGTCTCTTGCATGGTTGCAAGGATTTGGTCACAATCAATAGCTTACTTATTTATAAATTGATTTATATATATAAGGGGTTTAGTATTAAAATTAACCTCACAACCTACTCTAACACATACTATTACTCTTCCTATATCAAGAGAATAATTTTTGCATTAGTGGACACATTAAGTCCTAGAGTTGGATCCATAAATTTGATACCATAATGTAACAACTCCACTAGGTTTTACCAAAATATTGTAATAATGTTTTTAAAATTAGATACACATATTCAACATATATATTTCACCTTGATAAATACTAAATAGTGATATTTAACTAATTACATTAACCATCTAGGTTTTATCTAATCCACTAAGCTAAGGATCACTAGTATAGATATAAAAATCATTAACAAATTGAATAACCATAACTACTACATTTCAATAAAAATGATATTATACAAATTTAGCTATTCCTGATAGAATATTACCATCTCTACTATAATAAGTACAATGCATAAATGTTACAATCTTAGTAATACATAAAATATCTTAAATGATAAAATATAATACAAAGCTCTTCTACGTAGAGTCTTCATTACTCAAGTATCAGTATGTAATTTCAAGTGTAGTCTTAAGTATAATACTCTAGCTAGGAAGGAAAGCATCATCTGAGTGCTTTTTCACACCAATCACAGATCATATATCCCCCACACTATCTCCTAAACAAGGGGATGGCCCTTTCTTCATAGATGGGTAGATAATAATGATCTGGGAATATAGAGTAACAAACTAGAATCTATGTGTCGAAGATATCTAATACATAATGTGTACCATAAATAAATTAATTTTTGTATGATATCCTAAAAATATGAAAATTATATAAACATATGAAATGATAATGTTTATTAAACATTATTTTGGAAAAAAAATTCAATAATAAATGATCTCTAGGATCAGTCAAATTCATACACACCACTTGATCAGATTCACCCTTATCTTACATTCATGGTGCTATTTAATCTAGTGGAATCCATCCACTACTTAATTGGGATCATGAATATGAGAGTTAGTAAAATAAATAATAATATTAAAAACTAAGAGATTCAATATTAACATTTTACTTTAGCTAATCAAAGTTATGTTAAATGCATAAATATCATAAACATTCATTTAGTCCATTAAATGAAGTGAATATAATCCAAGCATCAATTTAATTACTAATCATAAATAAACTACCAAAAATAGTCATCAATATATGATACCATCCAAATGATGAGTATCTAGACCTCTAGTTGTTTTATCCATGAATAAACTTATAGTATTATTTCTCCATGAAATAATATTATAATCTTGGCTAATAAATTGTTCATATTCGACATATAACAACAACCAATCTAGAACATACAATTATGTTCTATATTTAAACTCATAAATATAAGGAATGATTTATATTTATAAATCCAAATGCCTATATAAGCACCATATATAATCAAGCATCACATATTTAATGTTATAACAATTATAACATAGCTAAATGTATAATATATAAATTTATGCATTAATGCATTCATACAATACATTTCACATACTTTGTTTATATAGTTCACTACTAAGGTGACATCCACTATCCTCCACCTTAGAGTGTACTATATATGTGAATATATAGTCCAATTATAAAAAAAGGCCCCATTACCTTTTTTATTAAACTGAAGAAATTATAATTTCCCTAATAAATAAATACCCAAAATTTCTATAATTCAAACTCAATTCTAATTATCTATCAACACTAACCATTTAAAATAAATAGAATCATTAATGCTTTGCCAATTATATAAGTGCAAATATAACTAAACATAACCACTTTTACCCTATTTAGGTTTTATCCAAAACACCAGTTAACCAAACATGGTACCAATTAATCATTTTCCTTTATAAATCAATGCTCAATGTAATCATCCAATTTTGACATTTCATACCAGTTCAAACACTCATCTAAATCCAACTATACTCTATTGTTTACATATTTGTATATAATTCTAGTTCAAGTATAAAACTTCATATATAGTCACATTTAAAATAAAAATAGTAACACAGTCGAGTGCATTTATATACTCAAACTTGGTTGAATTACACTATGAAAAATGCATTATAGGTACCAATATACCAATCTATATACAGACTAACTATACATCTCTTTCATATTTCATACAGGTAAACAATATGCAATCATGTTCAATTCACATGTACATATTTTATACATTCCACATTCCCTCAATTCATTTATACCTCCATCGATGATTTTGTTTATAGTAGTCATACTTATTATACCTAAACCTAGGTACTCTTATAAATATGTTTGTACCATAATCATTATGATAAACTCAAATAATATTTAAATAAGTGTTTTAGTCTCTACACAAGGTATGATAAAACACTAAACTCAAAAATGGGTGAAATAGTTTAATGAACGTTTCAACCTATTTCATTCAAATACCAATCAAACCAATCCATCTATGTTGTTTTTTATGATAAGTATCTTAATCCATTATATACCAGACCCCTATATTTCCAAAGATACATATGTGCATGTCTCTATTTATGTGTGTGTGTATATACTCTATTAAATTTATCTGAGTATATACATATATCTCTATATTTGTGTATATACTACACAATCCATTTTAATAAAAGAAAAACCCTCATATTAAAACCCTATTTAAAAGACAAATAGTTTTACATAGTTAATATACATACAAACCTAGGTTTATTCCCTATCTCCAAATATGAATATATATCAACTAGTTTAAATCAAGCCACATTATATACACACATAAATCAAAACAATCATTTATGGCTAATTAATGTTACTCAAATTAGCAAGAGGAGATTAAAACAAAGTTTATAAAAGCCAAAATAACAATGTCCAAAACCTAAAACTCTACCTCAACCCACTCAAGCCACCCTGAGTAGATATAGGGTTTTATAGAGGCCATACCTTCCATAGGGCCCTAAATATACCCATATTTTATCTATGATAAGAAAAAAGAATACTAGAGACTACAAATTATAAAGACATTTCAGTATAGTCCACACAAGAATATAACTATGTAACCAACCTGGAAGTATGCTAATGAGTCAATAAATATTTCATCTACTTTACTTTCACTATATCCTCCTTTATTATGATTACCTCCTCTATTCTCATAAATATGCCATCTCTTTACAGTGTCATCCATATGTCCCCCCTCTCTTCTTTCAATTTCTTTTTCTTAACCTCCTCACCATTTGCTTCTCTTTTATGCATGGTACTCCAATTTATTTCTTAAATGCATGCTCAAATAACTCAAAAAAAAATTCATGAATTTTCCCATTCATCAACATGTAGACACATAGTGCACTCCATATTTTCCAGAACATGCAGCTTAGCTAAAGTTAATGGATGATTAATAAATTAATCATCTTGATCCTTCTTCTAAATCCCTAATTAATAATTTTAAATTCTTTTTAAAATACACATGAAAATAAACAATCATCAACAAACTAACTTCAATTGAATAGTCCCCAACATTTATTCCATGCAAAGTCTTCAAACTAGTCGATGGTTGATGTATTCCCAAGCAATGATCCTCAACCAAAAAAAATAACACAATGATTATATTTCATTTTAATACCCCCTAGGTTATAGTTTTATGTTAATATGTTATTCACTAGCATATATAACATTACAATGATTTATTAAAATCAACCCTTAGGTTAATAGTTAATCAAATATAATTTTTATAAAACAATGTTATTTATATCCTTTGACATATAGAGTTAACATATATAATAATAATGATATTTAATTATTATTATTTAAATATATAAAAAATAATAGAATCTATCTATACTTTTTAATGATCACTACATATACAAATTTACTCAACTATTACATCAAACGAATGAATCATATATGATATGATAACATGTCCACTAAACTAATTAAATTACTCAAAAAATAACATGTTCATTAGTAAAAATTAAAATCATTCTAGAAAACATATTAATAAACACCTAAAATAAAAGTACACAAAATCATGATATGTTATCCATATCAACCAATTTAATTATGAAACATGATATACTAAGTGGTGTGTGTCAGGGTTTATGGATTCATTCTTTGTCAATGCCCAACATCTCCATCTAACCATCCTCTCTGATGATGGTCTCCCTCCATCATGATATGAGGGAAGAATATATATTATATCCACCTCATTCCAATGAAGGTAATTAGATTATAACATCATTATATCCAATAATAATGATGCATAATATAATCAGACTCACAAAGTACAAAATATAAAAGTAATTCTAACTCATAGCATCTAATCATGTAAATTAAGAAACACAAAATGTCACATAATTAGCTATGTCATCAATATTAATCACATATTAGTTAATCAATTAATCAATCGTAATAATCCATGGATTAAACACATTATTAAGCTTAGAGATAAATTGAGATGTGACATTTGGGATCATCATATCAACTTCTAGAGGTTAGCATCAGCCTAGATTGCACTTTTGATGAGACTAAACATCTTAAAAGGTTATTGACATGCTTAAAATAAGTTATTTGCTAGGCCTATAGAGACCTTAAAGTATTACATCTATGTGTAATCATGCATACCATCCCACTTAAACTAAACCAAAAACCTTTGAGATAGAGGAAATGACCCATAAAC
>JARHVA010004513.1:545000-855000 GCA_037957365.1 Torreya grandis
GTAAGAGTGGTCCTTTTACCCTTAAAATCACCTACATGATGCTAAGATTAGTAAAATAATGGCTTTCTCCCTTAAGATTATAGAACCACCCAAAAATAGGCTTGCACCTATAGACCACTAAGTGTACTCCATGAAAGCCTTGTGCCCATAGATCTACTTAAGCCTTTTATGAATTGACCATGTCCCATAATTGATGATGTACACCAGGGCATAACTAGAACAACATGCCCCCCAGGGCTTTCTCTATTGTGCTTCTAGTGAGCACATAAGGCCTCTTCTTTATGTGAATTAATGCTAGCATAGTTGAGTGTAGGAAGATAACTCCATGTTTGCACATGGTTTTAATAAGTCCATAACTAACTTGGATAATTGCATGGGTGCTTGAATTTTATTTTTCTACAACATTTTAGTTTCATTGTTGAGACTTGTGTTGAATTTTTTTTATTGTAATGGTGTGGCTGAATGATGCTCTAACTCTCCTTAGAAAACATTAAGAAATAGTTGCAATAGGTGGAAGATAGATTTTCACTAAAGCATCTTACTTATATAGGATAAATTCTAAGAAATTAGGTTTAAAATAACCTATATGATGATTTGTATGAGGTCTTTCTCTATGAATTTCCTAAACATGTGTACCAGTCGTTGGCTACATATGTAATCCTTAAGAGTTAAAGACAATGTTATGAGTGGACAAAAGAGTGCCTAGAGAAGTTTGAGATCCTAGATTCCACTTGGATTAGAGTAGTATAAAAATGGTGGCAATGAACATTGAATAGTTACATGCTTGAGTTAGTAGTTTTAACATACTTGTGCCTTGAGGAAGTAGAGTATCAGCTTTTGCATGAACCTAGAGGCAAATTTATGAAGTAATTTTATATATAGCTTAAAAATATAATGGTGGATTATGGGTTTGAAACTTAAGGGATAGAAGGCTAAATTCCTTTTGAATATGAGTAATGTAATGGGGGAAAAGGGATGTGTAGGTAAAGCACAATGGAAGGAGACAAGTAGATTGACACTTGAGAGCTTAGAATATTGACCTATAATAAGCGATGACAAAATATAATGGAAGATATAGAGCCAAGAAGTGATGAGATAACCTATAGCATGAGAATGAGATAAAAAATGAAGTGATGGATTAAGCTTAGTATTTGATAAGTGTGGAATCTATGAGGTTCCTACAAGACTTAGTGTCTAAATATGAGTTTGATGTGCATAACCCCTTTAAACCTATGGTACATACTCACATGTTGGATCCCACACTTGAAGAAATCACAAGAGTGATAATTTACCCTATTATTAACATATATTTTAGATTATTTGCATATTTTGAGTGTGATTTTGTGATTGAACAAATTATTCCCTATAATGATCTGAGTGAAACTAGCTTTAGACCATTGGGTGTTATCTCACCACAAAATAAATTGGGTGAAAACATCCTAGCTCAGCTGATGTTAGCAACAGAAATTGGGAAATATCCTAAAGGAAATGGTTTAGTGCCATAAGTAGTATAGTACCATTGACATCAGTGATGCCAATAGTGACCACAGGGCTGACACCTAACCTAGTGGTTTGAGGCATTAGAGGGCCACCACTGAGATAAATTATAGGGGCACAAGTGCCCTACATTCCAATTCCCACATCAAATATATTATCAAATGGCCATGCACTTGACAAAGTATCATAGTATGTAAAATACCTCAAAGAATGTGTTGAAGTGTGAACTATAGTTTCTTGCATGGGGTATAACCCTATCAAATTGTAAGTCAACCTAATTTTAAACCACTCTACTTGATTTTACCCCTATATGGTATAGTAAATTTTACCGTAACCAAGAAATGGTAGATTATGACACCCTGAAAGAGGCATTAAGGAAGTTTACATTCTAGATTTTGAATAATAGATCATCACTACCCTAAAATAGATAACCCAAGGACTCTTAGAAATCATGCACCTATATGATTTAAGGTTTAATAATCTCCTTTATAATCTACCTTATTATATACACCCTTCCCAACATGCACAATGGTTCATTAGAGGGTTGGTAGTGCCATTCTAAAGAGCACTTTCTATGAAGACCTTTATAAACCCTTGTGAAGTACTTAAAGCTATGTTTAGAACCAATGTAGTTGGAAGCACTGATTCTTGGATCGTCCCATTTATGGAGCCATAGATTACATCCATGTCCTCCCAAATCCAAAATCTTACTACTAGCTCATCTCAAGATGATCAAAGTGGAGTATGGTACACTAACTATGAAGTGGAATGCCATAATAGGAATAATTACCCTCAAAGGAATGTGTGCACATTGCTTCTAAGATATGAAGTCTATCGAGAGGCACATAATGTTGATAACTTCCCATTATTTCAATGTACTATCTAGGTTAACATAACCATTTATTATTAGTTATGTGATGCCTACACCCATACAATAGATGATTATCAAGTGATTGATAAGATGCACAAGAACTTGGAAATAGGTGCAAAGTAGGCCACTATAGAAGTCAAAGGGCAAGATAACCAAAGAAATGAGGGTTATGACCAATACAACATATGATTTGGCATACAATTAGGTGTTAGAGGGCAAGGTGGAGGATGTAGTGGTAGAAGGTTCCCACCTTACTCATGTTATTAGTGTGGCTCAACAAAGCATTATCAATGTGACTACCCTATAAAACCCACATGTGGGTATTATTGAGTATTTGATAAGGTAAAGGTTGAAATATAATAATTAATGGAGATATTTTTCCTCATATAAAAAAAGGGGATTCCACTTCTATTGAATATATTTCTCTTGGAACATGCAAGATAAAATCTAATTGAAGTCACTACACAGCATATGGAGAGGTCACAAGAAGTTTGACATACACATAGTTTAGAGTAAAATCAAGAACTAATTGTGAATTCACCATTTATGGATGGTCTATATGTGAGGTCCTTAAGGACATAGGAACTAAGGTTAATATCTTGACTAAGAATTCTTGAGAGAAAATGGGGAGGCCAACCTTGATGCCTTCCTCTCATGTATTTTTCATGGCTAATAAGTCTAGGGCATAGCCCATAGGAATTTTTGAATATCATAGTTGTAGATATCATGTGCAATGAATTCCATGTTGACTATGAAGTGATCAAGTTGGTAGAACAAGATAACTACCCAATTCTTCTAGGAAGGCCATGGTACTATGCAAACAATTCAAATATGTGCTTCAAGAGGCACTACCATGAAATTTGAAAATGACAAGGAGAAGGTAGTTATACCACTCTCAAGTGACCAAGTACCCCCTATGTTGAGAGTATGAATCTTGAATATAATATCAACAACATATATAACATCATGGCATAAGTTACCAAGACACTAAACCCCAATGATCAAGGAGAGATTTTTTGGGAAGATGGGTAATCAGCCTTAGATATTACCAATGTTACCTATGATCAATGGGTCAAAGAATTATATGAGGCCAATGGTAAAATATGTCACTTGGTGCATTCAAAGGTGCTAAAATTAGTGAAGATAGGTTGGGTCCAAATTGATCATGCTTCTAAAAGGGGGGTACCTTACACCAAGAAAGAAAAGATAGTCATTTGCATTAGTAAGGGTAATCTTGCACCACTCTTAGGATATATAGGGAGTAATCCAATAGAATATTATGTTTGAGACCTTAAATCATGCATCCCAAAAGAATTGGATAAGATGGGTGGACTAGTGTACACATTGAATATCACTACCACTCATTCGTGGGCAATGCAAAGGCCTAGCTTGCCAAATTGGAAAGATGTGAAGGAAAAAAATTTCACTAGATTTGGGAAGAGTAATGAGGACTTAACATCTCAGATTATTCTATAAACTCTAACCCCATTGCACATATTCATATTTATAATGAAACATGGAATTTCTAAATTGAGAATTCCCTAAAGAACCTATGGGTTCATACATTCTATATAACCTTGAATATATGGCCATGATATTTGTATGTTTTCAATGAGATGTGTCATGAGATATCTAATTAGGATGCATTCAAGGAGAATTTTTTACACCTCATTTTTTTCATAAAATATTGAATTGATAGAGCAACTACAGAGAGTTCAGAGGTTCATGTTTAAAGACACTTCAATATTAGAGTAGTGCCTAAAAAACATGTTTGGTATTAAGGGGTTAGAGATCTTGAAATTATTTTAAGATAAAATACTCAATAGTGACTACAATGATGAGAATGATGAAATGTGGAAGGTTCACAACTAGACAAACATGATAGGTAAAAGGAATCTAGTGCAACAAGTTGAGGAAAACTCTCTAGAGGAAGAAGGCTCTACCCACCTTCACATAAAAATTACTAAGGGTATAAAAAAATTCAATGATTCACATTAGGAGAAGAATGATCCCTATTACATGCTACTAAAATCTAAAAAGTTAGATATCAACTCAAGTAACTAAAAATTGTTACTCTAGGCACCTATTGGTCTGATGTAGAGCTGGTATATATTATGGACCTCATAAAACAATTACAAGACTTGTTCCATAGGAACTATAGAGACATGAAGGGATAGTTGATAGTGTTAATATGAGAATCAAGATTGTCAATATCATGAGACCTACTATGAAATGACCTTATAAGAGGAACCCTAATCTTTACCTAAAGGTCAAAATTGAGATTGATTATATGCTATTCGTAGGCATCATCTACCATGTGTAAGAATTTGAATGGGTTAGCCCCATGGTTATTATTATCAATAAGTATGGGTGAATTTGGATCTATGTTGAATATATATTTTTGATTGCCACCTAAATAATTGACCCCTTTTCAACTCTATTCATTGATGAAGTTTTAGATGGTATCACATGTTGTGAAATATACACTTTCACTGATAGGTTTTTAGGATACCATAAAGTCTATATTAATGAGGAGTACAAGCCCAAAACTACCTTTGTGATATAATGGGGTTGCTTCACATATAACATGATGCACTTTAGACTCAAGAATAAACCAACCATATTTTTCCAAGTGGTGATCACTACTTTTAAGGACTTCATTCACAAGTTCCTCTAAGTGTACTTAGATGACTGAACTTTGTATGGGTTGGTGAAGGATCATTATGACAACTTGTGCCTAATTTTTTAGAGGTTCATGAAGTTATAGATCTCTTTTAACCTTAGAAAGTATGTCTTTTAAATATCATTTAGCACTTTACTTGGGCACATATTTTACAAATATGGTCTACTCATTAATCTCATGAAAATTGTAATTACATACCCTATCAATGCAGAAAGATGTTTATGCCTTTATTGAACACTATATATACTATAGAAATTTGATAAGGAACTATGAAAAGATTGTGGAACTACTATAAGAGCTCTTGTACAAGGATGACCCATTTTATTGGGGCATAGTATAAGAAGGTGCATTCAAAACACTAAATCTCAAACTAGAAAGTGCATCGATATTATAATTTTCCAACTATATGACTTCATTCCATGTCCATGTCGATGCATCTGGTTCTATAATTGGTTCCATTCTAGCATAAATAGTTAAAGGTAAAATGGATCATCTCATATATTTTTCTAGTAGAAAACTAACCAAGGTAGAATATAACTACACCACAACTGAGCACAAGGTGCTTGTCATGGTAAATGCTTTACAAAAGTTTAGGCAATACTTGTTGGTGAACCCATTCATCTTATTCACTAATCATTAGGCATTTAACTACCTAGTGAATAAGCCCATTCTCCATAGGCAAATCTATAGATGGATAGTTTTGTTTCAATAATTCCAATTCTTTATGGTCATGAAACCTAGAAAATAAAACTCAGTACCAAACCATATATCTTGCATTAACTCTATTGATACAACAGTGCCTATATAAGATGATATTCCTAATGTGTAACTTTATAGGGTCTAGTGTATCCTATAAGACTTATAAGAGATCACCACATTTTTAATGTCTAGATCTACACCCCAGGTTATGATAACCAAAGAGAATAAGCAACTCATATTTTTCTCCACCCACTTTTAGCTTATTGGTAGGGAACTGTACAAGTTGAGAGGAGGTTTTGTGCTATTGTGTCTTAGAGCACAAATGGGGATTAGTATTGCAAGAGGCATACTAGGGGATTACAAGAGGCCATTTAAATGGATATGATATAGCTCACAAGGTACTATAATCATGCTTCTGGTGGCTAATTTTATTCTAGGATGCTAAAGACTATACCAAGGCATGTGACATCTACTAGTGCATAGGTAAACCAAACCATCAAGATGAGATGCTTATCATTCCCATCCTTTCCTAAATTCTATTTGAAAAATTATCCATTGAATTTTTTGTGTATATTACTCCTTATATGAGGTGTACAAGTGCATGATACATTATGGTAGCCATAGATTATTTCACTAAGTGGACCAAGGCAATACTAACTAAAAATTTCAAAATTACCATAGCCATAAGATTTATATAGGAGAACATCATTAGTCTCTATGGTTTCCTACTCAATTTTACTAGGAACCATGGAATACACTTCATTAATGATACCATTCAAATATTACTAATTGTATACATCATAGCAAACCATAATATAACACCTTATCATCCACAAGAAAATGACACCGTTGAGGCATTCAATAAGATATTAGGAATGCACCTCATAAAGATATGTGACATTAGTTACAAGGATTGGGATGACTATGTGTTATCAGTGTTATTGGATTATCATAATACATACAATTTCTTAAACAAGGATACACCTCTATAATTGGTGTTTAACACAAAGGCCATTCTACCCATGGAGTTTCTAGTTCCTTTATTATGCATCATCCATATTGGTCTATTGGATGACTAAGAGTATTTGAGTACACACTTGGAAGACTTAGAGTGATTGGATAAGACATGTGTCTAAAATATATGGAGACATCAAGTAGAGAAGGTGTGCCATAACTTATATAATGATAAACACATTAAACACAAGGTATTTATTGAAGGAGAATTTATCTTTCTATATGACTCAAAGTACCTCAAGAACCTAGGCAAGTTGTATGTTAGGCAGATGGGACCTTACATCATCCATAGCATATTGGAGACTAGTGTATGCAAGATATGCATGTTTATGGGTGAAATTATCCTTGGTAATTTAATTGGATAATTTTACAAAGTCCTATAGCCAATAATATAACACTTACACCATCAAACGCTATCTTCCTGATCACAAGTCAGTTGTGTTATGTTGACCTGAATAAAATTTGGTGCAAGCCAAATATTTGTTAATTTTTTGTGTTATTTGTTTTAGGTAAATAAGTATGGCATTTTTAGTCCCATATAATAACTCTTCTAGAGCTTACATGCATAACTCCAATCAGGTGAGTCAATCATGCATACTTATTAAGCATCTAAGGCTAGACACCTAAGTTTTTGGGCACATGGAGGTTTCCAAAATTAGAAGGATATGATAATAAGTTGATAAAGGAAAGGTGTACAAGATGATCATACACAATAAATAAAGAAGATAAAATAAAGTGTTGGATTACCAACATAATAATTTTAATGGGATAGGGAAAGGCCAAAGCAAGAATAGACAAAAGCACTAGAAATTGACCAAGAAATGGAAGCGCACTGGAAAGGAAGCACAACATAAAAGAGAGATGGAACCAAAGAGTTTGAATCATGTGCATGTGAATCACTACACCAAATTTGTTATAATAAAGGTGAAGATGAGGATAAGGTGAATTAATCATAAGATAGAAATCATTGAGATAGTTGGCACCCACTGAATGATCAACTATAAGTGACCATTTAAATCACTTATCACTTCACCATATAATCCATTAAGAGAATTTAATGAGTGTGATGGTAGAGACACAAACATCTATAATAAATGTGAATGTGGTGGTGTATTTTCATGGATTTTGTAATTTTAGTAGATTTCAAGAAATCTAAGTGTCTCCATGCCATTACTCACCAGCCATTAATGGGGTAGCTGAAATTAAGGTATAAAGAGGTAGATGACACACTAGACTAGGTTACAAACCTTGTGAAAATTTGAACCTAAACACAAAGATGAACCATAGATGAACCAGTGCCATAAATATAAAATGCTACCAAGTGAAAACCTAAGCACCTATAGGCCCTAAGTGATAATGATGGAATAGAGATAGAGATTACATTTTGATTCATACTAGAAAAGAGGCATGTCGAGAGAGAATTGTGAGAGAACTAGATAGTCAAAATATTGAGCGATGTCAAGGCTACCATTCAAAATGAATGAAAATCAACAGCCAAAGTCATAGTCATAGACCCTATGATTGTGAGGAAGTATAAATAAATGTTAACATATTCAAGAAGATCAATAGACTATACTTCAATACTATCTAGTTTAGAATGGGCAAGAAATATTTAATTTCTGGTCTAGTATAGGCACAAAAGGATACCAAGAAGGCACAAATTTTAAAGGAAGTAGATACTATAAAGAAGGATGAATAATTGGTTAAATGTGTTAGCATTGTGGTTGTATATCTATAAGAAATAATTAATATTGTGTATATAATAAGGTAGTTCCCCGTAAATTCATAATGAGGGAGACATGGGTATCCTTCATACACACATGTAGATTGAAAGAATACAATCATCATATGTTGAAAAACATGCATGAGCTCAACTAAGACTAGATGGTTGACACAAGAATGAATACCAAGGTAGGAATGATGCTATTTTATTTATTCATATAATATAAGTTGGTTACAACTGGCAAAACCCAGTTGTATTAGTTATCAATTTTTGGAAAGCTATAGGAATTAGTGAAATTCCTCCTCTTGTTTATCCATGGTGATCAATTTTATTTCATATGGAGGCACATGTAGATCTTAGTGTGCCTCATGAATAGGATCAAAATGCTCCTAAGTATAAGGATGAACATATTCTATATGATGGAGGATGATACAGAGGTGGAGAGGATTACAAAACTTCTAGGCTACTACAAGGAATGGTTTGCATTTTGTATCAAAGATATTTAAGAGCCTGGTATGAGGACAATGGTGCACCTCATGAGATTCAAGCTATGATTTAGTGGATGTTAGATTGACATTTTTAATATGTAATTTTGCATCACCCACCACATGGCATAGGGATATATGTTCATAATCTTAAAGTTTATTATGGAGTAAATTGTGAAGAACACATTAGAATGCCACATGGTGCATGAGACCTTTTGATGGGGGTCTATGATAATACTAATAATGATGGATGATATTGGCATGGTTGATGGTGATAATGAAAATATATGGGTGTTCAAACCACATAAGGACTCCCTAATATTTAAGTATCAATAATTCACCTACCCTCCCAAATTCTCCCAAAAGTACAAAACAAGAGTACAAGGGTAGTATGATTGATACATTGAGACATTTATGATTGAATGGTGAATCCATTAAAATATCCCCTAGTATATGGTAGGCATGATGACCTTCACCATGATGAAATTTTTTTGTGTAGTGTACCTAATTCTCATAGATAAAAACCTCTCTAGTTGGCTGAAGCTACCTTATGCATTTTTTGATAAATTTTTCACAGCAATGCTAACGAGAATTCTAAAAACAAAATAATTGGAGATCTCAATGAAGTTCATGGAACAAAAAAGGATATTATTGAGGCACCATTATATGTAACCAAGATAAAAGGCCACAAAGGATGAAGAGGATGACTCTGACCAAATGGACCTTCATCCCCTCCAAAGGGAAATTATAACCACATGCATCTTCAACTTGTACTACAAGATGAAGCTATGGAAGAGGTACCTTGACCCTAAGAAAGATATTGATCACCCCTCTTGATTGGAAAAGAAGGGAATCAAACACCAAAAATTTAGTATAAGTCTCCCTAAAATAAATGAGGAGAGACACTCAAAGTGATCCAAGAGTGTATTAGGTTGAGGATTACCTTTGTTGAAAAAACAACACTTCCAACTCCCAAGAAGTGTGTATCCTCATGCTAGAGATTGTTTCCTCTAGCAAGAAGAAGAAAAATATGAAGTCTAAGGGACCCATTACACTCACTAAAATAACTTTGGAGAAAATGGAGGTGGAAGAAAACCTTTCACATAGACAAGAAGAAGAGATAGAAGAATAATAAGGAACAAAGACCTACATCATACAAGTTGAATAAGTGGAGGAACCTAATGTCAAGGATGTTTAAAAATATCTCTAAGGTGGCACAACCACCATGATTAAATAAGTAGAGAAGTTGATGGTCTCCTCATCCAAATAAGAACCCTCAACACAACCTCCATGAATA
The DNA here is from genome assembly GCA_037957365.1 of Torreya grandis. Classification (NCBI taxonomy): domain Eukaryota; kingdom Viridiplantae; phylum Streptophyta; class Pinopsida; order Cupressales; family Taxaceae; genus Torreya; species Torreya grandis. Next base: position 555,270 of record JARHVA010004513.1, read on the forward strand.
GGATAGGAGAAGAGAAGGTTGTAGAAGAAGATGAGCCATAACAAGGAAGAGATTGAGATCATATTGGTACTGAAGAAGAAGAGGAAAGATTGGAAGGAAATGGGATTAAGTGAGGCTAATATTTGGAAGGTTGAGATTGAGGAAGAGAAGGCAAAGGAAGAGAATGCCAAGAGAGATAAGAAAATGAAGAAGGTTCCCACAAGCATGGAACTAGCATTTGAGAAGGCCAATAAGTCACCTAGCACCCCCACCAAGAAAGAAAATCAAGATGCACAATAAGCTCACCCTAGCAGTGGAGGGGTACTTAAACAAAAACAAGGTGATACTAGTGCCTTTGAAAAATAAAAGGAGATTGAAGAGAAAATACAATAGGAATAGGAAGAAGAAGTTGACAAAGGGGAGACTTCTAAGAAAGAACCCCTCAAACAATAAGATGAGTCCTTAGAGGAAAGCACCAAAAAAAGAAATGGTATCAGTGAAGCAGAGGAAGAAAAAATGGAGTTGTCCATCTTCAAGAAAGAATACTAATAAATAAACTTTATATAGAAGGTGTAGAAGTGGTGGAAGGATGAATACTCATACATGTTAAACTTCATGTCCTCCAAATCCACACAACCATGATGCACAAACAACTTGCATTTGTATTTGATCTCTACATGTATGAACCTCACTTTGAGGGTCATTAAAAGGATATATTGGTTGTATAAGAACCTGAAGCAGGGTATGACTCACTTATCATCAACCCTTACACCATGAACCCAGTCCAGTCTATAAATACACTTACTTGAATGGACACTAAAGTTACATGTAAAAATATCATCAATGATGGTAAGTCAAAGAAATGGAAGAAAATATACAAAGATGTTGAAGATGAAGTACAAGCCATGAAATTCAAACTATATTAGCTATGAGAGTGTATAGAGATAATTGATCCATCCCTTATGATTTGTGTGGATACTTCAACTTCTCTGAGGTAGATAAATTATATGTGTTAGTGGAGTAGATGATCCTAAATATGAAACTATATAAGGAGCATGTTGTTAAGTTTAAAGATATGAAGGACCTCTTTGAATAGATATAGAAGGTTTTAGATGCATCCAACACCATCTTCTTGATATTTTCTAACCAAACATCAGTCATAAATTCATTCCTGAAATAGGCAAAGGAGGAAATGGAGAAGTTGATGGTGTAGGTATACTTTATGAGTAGGTCAAAGCATGGACAGATAATGGGGAAGGTTAACATGCTAAGAACCCATATAAAGTACCAAGAACATAACCTAGAATCACCCTTCCATGCCTTGTATACTAAGACCCGTGATTAAAGATCAATCCTAGAAAAGAGTGTGGCAAAGTCAAAGGCAAGTATAGAGGCATTTAGGAAGGAACTTGACAAGACTAATGTGTTTTTGATTAACACCTATATTGAAATAAATAATACCATTGCATAAATAAAACTTTCTATCAAGGGATTTGAGGACTTCAACATTGATCTTAAGAACAATATTCATAAATTATGCATGTTAAAGACTTTGACAACCTTGTCCAAGGATGAACTAGTAATTTTGTATGGAGTAATGTGGGGCCCTTATTTTGTTAAGTATGGGATTATTTCCAATATAATGAAAACTTTGGTATAAGTAAATCACTTGGAATAATGTTTCTATTTTGTGATCTTGGTGCTAGTTGGAGGATTCAACACACACCATGCACTAATTGGTAGGTAGATAATCATTTTCAAGATTCTCAAGGCAGCTTCTAGGTTGGGCAAGACATGGAGACTAAAACATGAAGCTATCAAGTTGATATAATTGGTATAATGATTATTTAGGCTCTAGCTTAGCACTCAACATGTGCACTCCACCTTAGTATAGGCATTTTAGTGGAGCTATAAAATGAGCTTGAACCAGTCAATAGAAAACAATGTGAACTTAATACAATGAAACTATGAATAAATGTAAATGTTTTGTATACCTTTTAATGGTTCCCATTAGAATTAGAAGTAGTATGGATACCATTAAGTCTCTATTTGTCTATGCCTATGATCACCTATGAACCTTTGGGCTATTAAATATCTTGAGCAAGTGCTTACTTTGTTTATATTAATATGGAATTTGTTTTATTTGAATTTTAATTAATGACATGAATGATTCCATTTGAAAATAATATTTCTCACTTATATTTCATTATTTTTATATCTGAATGCATAATAGTTATAAGGTTATTTATTAAGTAGTTTTATGTTAAGAATGTTGTTTATGAGCTTCTAGATCATATCATTAATGATGGACCTATGTTAAATGATGATATCAACATATCTTATATAATGACTAAGTATAGATAGATCCCATGCCAAACATTATTCTTCTTGCTAGAAGCACTATCCTAAGTATGAATACTTAAAGTAAGATCAGTCCCTTGACCCTTCAAAGCACCTACATGATGTTAAGATTAGTAATATAAAGGATTTCACCCTTAAGATTGTAAAACCACCCCAAAATAGTCTTACACCTATAGACCACTAAGTGTAGTCCATGAAAGGCTTATGCCTATGGATCTACTCAAGCCTTTTGTGAATTGACCAAGTTTCGTAATTGATGATATGCACCATGACATAGCTAGCCCAATCTGGGCCCTAGTTATTTCTCTACTCTACTTTGGGTGAGCATATAAGGCTTGTCCCTTATGTCAATTGATGCCAGTGTAACTAAGTGTAAAATTTTGAGCATAGAAATACAACCCCATGTTTATGATTGGTTTTAATAAGTCTAGAACCAAACTGGATAACTAAATGGGTGATTCACTCTGACTTTTCTACAATAGTTTGAACCATAGATTATTTGGCTAAGGATAGAGTCTTACCTATTCAACCAAGGGGATCAAAATGGTATTAAAATGAGTATAATGTATTTAAATTTAATGTGGTTTTATCCCTTACAAAAGGATAACTACAAGCACATATATGTATTTTTGCATTGTAATAAGGATATAAAAGGGCAAGAGCCTATAAAGGACCTTCTTTGAGATAGAGGTATAATTTTTGTGGACCATAGAGGTGAATTTGATGTAAATATTGTATTATAAGTCAATTTGCATCATTAATAAGATAGGTTCAAGATTTTTTCAGATCTAGAGACGTCGCCCCCAAAGGGTGAACTCTATTATCACATGTTTTGCATATTTTTATCTATTTTATATCACATGATTGTTGTGTTTTAATTATTATTACATTTAAATTTAATAGTTTTAAGCTAATTTTTTGATAAAATATGAAAAATTAAGAATAGTTGTATAAGCATTCCAAATTGATGAAGTAGAATATGTTTGCACTTTTGATCAATTTTAGATCACCAAGCATTGGTACCTAAATCCTTGTATTTGGTATTTTCAAAGGTGATCCATATATCAAAGACATAGTTTAGGAAATAAAAATTAGAAAGTTAGTCTTCATTATTGAATAATATAATAGATGGGGTAATTATTTTCATATCAACTAGTAAGGAGGCCATTGATTCAAAATGAAGCATATGAATAAATAAAATTGTTAAGATATCATCAAAACACTAAGAGAACATAAATAAGTCACTATGAATTCATTATGTAAGCAAAGCATTCCCTTTAGTTCTGAAGAACTCACTGAATCGACCAATCACCTTAACTACATTGGTCCCCAACCCTCATGGATCAGAAATAAATAAAACATTAGAATTGAAGTAAATATGAATGTCAAGAAATTTTCAAAGTTTATTCCTAAAAAAGGGTGATTTAGGCAATCTCCATCATAGGATTTTTGTCCTAGCTAGAAATGGATAAAGGCTTAGAATGAGAACCAATGTATCTCTTATAGGGATATATATCCTTGACAAGTAGTATAATAATGTCTAAACCTTCCCCTCCTTTACCAATCTATAAGAAAGAGGAAATATCTTTTTAGGTGTGTGTACACATTTAATGCACCTCTAAACTTGATCATGAATTCAAATGAGAGATAAAAGAATGAAAATAATTTAATATTCATATAAAATGATCTATTGAATTATTTGGATCCCGTCATTTTATGTGTTGAAGTATCCTTATGTGTTTTTTTTTCTAATTTTGTTATATTGCAATAAGTTTCAGCCACTTCTCTAATGGCTCAATAATGGAGGTGCACAATCTAGGTTCTAAACACTAGTAGTGTTTCCCCATCATAGTAATAAATTTTTGTGACCAACATGTTCCTTTTTGTAGAAGAAAAGGGAACATATGTATCATAAAATATAAAAAATCTTTTATCATCTAAAGTGATCCCTAGCTAATCATTTCTCATGTAAAACTGTTAATGTCTACTCAATATATTATTGAAATATTATGCATGATCACCATAAATCATATGTATCATTAAATAAACTCTCACATATTTGTGTGTAAGTATAATTTATCCCATTTAAATTTTAAAATATTTTTATACTTAGTTATTTTGGATCACTAATTATCTTTCTGCATGAAATTTACTTGTATAATATTTTCTTTGAGTATCAGTTCTATCCACAATCCTAAAGTGTGAGTTGGAATTGTCTTTAAATCCTTTCAATTGATAGGAAAGCATATTTTTTATTATGGGTCAATTTTTATGACATAACATGTTTTATATGTTTGCTAGGTCCAATAGTGACAAAGTTGTTAAGGCCTAAAATCTGAACCAATGAATAGATGCCATGTTTTCCTACCAATCCTATGATGTTAAAGTTTTCAAATCCTAGGATTTCAAGCCAATGAGGAGATGATAAGTGTTTCCTTCCAATCCAATGGCATCAGATCTATTAGAGCTCAAGATCCTAAGCTAATGAGGAGACACCACATGTTTATTTCTAACCTCTTAGTGTTAGAGTTATTAGAGCATGGGGTCTTGTGCCAATGAAGAAATACCATGTGTTTATATCTAGCCCCACATCATCAAAACTATTAGAGCCTAAAATGTTGAGTGAATGATGAGATGCCACATGTTTCCTATGATTCTTATGATGTCATAACTATTAAAAGGATCCACATGTACTTCCATACACTTAAGTGGTAGATTGTATTTGAATGCCCTAATAAAGACAAGATAGAGTATAGATCAAGACTCCAAATATAATGATAAAATAACACATGTACATAGTACATCTTGGTTATCAACTAAATTATGTAGAGATATCAAGGCTTGGGGCTCCTTGCCATATCTAGTCAGCATAGTAATCAACAACACATGGAGAACATCATAATCATTAATAATACCAAATGAGACAAATAAGCATGTGATCCTCACATTCCTTTCTTTTATTAACTTAGCCAAGGGAAGATCAAAATCTAGTAACTTGAGGAGTATCATTGCCATCTAATAAATCTAAATGGCACTTATTTTCAAAATATTAAATTAATTCTAAATTTAGAAATGATTAACGTGGACTCACATCATCAACTAGGATATTGAATCACATGATGTGAGCCCACCAAATCCATTAATATGGAAGATACCTTAGATATCCATAAGGATAAATCAAGATCATATTTATTATTATATGTTATCTATGTGCTTCAATCATTCTGAGCCCTTTTCATAAAATTCCTTCCCAAAAAATTGAGAATACCTTATGCTAAATACTTATGCTCATAAAGATAACATAATCTAGAAATGACTACCTCATCCTTGAATCCCAAACTAGAACTAGAGTTTTGAGACACTACTTTACTATAAGGCATCACTCAATTCAAGCATTATAATGATATGTTTTCAACCATCAATAATAATCAAAGGATAGGCATAGATGATGAGGCCAAAGATGATGATATTTAAAACATAGATGAACTCATTAATATTAAAGCATAAGTACTATACATATATGTGGATAAACGTAAATATTCCCCTTGTGTACACCTATTAGGCAACATCTTGCTCTTTTCCTAGTACAATTAGGATATTGTGAGTTCATTAAACATTGGGATCAAAATCATAAAAATATTGGGGGATACATCCAAACAATTTGATAACCTCATAGAGTAAAGCATGACCTATTAAAATGAGTTTGTGGATGCCTAAATGAATACTAAAATATTTATGAGGTACTTAAGGATTGATTTAAGGAAAAGGACCATTAGATTAGAAAAGAGAATCCTAATTCATACATAATCAAAACCTACATGGAAGGTGTGCATACAAGCATGATTATTATTAACCACTTATATTGTTAACATGCATTTGGTTCCCATTATCAATGTCATCATGAAGGGAGAGGATGACCCATATTTTTAGAGCCTCATCACATTTAATCTCACTAGATAGGTGAATGGGGTTCCTATAGGTAGTAACTTATACATGATGTCATACATAATGGATGTCATTTGTTCTACATTAGACTTCTAATTATCTATGTTTACCCAATGGGAACTAATGGGATCTATGGTGTATGTATTATTCTATAAATTCTAAATACACCATTTTTGGAACCAAATTCATGAGATATGTGAGTATTTATACATGACCATATATTGTGAAATCAATAGGAAACCCATGTCAAGGCTCTCAAAAGAGATATGGGCTTCACTTTAGCTCATTATTTTCTACTAGTGCTATGGATCAAAATACATGTTCTATTATTTTGAAGTAGTTTATATTTTGCTTTAGACTCACTCAATGTAGTTAGTAGCTCCTCATCACATTTTGGTGGTTCTCCTTTTAGCCTCCCCTTTTTCTATGGCCCCTTTTCAAAATATTGCCTAAGTATTGGCCTCGATCCACTTCTTCCACATGGTAGATTAATGCTTATCTGGATCGCGGAGTCTCTCTTTTCACTCTGGTGGAATGCCAACTCAACATGTGGTAGACTCATTCTCTTTAAAGCCTTTTCATTTTGGGTTAGACCTCCAAGTAGAACTATTGGTTAGTTGGTAATAAATAGTTCCCACTAATTATTTTACTTGGTGAATGTGGTTTCAACATGTGTCACCATCATAGTCATTTTTTTAAATAAATGTTTTGATTCCTCTAGGAAGAGTGCCAAATTTACACATGGCACCCATATGCTCAACCTTACCAAAGAAGTACCCAACTTCATTGGAGAAACTTGACACACATCATCCCCATGCTAATCTAAGATAATTTTGGGTATATTAAGATTTAGAGAAGCACCATTTTCTAGAGAAGATTAAAGTGGACCCACTAGTTGGTTAGAGACAAGCCTATCCATGTGGTATCACTACAACCCTCCTAAGCATTGTAGCTTTATAAATATAGAGTGGCCATGAAATATATATGATATAAATGATAACTACACTTATGAGCTTAAGGTCCTCTTTCAATTGTAATGATGTCATCATTGGCATGAGTTTTGGAATTTCTAAGTGTCATCCTCATGAGAGGACATCTCGCCTATATATTTTAGTCTCTTTCCTTTTAGAAAGGGTTTGTTACCATTTTTATTTTATTAGATATTTTATATACCACTATTTTTAATAAAATACGTGTAATAATAGTTATCATTTTTTCATTCTTCAACCTTAATGGGTTCCCCTCACAAGTGTGTCTAGACATTTTGTATGTGCCCTCGAGTCTTTCTGTATTCATTTCTCCATCTAAAAATGAATAAGATGTGGTATTAGATGTCAATATACATGGGAAACTATCTCTATCTATTATACCTTTTCTTTTTCTTATATAGTATCAATCTTTTCTTTCATTATAGATCTTAATTCATGCTTTATGCTCCTTTATAGTCTACTATATTTAAGGATTTGATATATTTTATGTAATTAAAGTCTAAGTGTTTTAAATATATTGATGCATCACCTTAGTTAGTTTTATGTTCATTTTTATTTACATCTCTCTCTCCCCTTTTAATGCATAACTTTGAATAAAGAGTCAGTTTCTAAATCTTGGAGGTTGCTTTACAGAATGCACTCAGTCACACATATGTAAAGCTTCCCATAGGAGGTTGTTTAACCTAGAGTGAAAGTTTTAGGTGTCAATGGTTTTTATTTTATGTCATGCCCAAAGGGATGGATCTACTAGTCTGATTGACTTGGATCCCAATTTTATGAACTAAAGGCCTATAACAAGGTCATAGACAAAAAATAATTCAAGCCTACTAACACTACCTCTAGGATATCCAACTTACTAAAGTACCATAGGGTCAATCACTACTCAACAAAAATAAATGGATATTCAAGGACCACTAAGGAAATTTGTATCATGGAATAGTGGCATGCCACTTATCTCACTAACACTACTATCTACGTGGACCCCATTAGTACCAATACCTTGAAGGCACTTCCCAAGTTCTTAAGAGAGGATTTTAAGACTACAGTAAAATATCTCTAAGATGTTATAAATTTGTGAATTATAAACTAAGTCCAACTATAGAATGTAGCCTTAAGGATACTAGCAACATATTTCAAATGATGGGCTCTTGATTGGTATTGTTTTTTTCTATGCAACTCCATCAACACCTAGGATGACTTGGGAAACAAATTCTTTGAGTGATTCAATGAGAAAGAAGATTGGTCATCCCTCCTACAACAACTCATAACCATCAAGAGAGGCCTATAATAATCCATTGTTGACTTTAACATGAGGTTTGAAAAGAGATGGCAAAGGATCCCAATAGTGTCACAACCAACCATAGGCATGACTATTGTGTTGTTCCTCAAGGCCTTTAATCTAGACATTGTAGTTATGATTTAATATCTTGGAGGCCCGGTTTTTTTAGATGCTTATGATCTAGTAGTAAGGGCCAAGAACAATTTTATAGATGCAGGAAAGCTACTTGGACATCCATCGATGTTGATGTTTTTATAGATATCAATGCCCCCATAAGAAGAATCCCTAAGTACCTCAATATCCTTTCCATATATGTATATCCATCCACTTACTTTGGAAAACACATATGCTCAATCCTCCCTAGCTGTTGAGATGAATGATATGAAGAGTATCTTAAAAAACTTCTCCAATGAGATAACCAACATCATAAGGTAGTAGGATATGCCTCTAAATCTCCCTTTTAATGACTACCAAGAAAGGAGAGCACCATACCAATGAAACTAGTACCATGAGAGACAAAGGCCAAACCATCAGACATGGCACATTAACCAAATGGTCATAATACCAGACCCTTTACATATAGTAACACTTAATGTGAACAAAGATCTAGTTTCTAGCCAAAAAAACTTGCTAAATGACTCTAATTCATGGTGATTCCCTTATAATTATGTTCATGGGCCCCAAAACTATCTAAGGGGAACCTATAGTATAAATTTATTGAATAATGATGATAACGTAATTCCACTAATTTTGTCTACACATATCGGTCTCTAAGGATTGAGAATGTAATCTTGATGGCATAAATGCAGTGGATATCCTTGGACTAAGAAGAATAAATATCCGTAAAACATGTACTATTCTCTTTGTTTGAGGATGAATACATAATTTACATTACCAAAGTTTCTATGAATAGAGCCCTATAGGCTCAATTAGACTACTATACTTGGTTAAAGAAAAATTGGCTAAAATCCTTAAAGCTATTATAGGCCCAAAGTAACCTTTGAGAAAGGCCCATTACATCAGCTCTCACCTATAAAAAACTTAATGTAGAGTGAGTTAGTGAAAAGAAAACTAAAATATCTTGGGGTCTCACCTCAAGGGTCATATAAAATATGGGAGTAGCTAAAGAGAGTCCCAACCAACATATCCCACTAGGATGTCTTATCAATTCTTGAATAGAAGTCTCTACTAAGAGAATCCTTGGAGAAGTAAGAAAATCCCACACAATGAAAGCTAACTATAGAACCTACAAGGACAAAGGGGAAGCAGGATAGAATGAGCTCACAACCCCAGATTCACTCCAAATTCATCGATATCAAAGAGGGGGTAAGCAAATTAGAACCTACCCCATTCTATCTGACACTAATTTTGGGGAAGAAATTATTTCACAACTCCATGATCAATTTGAGTGAAAGCATGATGGTGATGCCTAAAAAAATAGCAAATCCACTTCAATTAAAGTATGAACTATTGAATAAAGGAGTGATGTAGTTAGATTAGAAGAAGGTTCAAACCTTAGGGATCATCAGGGCTCTTCCCATCACATTATATTCTTATCCTAGCATTATTATATCATAGGACATTGTAGTGATAGACATCCCACCTATCTTTGGGTAGTGTTTGCAAGGAATTCATCACTAAGATAGGTAGGTATTTATCATTGGACTAGTCCCATATGATCCTGAGGAATAAGCATGGTTCAAATTTGAAAGTGTTGTCTAAACCACTTCACCTAGAACAAATAATGGATGAAGTTATGATGAACTTCAAAATAATGCACACATCCTTCTCAATAATGGACATGCACTATGTGGAGATACTCAAGGGAGAAGAGGTAACAAATGCTAGAAGTCTAAAGGATGAATCTATTATTAATGATTTCATTGAGAACAACCCATTTTCAAACTTTTACATCATCAGCCTTAGATCCTAAATCATCCATGGTGAAGACCAGGCCATTCCCAAGGTTGTAAGGAATAAAAGAGATCAGAGCACATGGATTGAAGATGAGTCTATATTATAGAATCTATATTTTTATGGTGTAAAATGAAAGACTAATTTTGGAGTCAACATCTAACTAACATCTCCTACTAGAATATAGACCTTCTAAGCCTTATGATTTTAGTTTTCCTTTACAAATAATGAGGCTAAATACAAGGTGATATTTCATGGCCTTAGCCTTGCTGATTGGATGAGAGTCAAGCAACTAAAGGTATTAAATGATTATAATATAGTATTAATGAAGGTAAGGGGAGTATTAGACATAAAGAATATGTACATGATATCCTACTACCATCATAAATGGGATTTTATTGAAGCCTTCAAAGTATTCAACATTCATATCATCCCAAGGACCATGAATGTAGAGGCTAATTAAATGGCAATGATTGGTTCCCAGTTTGACCAAATGATATACTTATTCATGAATGAGTAAGTGGTATAGGTAATCATCAGGCTTTTTATCCCAGATAATGACCAAAACTAGTAGGTGTTTGAGAATGATGCTCAAATTTCCATGTTTACCAAAAAATCATGAAAATTTGTGGAATAACTAAAAACAAAGGGTGAAGAATCCTACAAGTACCAAATCATGTAGTTAAAGACCAAAAATTTACCTAAGAGCCTCATCACCCTAGAGAATCTTTTCTATTACAATGATACAAGAAGAAAAAAGTGAAAGTTTGTCTCAAATAAGGGTGATTACTCCAAGCTCAATATTAGAGGTGGAAAGAAGCTAAAGGTTACAAAAGAAGTCCCCCAGAGAGATAAAGAGTGGTTGGTTTCTTTTTTCAATAAATATAAATGAATCATCGCATGGAATTATGATGACTTGAAGGGATATGACTGTGAGGCCATTTTGCACACTATAGACTTGGTGGAAGGAACTAAACCAATTTGATAGAAACAAAGGCTAATAAACTTGAAGATTGAATCCATAATGGCCCAAGAGCTTAGGAAACTCATTGAATCTAAGATTATATTCCTAATTAGGCATTCAATTTGGGTGTCTAACCTAGTTCCTATGTGAAAGAAAAGTGGAGAGATCTAGTTGTACGTGGAGTTTTAGGACCTGAGTAAGGCATCCTTAAATGACCATTACCCCTTCCCTCTATGGAGTAAATACTTTAGATAGTAGTAGGTGTAGAGATGTTTTGTCCACTAGATGGACTCTCTAGGTACAACTAGGTATGGGTGAATGAATAATACCATCACAAGACCACCTTCACCATGAAGTGGGGAACCTTCACATATGCAAAGATGCCTTTTAGCCTCTCTAATGCCAAGGTGACATTCTAGTGGGTAATGAATGTGGCCTTCAAAAATATAATTAATAATATCACCCTCATCTATCTGGATGACCTCATTATGTTTGCTAAGAAGAAAGAGGACCACTTAGACCATCTAGAGAAGGTTTTCCAAAAGTGTCAAGAATTCAGTGTCTCTCAACCCCAAGGAATTTGTCTTCGGAGTCTCACAAAGAAATTTGGTTGGGTGTGTAGTATTGATATAAAGATAGTAAAGGCCATCTAAGACTTAGCCTTGATAGTAACTAAGAAGGGAGTGAAATATTTCCTCAAAAATATTAATTTCATCAATAGGTTTATATATGACTTTTTAGGATTGGTGAAACCAATCACCCTAATGCTTAAGAAAGGCCAGGCTTTCAAGTGGAATATCAAGGAAAGAATAGCCTTTGATAAGATCAATGATGTAATATATGTTGTGCCTATGCTATTTAACCCCAACATTTACACATATTTCATTATGTACAACTATATGAGTGAGCATAGCCTAATGGTTATGTTAACTCAAAAGGAAGAGGAAGGAAGAAATGATCACTCAATCATATTCTACTCAAGGACATTATGCAGGTATGAAGTAAAATACAATTTCATAGAAAGATAGGCTTTCACCATAGTCAAGGTCCTCAAAAAGTTTAGGCACCTTATTTTAGGCAGAAATATTATGGTGTATGTGGTGCACTATAACATCCATAAACATATCATGGAATGAGAGATCATGGAAATATGATCCAAATGGATCTATAAGATAATAAAGTATGACATCAAGGTTATGTTAATAAAGGTAATTAAAGGAAGAGGGATCTAAATGTATCTAGTGCCAAATGTGTAGATGTTCTACTAGAGGAACAAGATTCATCAAAAGAAATCCTATTAAACAAATTTGAGATTGATGGATTTTAGGTGACTAACCATATTTGATCCATGCAAACTAGTCAGTATCTAAACAACCTTCTTGCACATAAAAGGCATTTCTACAAACTCCAAGGGTCTAACTACACATTGGTCCAAGGAGTCTTATTCAAAAGGAACTTTGATGGAGGCCTACTATGATGTGTCAAGAGACACCAAGCTAAGAAGATTCTCAAAGACATACACTACACTCTCATGAGTGGTCACTTATTATAAAAAACCACTGTGACATGGGCATGGGGTTTTAATATCAAACCATTCATAGACTACCATAAGGTAGTCAAAAATTTCCAAAAATACCAACTCTTTATAGAGAAAAGGAAGAATTCAGCAATACCATTGAACCCAATTATGACTAATCAACCCTTTGCATAGCAGGGCCTAGACTTCATTAGGATGATAAATCTTATCTCTAGTGCGTATCACAAATGGCTATTGATATCCATCAACTAATTCATGTACTGGACTAAAACACTCCTACTAAAAGAGGTGATCTATAATGTGATCCTTAGTTTCTTTGAAAAGCTCATGGCTAGGTTCAATCTACCTAAGATAGTCATCTTTGACAACATGAAAGCCTTACTTGGGTCTAATTTTTTTGAGTTCACACTCCAAAATGGTATCTTCTTAAAGGATTTGTCCAATTACTACCTATAAGGAAAAAAGGTTGGTAGAGTCAACAAACAATAATTTGATAAGATTGAACAAAAGGATGGGTTATAAATGGTAAAGAGAGTGACACATGCATGTAATAATGGCCCTATGGGAAGAATGCTTCACTCCTAAATAGATTCTAAAAACCTCCCTATATGTAATTGCATATGGGAAAGAATTACTCATGCTAATGTCATCAAAAATCCCTGTATTACAACTTTTAAAGGCTACTGAGATTATGGAAAATGGAATAAAGGAGGTTAGGCGTGTATAATTACTTAGCCTGTAAGAAGTGAAGGAGTAGGCAAGTGATACAAAAATCACCTTGTAACAAGTAATAAAGTGGTGGTTTGATAAGAAGTCATTGAACCCAAGATTCAAACTCAAGGATTTAGTTCTCAAATATGATGAGAGGAGCACAAATCTAGGCCAACACATGAAGTTTAATTCTCTTTGGAGAGGACAATTTCACATCATCAGTAGTAGGCAACGGAATGCTTTAGAGTTATAAGATGAAGATGGCAATGCATTAGAGATCGTATTTAATGGATTGATTTGAAATATTTTAACTAACTTGCCTACCTCCCCCTTGTACATAATTAACTATTTTCTTTTCCCATTTGTGTGTTTCTTTTCCTTTGTTGTTTTTTCCCTTTATGTGACTTTTACTTTAAATAACTACCATTGGCACAAGTGGCTTGTCTATCTACCATGTGTCCTCACCGAAGTCTTCCAAAATCTTTAAAAAATATATCTAAAAGGTAGTTCTCTACCTACCTCACCTATAATTAATGTCAGAAACTCCATTTTATGTGACTCCCTATAATGATCACTAAAAATCTCTTATGAATGGCTGTTTAAGCATATACACTACCCTTATCATTTATGGGGTACCTAATTTCAAATTTCCCATAATAAGATTGCATAGTAGCATTGGTTTATAAGTACCCTTGCTTCATCTAAGACAAACACTTGAATCATTAAAATCCTCAAGAGCATTGATCATTTGAAAAGAGTAGAGAAGATTTGATCCTAGAGTTGGAATAAGTGAGTATAGAACCATTAATTTAGTACATCCCACAAGATAGAGAGTGGTTTGAGAATAAAATTCTCAATAATGGAGCCTTCTACATCTTCATCAGGAATTGATAATCATCCCATAGGATAGATAAACCATATGCAAGGTAATAGGGGAGACTGTTCCCTTAAATATGCTTTGAGAAAATCCTATGCTTCTACTCATACTTAACAAAAGGAGAAAACACCTAATGTCAAGAAGGTGGCCAAAGGGGATTATAGAGACTAAGCATTAGTCACCAATTTTGTAGATGATATATTTGATCCCAAGTTGGCCAAGAATCCAAACAAATTAAGATAAGGCACCCATCCTTGAATGATCTAAAGGGTCTATAAGGAGGAGTATGATTCTTTCATATGTTAGATGTGGGACTACACACTAACACAATACATGGTGTATTATGTTAACCTATTCCTAGAGATCATTGCCCTCTACATGGAAAGATATGATGCTAACATTGATATAATTGATGGAAACACCCATCTGAGGGAGAAAATTAGTGGAGATATCATCAGGGAGATGCTCTAGCTCCCAAGTGTCCCCAAGGTCAATATCTATAGCATGGAAAGCCTTAAGAGATTATAAGACTGCCAAGTCTAAGACAAGGTATACTTACATAGATTTCTCATCAAAATAAACATCATGGATATGCCTCATCTACCCATCCCCTTGGTGATCTTCCCCTCATAATACTTGAAATATAATCTATCCATGTTGGCCTTCATCTTGGGGATGGACTCTAATGCCAATATTGATGACTTCCAATTAAAAGCACTCTTCCTCTTGACCATGGTGTAAAAGGGACAAGTATTTAAGATGGATTCTATGGAATCCATCACCACCTCCTTAAGGGATGAGCTATATAATATTTCAACAATGGGTACCTTTCAATACTCATCCTTCCTCTCGCATTTCATTCTATACCAACATTCCCTATACTTATCTTCATACCTTAAACTCAACTCCCACAGTATAGAAATTTTCCCCAATGTGGTGACCCCAATCACTATATGGACCCACATCTTTTTTGTCACTAGAGACTACTATGAGTTATCAAAGCTCTTTATGGCTCTAGTTCTTATTGACTTCAGCATAAAGGCCCTTACTTTTAGAATGATACACAAGTAGTGTTCATGGCTCATCAAGAGAAAAGTCCTAGTCTACTATTTATATGGAACTCATTTCACATTCATTCAAGTGCATGGTTTCTAGGGAGAACATTTTTAACTCCCAAATATGTTACTAAGTAGGACCCTGTCCTTAGAGTTGGCTTTCTAGCTTGATGTGGTGGACTCTATCTATGGAACAGGGAAAAATAAGGGTCTATATGATGTCCCTTTCATAAGAGACAACATCATAAAAATTAGTATTAATGGCTCATCAAGATAAAATTCCTAGTCTAGTATTTATATGGAACTCATTTTACATTCATTCAAGTGCATGGTTTTTAGGGAGAACATTTTTAACTCCCACATATGTTAATAAGTAGGACCCTGTCCCTAGAGTTGGCTTTCTAGTTTGATGTGGTGGACTCTATCTATGGAACAGGGAAAAAGAAGGGTCTATATGATGTCCCTTTCATAAGAGACAACTTCATGATAAGTAGTATTCATGGCTCATCAAGAGAAAATTCCTAGTCTACTATTTATATGGAACTCATTTTACATTCATTCAAGTGCATGGTTTCTAGGGAGAACATTTTTAACTCCCACATATGTTAATAAGTAGGACCCTGTCCCTAGAGTTGGCTTTCTAACTTGATGTGGTGGACTCTATCTATGGAATAGGGAAAAAGAAGGGTCTATATGATGTCCCTTTCATAAGAGACAACATCATAACAAGTAGTGTTTATGGCTCATCAAGAGAAAATTTCTACTCTACTATTTATATGGAACTCATTTTACATTCATTCAAGTGCATGGTTTCTAGGGAGAACATTTTTAACTCCCACATATGTTAATAAGTAGGACCCCGTCCCTAGAGTTGGCTTTCTAGCTTGATGTGGTGGACTCTATCTATAGAACAGGGAAAAAGAAGGGTCTATATGATGTCCCTTTCATAAGAGACCACATCATAGTGGTAAATAGGTAGTATGGATGCCTATTCATAGCCAAGATAAAATATCTTATCCTTAATTTAATAAATTATAGATAAAACTATGATCTAGATGGATTCATAGCATCCTTGAATACTACCAGCACTCTCAAGCATCAAAACTAGTCATATCTATAACAGAGCAGGTCATCTATGAAGGACATCCTCCAAAATTATGTGGATTTATCATATATCTCTTTAGACACCCTCAAACCATGGGAGTCCTAAGATGCAGTCTAGACATATGACTCATCTAAAAAACTATTGAAAGGGATGAAGAAGTAGCTCACCCAATTGGATTGGAGTGAAGAAAAACTAGTTGCCTTCACAAAATACATGTATGAGATCATGAATCCATTCTCTAATATTGATGATAAATACATAGATGAGACCTTCAAAAATGTTTGGGATGAGCATCATCCATAAGAGGGCTTAGTAGAACTATAATCCTCCCTTGAGATAATAATAGGAGGAGAAGAGGAAGAGGAAGAAGAGGAATGAAATGCCCCTGGGCAAGGAGTGGGGGTTGTATAACATAAAAAAGAAGATAAAGTCTTAGAAGTCCAAAAGCCTTCAAAATGGCCACTTCCCTATACCCATATACCATAGCCCCACAACAACAATAAACCCCCTTTTGGGCATGTCATGATTGGTTCACTCTAGTACAAGTGGCTTGAGGTACCCAAATCTAGCTCTCTATTAGAGCTAGTGTAGAAGAATATTTGATTGGTGGATACCCTTATTACCACCTCTACTTCCCTCAATACATCTACATCTTCATCCACTATCTCAATTTAAGTTGCAACACTCTCCACCACCTAACCCCACTCTCTCCTTGACCCACTCATCCCACTACCAAACTCTCACCACTTTTTCCTATAGTCTGAATCTCTTCTCGCATGCCTCTCCTAACCCCTTTGACTTAATCATCTACCTCATCCTCCATCATGGCACAATCACCATTCACCACTCCCTATGACCTCCCAAAATTTTCACCTTCCACACTCTCTCTCCATTCACTCACCTCCATGGGGATAGGATTTATTGCTTTACATTAGAAAGTAAACATCCCATTCACACTAACATAGGAATCCCATTTTTAGGGTAGATAATTCAAGAATTTGAGTAGTACCATCAGTAGATGGACTCAAAAATGAAGTCCCATGAGGCCTAAATTAATTTTAAAAGAGGAAAGTAGGCTAGGGCCCCTACATAGACCCACATGTGAACATTCTATGACCTTGCACAATAATCCTTTATGATTTCTCATTTGGACCCTCAAGTAGTCAAGCCCCAAGAACAAATGTAGTTGAGGGAATACACCATATAAGATATTAGCCTCAATATTATCCAGGATAGACCCACTGAAAAGGTATATCTAATGGAAGAAACATAGAACTCTATAACCAAACTACATCAAGACCTAATAGATAAAAAATACCAAACTAAAACTCACCAAGGTAAAGGCTATGATTGACTACCTCAATATTGAGGCTAAAGCCAAGGACATGAAGCTCAAAAAATAAAGGCATAACCTTAATATCCATGTCTGTAGTGAGAGATTCTAGGCATAAGCTAACTTATGAGTGGCTGTAGAAACCAAGTTGTAGGAAAAATAGACTAAACTATTATAGACCCAACAATAGTTCTTAGATTCTAATTGGGATTTTAAAAAATTATAATAATATGTACAATAAAAATCCTTGATCAAAGACCAATAAATTGAGGAACTTAAGAATGACCTTGTCACCCATCCATAGGTCATAGAGATCCTCATTATGCTCCAATAATTATATAAATCTTACTGGGAGAGGATCAAGGTCACAGTCATAGACCTGAAGCTGACCCTCACCTTCATCATGGACTCATAGAATTTGAGCTCATAAGTGATCATGTTCATTTATTAGGTCATCACCTTCATGGCTCCCAAGGTCTTGGATTCATAGTTCCTCATCCAAAAGCTTTATAGCACTTCAAATGAAACATTGCAAGTAATGGGAGTGGATAATTAAAGGTAGGTGGTGGAAAAATTCCATGAGTTTCTAGGTTGCAATAGGGCAACCAACAAGTGGAATCTAAATGCCTTAGATTAGGTGGTCTAATATAGGTGGGGGCACATTGAATAACTAGTCTAACTAGGACTCCCTTCCCCTTTCTTCAAAAATAATAATGTCTTATTTGAAGGCTACATTAAAACACTACTAGAAAAAAATGGAATAACTAGACCATTTTTATGGCTCTTGATCAGTCACCTAATGTCTATGATATTGATAAGATATTGTAGCTGCTCACATAGCTTGAATTCCAAATGCTGGCAGTTGTTCAGGGTTTGGGAAAAATCTCCTTTAAGGAGATTATTGATTTAGATATATCTTTTGAGGTTCTCAAGAAGAAGACCCAACCTAAAGAGGAAGAGTGGATGCCTTCATAGGTGGTTCTTAAAAAATTATAGGTTCTTAAGCCTTCTTCCTATTTTGAAATTTTACTTTGACTAGTTTGTGCACCAGAGTTTTGGTCCTCTCATCCATAAATTAATGATCTTGTGACTCACCAAGAATTATGGATCAAAATCCATGTTTTGTTATTTTTAAGTAGTTCATCTTTTGCTTCGAACTCACTCAACACAACTAGAAGCTCCTCAAAACCTTTTGGTGGTTCTCCTTTCAGTCTCCCCTCCTTTTGGCACCCCTTTTCAAATTTTTGCCTAAGTATCAACCTCTATCCACTTCTTCCATGTGGTAGCCTAATACTTATACATCTTGAGGAGTCTCTCTTTTCACTCCAATGGAATTCCAACTTGACATGTGCCATCCCTACACTCCTCAAAGCCTTTTCTTTTTGGTTCAATCCTCTAAATAACATTATTGGTTAGTCAGTAAATAAATGGGACCCACTAAGTAGTTTACTTGGTGAATGTGGTTTCAACATGTGGTTCCCTCACACTCAATTTTTCAAATATATGTTTGGCTTCCTCTAGGAGGAGCACCAAATTTACACATGATGCCCCTACACCCAACCTTACTAGAGAAGTATCCAACTTCCTTAGAGGAATGTATTCTCAACATGCATCATCCCCATGCTAATCCAAGAGAAGCTTGGGTTTGTCAAGATTTAGAGTAGTTCCATTAGCTAGAGAATATTAAAGGGGACCCACTAGTTGGTTAGAAACAAGGCTATCTATATAGTATCACTATAACCTTCCTAAACATCATAACCTTAACAAGATAGAGTGGACACATAATAACTAGGATTTAGAGGCTAACTACACTCATGATCTTTAGTTCCTCTTTTAGTTGTAATGGTATCAACATTGCCATGAGTGCCAATATTTCTAAGTGCCAGGCTCTTTCCTTTTGGAAATGGCTAGTTACCATTTTACTTATATTATTTATTTTGTATACCGCCATTTTTAATAGAACATGAGTAATACTATTTATCATTTTTTCATTATCTAAATTAATAGGTACCCCTCACAGGTGTGACTAGACATTTTAAATGTGCCCTTGAGGCCTTCTATATTCATTTGTCCATCCAAAAATGAAGAGGATGTGATATTATTTGTCAATTTACATGGGAAATTATCTCTATCTTTTGTCTCTTTGCTTTTGCTTCTATAGTATCAATCTTTGCTTTGATTATAGATCTTAATTCATGCTTTATGTTCCTTTATGGTCTATAGTTTTTAAATGTTTGATTATTTTATACAATTATAGTCTCAGTGTTTTAAATCTCTTAGTGTATAACCTTAGTTTTAAGTTCAATTTTATTTAGATTTGTCTCTCCCCTTTTGACCTTGAACTTTGAATGAATATTTGGCTTCTAAAAACATAGAGGTTACTTTATAGACCTCACTCGGTCCCACATCTATAAAGTTTCCCATATGAGGCTATTTAACCAAGAGAAAGAGTTTCAAGTGTCAATAGGTACTATAGGGATATTACTATAAATGGAGAAGAAGGAATTCAAGGGGATCCTATATTGTTACCATACATGATCTTGGACTACCTCATGGAGTAGGAGATCACCTACCAGCCCATTTATCATGTAGCAAGCCACAATCTTGGCCAAAAATAGAATTTTTATCTACCATTCTTTCTAATTATAGGGCACCATGAATACCAAAATATCACCACACTATATACTATGACCCATCATAGGGACTTTTAAAATTTGGGTAAATTAGATAATAGGTAGTAGGAACATAACATAATATGAGCCCATGTGGAGAAGAACCAAGCAAAGATCAACATTATTTATCACTATGAGGACCACCTTGATGATGAATTCCACCTCAAACTTAATAATGACATGGATTTTTTCATAAATATTGAAGTAGGTATCCATATTGAGGCTCAACCTCCTGCTCAACTAGTTCTTGAAGAGAGACCACTTCTTTCACAATAATCACCTATTAAACCAACCATTGAGGTCCTAAAAATCATGATGTGAATTTATAGGTATATATTTTATACATTCCTAGTAACTATCACTCCATCAACTTTAAAATCTACTACACCTATGATGAATCCTCAAATAAGCCACAATCCAAGGTCACCCATGCTCTTAATTTTTATAGTAGTCATGAGTCTATCCCATTTAAGGACCAATCAATGGTTATCCTATGAGCATCCACCCCAATTACTATCATTCCAACATAATTATTTATAACACCCCTAGGTTTATCCAACCTATGATAGCCTACCACTACTATGCCTCCCCTTATTTAGGTGATCCCAAAATCCCAATTCCCTTCTACTCCTTCAATTTTGGGTTTTCTTGGTATCCCCAATTCCCAAGTTCCATAAGTTTAAATTGTACCCTAATTTTGGCACTCATCTACCTTTATTTCATGACATATTCCCTATATGAACATAATTTTAACCCTAATGTTAGCTTGGCCCCTGATAGAGCTCAAATTCTTAGTGTTCCTACATTCTTGGTGTTGATGTTGTTTTTGACACATAACCAATAATTAGGTAAAAGGGTTGTTAATCCATGGCCTCTCCTAAAATGAGGGAGATCCCATAAATAAAATATATCTCCAAGGTCTAAATCTACTAGATCTTGGTATGTGGGTCCTCACTCAATTTGTGAATGTGAACTATTCCATGTAAGGGGCTGTGTTGATGAAACTAACTCAAATGATGGATTAAGTTATAAACACTTTGAGGCTCAATTGGTCCACCATTAACATATTCAATAGTGTTTAAATTATGATGGAAGATATTCAATAATAATGATTAAGCATTAAAGATAGATTGTTGTTAATCTTAAACTAACACTAAATCCATAAAATCACTAATTCTGACAAAGGTATTCAATAGAGATCATGCTTTAAGGATTTATCTCATTTCATAATCTAACTTACTTTATCTATTTATCATGTCCAAAAATGCATCAATGTCATAACAATGATAAAATTTTGATACAATTATAGATTATTCAAGACAAAATGTTTAATTCATATTTTTGTATTCTTAGAGTAACTTGGTTATAAAGAAAGAGCATAAGAATAAAGTTAAAGAGATAAATAACCTATTTTAAACATTAGTGAACCCAAAATTATCTAACTAAATCAATCCCATATGATCAATCTTTAGTTGAGCCAAACATAACACAACTCCAACTAAAAATGGTGCAAAAGTCTAGGAGGGAGAGAAATTTTAAGAATGAAGGACCTCACTACCATAAAAATGCATAGAGAATGACAATACATACTTAACTGTATTCTAGTTATCAAAATTTCCCTTTTGATTCACAATATCTTAAAATTCATACAATCATTGATTATTAAGAAAATAGCTATGTAACAACAAGCTAAAATAATAAAAGGGAAGATATTATCCTAAGAAATTAATAAAATATTTGGTTTTGTATGTATCCTTTTACAATCCATAAAGAGAAAACCATACATACTCTCCTCTAATCCTAAAAGAACACCGTAAGTATAATTCTCTTGGTCTTGAAAAAGATGATCCCTTATTACTTTGAAGAGTCAATTTGTTATAGGCATACAATCCTAGGGAGTTCATATGTAAATTCAAATTGAATTCACCCATTGATGAGCTAGTTATATTAATCATCAATGTGGCATGATCACTTGATATCCATTCGAGGTGAATCCCACTCTAACACATCATGAAAATATCAATGACCATGTTTTAATTTATTTTAGAAATAAAATCAAACACATAGTTGATTCTTATCCTCTTGATGGTTTTGACATCAAGATAGACCATCAAGTTTAGGCTCATGCCTTTTTATCTACATAGGAAACATGTCCTTTGTTCTTGGTAGGTCAATATCACATGGCTTGTCCATTCTTTTCCTTCACTACATGATTGGCTTTTATTTTTTGGAAACATTGTTCCACTTGGCATCCCATCTACATCAGTGAGCTTTAAATTTTCCATTTACTTTCATCACTTTTGTGTCTATGTGGCCTTTTCTATCTCTCTCAGGCCTTTTAACAATTTTGATAGGTAGATACGCCATTAAATTTAGGATCATGCTATGTTTACTATATATCTAATGTGTCTTTAGTGATGATGGGGTCCCTACTATGTGGTTTCTCTCCACTCTATTTATTGTTTAAATAACTATTCATTCCATGGTGAAGTGAGATTTGTCCATGCAGTAACATCTTGATCACTTATTTTCCTACAAACTACTCTACTTGTATAGACCACTATGGGGATATGAAGCATTGATATTTCACCACATGGAAAAATATTACTCACCCACTTCATTAACATAGTACTCTACTTGTACAGACAACATCAAGGATACGAAGTAATAGGATTTCACCATACATCATCATATCACTCACCCACTTACTCAAGGATTGGAAATAATCATTGGGCCTACACAAATCACCCTGAGATAGCAGAGTAATGGTATTTTATGACATGACATCATCCTACCCACCTACTTTACTGGAGGCTCTACACTCTATATAAACATATCTTAGATAGCAAAGTAGTGGGATGATGACATTTGGCATCCACTCACTAACCTACTAGCCTAGATGAATTATAATGGTAAGAACATCTATAGGATAGTGTAATAATAGTATTATACCACATGGCATCATCTTAATGACCCACTATCATAGAGCATTGTTGACATCATTTTCCTACCAAGCAACCTTGAATAAAAGTGACTAAGTTTTTTAAAGAAGTGAAAAACTACCACATAGCTGGAAGCAAAGTTAAATAATCAACTAAGTGTTAAAACACTTTTTCAAATCAGTTGGAATAACCAAGAGTTCAACATGTGGCATCGAGAAAGATTTTTAAAATAAACTAAGCCTTTTAAAGAAGTAAAAATGTGCACATGGTTCTAAACAACTTTTTGAAATAGACTAAGTGTCAAAATTCTTTTAAAGATGTGAAAAGGTGTCTTGTGGCTCTAAAAATATTTTTTGAAATTGACTGAGTATTAAAATATTTATTATATAGATTTGGGATGTTGGGAGACACATAAAGTTACCATGTAGAATAATAAAAGAGTCAAGATTGACTTTAAGTATTTGTAGGTAAACAAAAAGAAGCCTAGTCATAAATCTAAATTTAAAAAACAAAGACTAAGGAATTCTAATAAAATGGCTAAGAAAAAATCCAAAGAATGATTAAGTATAAAATGAATAAATACATAGACTTAGCCATTTTTCTAGATTTAAAATTCAATTTAATCCATTTATATGAAAGTGGCCAAGTTAAAAAGTAAACCATATAATCATTTAACTATTTTAGCTCAAAGGGAATTAGAAATGTACTAAATTGATTAGTAAAAGAAACTGTAAAAACTATGAAATAATTAGATAATTTGCACAATATTAAGGAAAATACTTTGTAAGGAAGCTATATAATGTATTTTAAAACACAAGAAAAAAAGAAAAATAGAACTTAGTAAAATGATGCCAATTCAGATATTTAAATTAATTAATTCCTAGATGAGAGCTTGGGATGAACTAAATAAATGCAAAGATATTTAAGTAAACTAATTCAATCACTTGTAACTAATCATCTAGTAGATTGCCAAGAAATATTATTTTAATCAATGACCATAATAAACTCTTAAAGATATAAGACCAAACTCCAAATAAAAAAAATGATCCCTATTTTTAGTTTGAAAATGGGGTGTGATATGCAAGCAATAAAAAATGGTGACTCCTACTAGAAAATAATCTTGGGTATTTTGTGAATCCATAATTTCTAATTTCCCAATAAGAAAAAGCATTAGTTGTAAGCTATCACTTAGAGAAAAATAAAATTCAAAGGTAATAAATAAATAAGAGTGAGTGACATACTAAGTTATAATCCTACCAAAACCATCTGTGACACAAAGATTTATTCATTTTCTTTGCATTCACACATAGTAATTTGGATTTACATAAGGTCAGAATAATTAAAGGGAAAGATTTTTTCACTTTAGCTTGGGGGGAAATGGTGTGCGCATTGCTTTACTACTATCCAATAATTTATATTCCTAACTGAGATACATCTAATCCCTTCCAAAGGCCTTGCTCTACTACTAACCAAGCTAAAAAGCTTGTAGTGGAGGCTGCCAAGATCATTCTTTCAATGAGAATTTTATATTTTAAATTTTGGCTCAATTATTTTTAAATTATATTTTTTAATTCATCCATAGAGGGTTTGGGACCAATCCATGGGTAAAAGGTAATTAACAAGTTCATGATGACTCAATATAAATAAAAATTAGAGCAATGATGCATTTTTTAGTAGATATTTCATTAAGTGCATTAGATGTCTTCAAATAAGGAAATAGATATGATAAAATTCATAAGTTCTATTATGAATCATTAACATTTATAATTAAATACCTAAACCTAAAATCATATCATTTTCATGTAGAATTTTCAATCAAAATTACAATTAGGTTCTTTGAGTGCCACCTCTGTTATCTTTACAACAACCATCCATTTCATTTATTTGATTAACAAGGGGACCATATGGAAAAAACAATTAGAAAAAAACCAACATAAAAAATAGAGACAAAAACTAAAGAAAACCTAACCTAAAAAATAAGGGACAATAAAGAAAAAAAATCAAAATAGAAGAAAAAATACAAAATAATCACATGAAATGTTCAAGCAAGTGCATGATTGAACAAGTCAGACATCTAATTATTTAGGGTTTCTAGAAGGGAAAAGGAAATATATACTTGAATATATGTTTTAATTTACATTGGAAAACATTATCCCATTACTATTTATCAAATTTATCATGAAACTCAAGTAAACGAGGACTGTTAAATTCTGCATTAGGTTTGTCTCTAGATTGTAGAAAGTATGAGGAAAAGGTTTTAGAAAATAACTTAGCCCATAAATTTTATTGTATTGAGGGATAGGGATAAGTAATCATACATACCAAATTGATTATAATATATAACATAAACATGATATGTTTTCAATGGAAACTAATATATGAGTCTCTTATTTTTTTTCTTTTTGATTGACATAGATGTGATGGCAGCATCCTAGCCTTCATTTCTATTTCCAAGGAGGCATAATAATGGTTCCCCCCATGTCAATGATCTCTTAAATTTTTAATTTATGTCTGAGGTATACAAAGGAATGTACTAAATATGTTCACTTTCAACTTTTATTTATATTAGTATGCCTCCTTCCTCCATGATTGTACATTATAGGCTGATGCCAATTAGTTCAAATACAAGGTTATCTAGAAGTTGGAGCTATTCCATTTTGAGTCCTTACAATCCAATTTTTACTTATGTACAACCCACTTTATCCTTGGATTATTATACAATCTCATTCATCTCCAATGAAGGATAGAAAGAGATATTGATAGCATTAGTTGTTTATGATATTGAACCAACTTTTTGTTGGAGAGGGAGAATGCTTAAAATTCATAACATACATATTCTTATTATAGTAGCTCAAAATCATTAATTTCATTTTTAGGATGAATAAAATAAACCTATGATTCACCCTCCTAAGTAGGTAGCTCACCTTTGATTTGATTATGTGTTATTAGGTCACTCAATATAGTATATGTTTCATCATCATCACTACTCTCAAGGATTAACCCATGCATTTTCTACTGGTAACTCCCTAAAATTAATGGTAGATAGTTAGTATAATTATCTAAAGATACATGAATATTAAAATTATTAAAAACATCATGTTCATTACATACTAAACTGACATAATTATATATATTAATGGAGTAAGTAGGGTGCTCATTCCCTATAGTGAAATTCACTTGATGTCACATCTAGGGTAATGATAGCTGAAATGCCTTATTATAAGGCAAAAATTGGAAAATGGGATGACTCACATGCAATTAGATTGAAGTATTTTATGGATGAGCATTTTATTGTCTCAATGGGTAGTAAAAATCAATACTTTGATCGTGAGACATGACTTGTTCTTCAATGGTGTAAGTTGCCTAATAAGTTAATAAAAAAAGGATGTGAGAGATAAATGAGTCCTTTGAAAAACATATAATTAAGGGGAAAAAATTTTCTAAGGTAGAATTCAATGGATACTAATTTATTCTATAGGAAAGGGTCTTTTAAACCCATATATAGTTTATGAAAGTGTTGGCCAAAAACACTCATAGATTTAATGGGTTCCATACAGGATGTAACAACCTCATGGGTATAGTGTAGCTAGATTAATGGGTTATCAAAAGTGGCTTAGGAACAAAATTTTTAAATTATCCCATGTGGTTATACACTCATCTAGTAGTCTAATGTGCCATACATATATGCATTTTTATCCAAAGATTAAGGAAACAAGTGATAATCCACATCTGCATACTAGATGTAAGTTCTAACAATGGAATCTTTAAATGCTTTACTATGTTTTTTTTTAAATATAATCCTACCATGTGTGTATTTTGTGAGAAATGACCCAAGATTCTTAGGTAGGTCATGAGTGGGTCTTGGGACATTTACTAGGAAACTACATCCCCCTATCCATGTTAACACCATGGGACTGGCTAGGCACTGACACAAAAGTGTTTTAGGATTAATATTTTTGAAAAAAAAATGAATTCATATCAGGTCCTCTTTCTAGTACTAGAACACGTTGATGTGGGTTTTAACACACAACCAATAATTAGGATGAGGGGTTGTTAATCCTTGGCCTCTTTTGAAATGAGGGAGATCCCATGAATAAAAGACTTCCCCAAGGTCTAAATGTACTAGGTATTTGTATTTTAGTATTCACTTAGTGGTGATGTTAACTATTCCATGTAAGGGTCCATACTGATGAAACTAACTTAGATGATGGCTTAAGCTATAGACACTCTAAAGCTCGATTGGTCCACCACTTATCTATTAAACAATGCTTAAATAATTATGGATGACATTCAACATTCATGATTAAACAATAAATATATATTATTATTAATCCTAAACTAAGACTCTAACTAAATCCACAAAAGCATTAACTCTGACTAAGGTATTTAATAGAGGTCATGCTTCTAAGATTTATTTCCTTTCACAAGCTGACTTCCTTTATCAGTTTATCATGTACAAGAGTGAAATAATGTGATAACAATGATAAAATTGTTATACAATTATAAATCAATACATATAAAACATTTAATTCATATTTTTATATTCCTAGATTAACTTGGTTATAAATAAAGTGGAAAATATTAAAAATAAAGTGAAAAATCACCTACTCTAAAGATAAGTGAAGCTAGAATTATATGATTGGATGAATCCCATAAGACCAATCTTTAGTTGAGCTAAAATTATCACAACTCTATCTAAAAATGGTGAAAGAGTATGGTAGGGAAAGAAACTATAAGAAGGAAGGGCATCACTACCATAAAAATACATAGAGAATGACCATATAGACTTAAAAAAAATTTAGTTGTCAATTTTTTCCTTTTGATTGACAATATCTTGAAATTAATACAATCATCAAAGACTAAAAAAACATCTATGTAATGACAATCTAAAATTTGAAAAAGGAAGATATTATCCTAAGAGAATAAGAATATGTCTATTTATGTATGTCTCTTTTTACAATCCATAAATATCCATCTAGGCATGGTCTCCTCTAATCATAAAAGAATAGCCTAAGCTCAACTCTCTTAGTCTTCAAAAATTCTAACCCTTATTATTTTGAAGAGTCGATCTTATATAGGCATGTAGACTTGGGGAGTTAAAATATAAATTCAAATTCACCCACTAATGGGGTAGTTTTAGTAATCATCAATGTGGATGCCCATGTGAGGTCCATTGGGGGTGAATCCCACTCTGTTGTATCATGGAAATATCAGGGATCATTTTGGAATTTATTCTAGAAATCAAATTAAGCACATAGTCTATTCTTGGCCTCTTAATAATTTTGATGTCCAAATGGGTCATAAAGTTTAGGATCATGCATTTCTAGCTACACAAGAAATGTGTCCTTTTCTCTTGATTGATTATTTCCACATGGATTATCTATTCTTTTCCTTCACTACATGATAATTTTTTATTCTATGGGTCTCATTTTTCAACTTGGTATCCTATTTGCATTGATGGGATTTAGCTTATCCATCTAATTTCATCACTTCTATGGCTATGTGGCCTTTTTGGGCTCTCCTAGGCCTTTTGATGGTTTTGAAAGGTAGAAAAAACATCAAATTTAGTCTCATGCTTTGTTGGCTACACAACCAACATGTCTTTAGTTCTAAAAGGGTCCCTACAACATGGCTTCTTCATGCTCCTTCATTGTTCATTTTAAGCTTTAAGTGCATGTTGACTATGCATTCCATGGTGAAGTGAGATTTCACCATGCAAAAACATCTCTCTCACTCATATCCCTATTATACTACTCTACTTACATGGATAATTATAGGGATACAAAGCATCAAAATTTCACCATGTAACAACATATCACTCACTCATTGTCCTAATATATTGTTATGATTGTACAAACAACCTTGGGGATTCAGAGTATCAATATTTCACCACACTTTATCATCTCACTCACCTACTTTCTTAGGGATATGACATCATCATTGGGCCTAGATAGACTACCCTAAGATTTTAGAGAAATGGGATTTCATGTTGTGGCATCATGCCACTCACCTATTTGCCTAGAGGCACTTCAATTTATATGAACATCTCCAAGATAATAGAGTATCTAGATGATGTCATGTGGCATTATCTCATGGACCCACTATCCCAGGGGCATTTCACTAGTAAGGACATCTATAGAATAGTGGAGTAGTGGGATTATGCCACATGGAATCATCTCACTAACCCATTAGCTCAGAGTGTCAATGTCATCATTTTCCTATCGAGCAACCTTGAAAAAAATCAACTAAGTCTTTTAAATAAGTGAATAAGTTAAAGAATTGACTAAGTGTTAAAACACTTTTCCAAATGGGTTAAATCTGTTTGGAGTTCAACATGTGGTGTCAAGAAAGAATTGTAGAATTAGATAAGTATTTTGAATAATTATAAAGGCTCCATGTGGCTATGGGAAACTTTTTTTAAATTGGATAAGTATCAAAAGTCTTTTGAATATGTATAAAGGTGACAAGTGACTCCAAAAAACTTTTATGAAATTGACTAAGTTTCAAAATACTTCTTGGATAGATTTGGACTACTGAGAGCCAAAAAAATTAACATGTAGAATAATATAAGAGATGGGATTGACTTTAAGTACCTTCAGGTATACAAAAATAATCCTTGTCATCAATCCAAATTTAAAAATTAATGACTAAAGATTCAAATAAAAATAGCTAATGAAAAATCCAAATAATGACTGAGGATAAAAAGTAGCAATGCATATACTTATCCATTTTGCTCTTTAAAAATTTAATTTAATACATTTATATGAAAATTAATAAGTTAAAAATTAAACCTTACAAAAATTTATCCATTTTTATGCAAAAAGGATACAAAAATGAACCGAATTGCTTAGGAAAAGAAGCCATAAAAATATGAAATAGTTAGATAATTTGCATAACTTTAAGGTGAAATAGTCTTAAAGGAAGTTATAAAATGTTTTTAAAAACACAAGACAAAAATTAGACTCAGACATATTAAAATTATGAAAATTCAAATATTTAAATTAATTCATTCCTAGATGGTAGCTTGGATTGAACTAAATAAATGCAAAGACATTCAAGTAAATTGATTCAATAACTTTCAACTAATTATCTAGTAGATTGCAAAAAAAGTTGATTTAAACAAAAAACCATAATCAACTCCTAAATTTAGAATACTAAGATCCAAAGCAAAAAGAGGGTCCCCATTTTCAATCTAAAAATAGGTTGTGTTATTCAAGAAACAACACTTGTTAGTTTGGATAGATGCAATTTAAAATACATCAGTGGCCTCTCCAAGTATTCAAAATACTCATGTGGATCTCATTAATTATAGTTCTCCTATTTTCAAATCTCCCATAGCTTCCACCAAGTCACTGGGCCTAAAAATTTCCACTCAACCCCCATAATATTCATCAAGGGATAATTTTACTACTTATGTCTCAACACTAGCATCATAAATGAACCTAAACAAGAGACCAAAGAATAAATAGATAGTGATTTCTCCCTAAAATATTATGACCCCTCTTGTATCATCCTTGATATCTTCTTAGACCCATATATCCATCACCCATGGTCCTAAATGATTTGGATTTAACCAACCAATCTCCTCATTTACTATGAATAATCATCGCATAGGCACCACTGGCCATCAAGTATCCATGACCCTAGACCAATAGTAGTCTCATGTGTTCCCCTAGGCTTCCTCCTTTATGATTCCTTCATTTACCCCCATGTCACCCTCTCCATTCTTTTCTCCACTTCCCCCTACATCTTTCATCTCATTCCATGTGCCTACTCTACTATTTACTCCTTCATCCTTTCCTCTACCTTCCACTTTAACTACTACCACCCCTCCTATATCATATTATACCACCCTAGGAACTACATTAATGAAGGGTAGATTGGGCCCATTGGATATTTAGGTTGATAAAGACTAGACATATTCTAACATGGGGACCCAAATGTCTAATTATATTTTTATTAGGATTTAAGGAGGATGAAAAGGGTGTTCACACATAATTTTCCTAAATAAGTGAAACGTATGATGTGGACCAAAAAATATCTATCCTCCCTCACCAAAGTGAGGATTGAATGTGGAGAATATAAGGTAACTTAGAATCTAGTCTTAGTGCTCCAAGCCACTAATAAACTCTCAGAGAATTTTATGGAAGATCTTAAAGAGTAGGTTAGGACTCTTTAGTTCTAAGTGAGGAGTACATTCATCATATGACTCATTTGAAAAGTAGAGGAATCACTTACATAGTTATTTTTAATCCCTTGGTAAAGTGACTAAATATTTATATGAAAAAATTAACTTCTCCAAAGGGCTCAAACTTACATGGATGGAATCATTCATGTAGACAAACATTGAAATAAGGTCGCTACCATCATTCACAAGTGATTATACATAGAATTAAAATTGATAATCCTCATGGAATTTAATTTATATTAGATGTTTTAATGGTGCATGAGAACCTCCATTAAAGATTGGATGAGCAATACCCAAGCTACCATCGAGCCTTGGATAATAATAGGGAATATAACATTGCTTACTTCAAATAAGTTAGCATCATTATTCTCTTTTACTAAAATTTCACCTTGCTCAAGTAGGATGAAGTTAGGGTCTAATTTGCACATTTCAACAAATCTATGATCAGAATGGTGGTGATATCCAACAAATTTGGAATGAAAACTATATTAGAACTCATCACCTAGTCTACAATGAGAATCATCCAAGTCAATAAAGTAAAAGTATCATTGGAGGCTCCTCTCAAGGCATATGCTAGGATGTTGACTCAAGTATAAGTGTTCTTATGAGATACACTTATTAACCTAAATAATCTTGGATAACAACCTAACATATTATATCAATAATTGGTGGCTCAATAGGGTGATCAAAGGTAATTGGGAAGTGGGCCACCATTGACCCAAAGATTATTATCTCTATGGGCTTAAGTGAGTCTTACACCAACATGTCACCATCCCTTCTCTTCTCCTCTTTGTCTATTTGGGGAATTTTTTTAATAAATGACTTATTATAACTACTTGGGGCCATGATGATCAAGAGTGGGATCTCATGCTACTATGAGGTGGGTCCCATATCTTTTATATATATGATGTTATGAAAATATTTTGTGTGGGTGTGTGGGTGCGTGTGTGTGTGTGTGTGTGTGTGTGTGTGTGTGTGTGTGTGTGTGTGTGTGTGTGTGTGTGTGTGTGTGTGTGTGTGTGTCTGTATATATATATATATATATATATATATATATATATATATATATATATATATATATATATATATATGCATGTATGTATGTATACATACATACATACATATACATACATACATACATATATATATATATATATGTGTGTGTGTGTGTGTATGTATGTATGTATGTATACATACATACATACATACATGCATATATATATATATATATATATATATATATATATATATATATATATATATATATAAAACTTATCTTATTCACTCAATAATAGTAGATTTAAAGAATGGAATCATGTGTTTTATATAGGTGTATTGATGATCTTTAAGTTATTCTCATGTGTTCTTTGAATCTTAATGCTTCCCTTAAAACCCCATAAAAATGTGTGTTAG
The DNA here is from genome assembly GCA_037957365.1 of Torreya grandis. Taxonomy (NCBI): domain Eukaryota; kingdom Viridiplantae; phylum Streptophyta; class Pinopsida; order Cupressales; family Taxaceae; genus Torreya; species Torreya grandis. Next base: position 588,534 of record JARHVA010004513.1, read on the forward strand.
TCAATAAAAATCTATGTGCTACATGATAACATAGGAATTAAACCCCCATTGGTAGTGTTGCATCTCTTGGAGATATATTCCAAGTAGGTTATTTAATGGATCCCAATACCTACATATCATGCCTAGTAGAAATCCTAAAATGAGAGGATGAAGTTCCCCTAATTTTTCCCCAAGATTGCTTAATACACCTAATCCAATATATGCATTTGGGATAAAGAGATCCTTGAACAAACAATAGAGAGACTAATAAGAAACATATGATCACATAATACAATGTAGTCAATGAAAATATAAACATAATACCCTCTAACATAGGCATTTATACCCTATCTATATAATGATAAAAGATAAATCCAATGATAATTATCTATTATCTAGCTTATGGTATCTTGGAATAAAAATAACTGAGAGGAGGGTGAGTGATTCAATCTTCAAAACTTTTATAATCTTTACCTTGTCATTCATGAACTACCAAAACAATATACTAAAATAACAACACATTAAGATCCATGAATATGAGAGAAGAACATAACACACCCAACACTTATTTGAGTTGGAAAAACTTAAGGGGAATAAAATATACTAATTATTCAAATGGAATACTATCCTATAAGTCAAACATAAATATTTAGTGAAGCACCAACTTCACTCAGACCACCAACTTAACTAGGTTTTAGCAAGCACTCACTTACAAGGAGGAACCGACCCCCTAGATGACTCAGCACTAACTTAGCCACCTAAAATTTTTTATCACATTTACAAATATTTTTTATTCATACAATATATGATTTTCTCCATCTTCAGCTCTTTAAACACACCTATCATCATCAAACTAGTCTTTAGCCTTTTCTCTCAATTAGGTCTCTTCAAGACTTGGTTAGGTCATATAACCTTGATAATCATCTACAATACCCATATAATATCTTATTGATGTTTTATATTTACCATAATTATGGTATTAAAGACATCATTTAGCTCTTCAATTTTCTATCTCATTCACTTTAACTCACACTCTTACTCTAGATAATTAGGTCTATTAGGCCTTGTTCTTATACTAGGTTATGGTTGATCCACCTCTTGGTCAAACATACACACTTTCCCATTAACTTTTTAAATAAAATGGAAATTATTACATTAAAAAAACATGAACCAATAATTACAATAGGTCAGTCATATCATATAGGACCAAAACCCCTTTTAGGCCTTAAGGAGACCTAATTCAATTAGACCTTCATTAGCACATGTTAGCTTTTGAACACCTTGGAACAATATCAGACTTCTCATATGGTAGTGTCATATAATAATTAAATTTAATATACCCATACCAATATAATCTTGGTTTCATGACACCTTTTATCTCTAACCACCACTTGAAGCATGCCATTAGCACTGTTCACAATTAGGCATGTGTATACATAAAAAGTTTGTCTTGAATAACTAAACCAAAAACACAATATTTTAAAATATCCATTGAGAAATATTGTATATAGATAACCTTAAATACCTCAAATACTTCACCAATTTTATTATACTTCATTACATAGGGCAAAAGGACTCAAATCCTTCTCTACAAGTAGCCCACTTAGAACTATCAACTAGCTTCAAAACACAATTATATAAACATGAATATGCTACATGAAAGGGCATACTTAATAAATTAAATTTTTTGAATATGATATTAAAAAAACCTTATAAAAATATGAAAATAAATATATCATAATATCTAATAGCAATATTGGTCTTATAGACCAATCTCATGACTTCAGTGTACACAAACTTCACTGAGTTAGATAAGTCAACTTGAGAGAAACTTTTTTCTATATAAAATCATCTCAAAATATTATATAAAATATGGGAATGTAATAAATGTATTTAAAAAATTATCCATGCACTTGGATTCATCTTTATTCCATGAAAACACTTCCCTAATCAACTTCTCACTCTTGCCTAGTTTTCTCATTGTCTGCACCATTAGGCCTTTTAGTGATATGTCAAATTTTATGAATAGTTTATCACCCATAAGTTTTATAAAATTATCATAAACCACCATGGAAATATAATACAATTCTCAATCTTTAACCTCCATCTAACTAGCAACTTTGATTCAGTTAACTCTACCTACTACAACATATCTTTGAGAAATAATGATTTTATTGTAGGGTCCACTCACTCCCCTAAAAAACCAATATCACACTTGAAATTTTATATGTGATTTGATTAAAACCTCCAATCACTTCAATATCCATTCTAAACCATTAGAACCTATTTTGATCAATATATTTCTTCTCAGGTCAAAGTTAGGGTTTTAGAGAGGTTTAAACCACTTTATATTCTTAATGATCATTTATAAAGCTTATCCCCTTATTCCAAAAACCAATACTTGAAAATTTGAGATTATATCATTAAACATATACCTTGAATGTTTTGTATTCTCATGTATATCTTATAGATGTGATAAACACATGAAAGTCTTTCTCAGGTTAAGAACCCTTCATTTTGTGCACTCGAGAGACCTTGAAGCACTTTTTATTTACCTTTTATTGAAAAATTTGACCTCATACTTGGTAAACATATATAATAAAACCTATAAAACCATTTAAAATTATCACATGTTCATTATTATTTTAGAAACTAATCCTGATACCCCATTAGGCTACCATCTCTCTCTTTTCTCTATATTCTTTTGACCTACAAGTCACATTAGGCCTTGAAAATGACCTTACATTCATTTTCCATGAACTCTAAACCTAAATCACATGATATTACACTAATTTTAATACTCCATAGGTATTAATAATGCTTCATGGTACCTCATTAGTTCAGGTAGCATCTAAAACTAGTATAGTAGTATGTTAGATATAAAGGAAAGACCCTTGTAGGCTTAATCTAAGACACTCACGAACAATCTAATGCCTCATATGAATTATTAAAAAAAATTATACAAAATATTATACATATTTTCATCTATATAACTATAAAACCATTCTCCTCTATGTACAAGACTAAGAATTCTATGTACAAGCCTTCTCAAGTCTCTTGCTAGGTTTAAACACTTGACAATTTTGGCAACTTTGGCAACTGAACTTAAAACTTTATTCGATTCTTATAAACCTTGATCACATGAATTAAATTTTTATCAAATAATTTCATGACTATAAAGGATGTTAAAATTAATAAATTACTCAATGACCTCATGAATAACCTTTGACATTAATGACAATTTCAATGCCGAACCTCAACAATAGAAACAATGGTCTATGTATTTTGATGGGGCCCTTTCCAAACAAGGTTATAGTGTTGGGATCCTACTAATTAACATAAAATGGAAAAAAAAATTACCTACCTATAATTTATAATTCCATTTCATAAATAACCTTGTAGAGTATGAAGCTTTTATTATGACCAACACACCCCATTTTCAAATAAGGGCCCTCCTTTAGCTTAAAATTTTCATCTTCAAGTCTTGTTGTGAAATAAATAAATCTAAGTCTAAATTTATAAGTTATTATCTTAGTTGTGATATTTTTAATGAGAATAAAGTCTTGATCTAATTCTAAACTAATTGAGTGTTCCCATACTTGCTTTAGTTGTGGACATCCAAAATGAATGATAACTGGCTTTTGACTAGACTTCAAAATGATTCCTACCAACCATTGAAAATTAAGTCTAGGAATCACTAAAAATCCCAAATTTGGCCATGAATCATTCATAAAATCTCAAAATCATGTTGAGGGCATCCCTATTTTGGGTGCTAGCTCATACGCAATAATAATCTCTCATGGATTCATCCTCAATCATCTTACAACATAACAATTGTCAATTTGTCCTGTGGACTTATTAAGTGGGGAATTTAATCAAATATTAAAAGAGAAATTTTTTTTTTCAAAATAAATTAACTAATTGAACAATATTAAATACCTATTTGAACTATATATTTGAAATTAATGAATACCTAAAAATTGAAATTCTAAAAATCAAAATATCATGCCTTTTCATCATTGTCTTTATGAGTTGTCAAGCTCTTTGAAAATATCTCAAAACATCTAACTTGAGATCCATGCCTAATAATTGAAAATCATAATTACGTGACAAATATTAACTTGATTGGGGTTATTCTAAACTCACCTAGGTTTATTTTAAACCCATTCCATGTTTAAACACAACCTTAACTCACCTTAAGTGAGAGTTAATTCTTGAGGCTATAAATACAAGGCCATACCCCTTTATTTATAAGCTTGGATATTGTATAACTATTATGAAATATTTACTCCATAGGTCTCATGTAAGTAATGTTACCATGCCCTAATATTAATCCAAGCAATCAAAGCCAAGGTGCCAAGGAAAGGTGATGCCAAAAAATCTCCATTGATGAAGATTTCTTGATGCACAAGTCGAGCAAGCCATTTTGAAGGTCCAAAGAAAGTAAAAAAAGGTGTTATTTTATGTGTATATTGTGTTTTCATATGATTTCTTGTTACCTAATATCTCCCTAGTGTCTAGGCTAGAGGCGTTAAGATTTTAGTGTGTGTATTTGAGTTTTATATCTTGGACTAACACAACACTAACCTTACATCTATTACAATCCTTATTCACATGATGGCACACCTAGTGAGACTTACACCCCATGCAGTTATTCTGAAGGCCTTTTAGAGCATTCTCCTAATAATTTTCTTGCCAAAACCCAAACTTGTTAAACAAAATAGTTGAAAATTGAAGGCTCAAGGATATTTTTTTAGAATTCATGAAGTTGTTATGTGGAGGCACAAGTTTTCTCTCTAGAACCATGATATTATTCAATATCAGTACTAAAATAGTTCCAATTTTGTCATATTTTCTATTCTTTTGCACTAATTATTGTGTTTTTTCTTTTAACCATCAAGGTTTTGGCTAACATTTTATTCTTGTAGGGAAAATCATGATATTTAAATATCATGACTTTTGAAGTCATAGTATTATGTGAAAAATATTTATATTTTAATATTCTAACTCTGCAATTTTTGATATCACCATAAATTCTATGGTTTTATATTAACATAAGCAATATTTCTTAATCATGATAGTCTTCTCACTAAGCATTTCATGTTTGTAGGGTGAGTTAAGATATTACTTAAAGTTATATGTTTTTGCCTTTATTTATACATTATTATCATAATACTAGTGATATTATGCTAATACTCTATTTGCAAGCAAGTTGCAGTATTATCCTAAATGTTGTATTTTTGTAAGAAAAATGGTGATATTTATCTATGTTTCTACAGTTTTGCACTCTGTGTAAAATATTAAAAACTCAAAAGCTAGATTTGAAAATACATTTATTCACTCATATTTTTATTCTAATCAAAAGGACCCCCTAACATGTTTTTTAGGACCCAACAGACAAAATAAGACATTTAAAACACTCTAAAGTTTCAATTTCACATTTCAATTTGGTGTTTTAATATTATTTTTGCTTAAGTCATTTTCATTTTACAAATTTTTAAAAATCAAACACTAAGGGTCTCAAACTTCATCAAACATTTAGTTTTGGTGCTATAATAATAAACTCTCACATTAGTTATATAACTCATAAGGCTTTCATTTTTATACTTGTTTGTTGAAAGTGTTTGTTTAGCAAGATGAATGATGTGTGTATACTCTCCCCCTATCCCTTTTAGGGAACTTAGGTAATCAAAAATGTTCATTATTTGCATTTTTTATCTGGTCCAAAAGCATGGAAGTAAATTTTATAAGGCCCTCCCCGAAATCTATATGATTTGGGTGACCCAAAACCAACCATAAAGTTCTTCCACTTGTCTTTATTTTCATGTATTTTGGCTTGTGGGTTGGATTTAATCACCTCCTCATAAGTATTTTAGGGAATTTTTGACTCAATAATTCATATCCTAAAATCATTTCAACCCCACTCCATGGTGGGGTATATAAATTGAGGGTAACCCACTGGGATGCTTTTTTGAGTGGTTAAAACAAGCTCTATTAGAGGTAATCATACTTATAACATAGGGGAAACTTGAACATTGAATTGAATAGATAAATTAATGGATGTAGTGTTTGTGAAAATGATGAAATTTTCACAAAAATATAATTTATATGGATCCAAATGACATGAAATGAATGCAAATTGATAGTTTAGACAACCCCACTTACCATAGGCATACTAAGAGTTCCATATTTTCATAGATAATATTGATAGAATAGGGGGCCTAAAAACCCTAATTTTCATATTCTTTTACTTTTTGGATTAATAATTTAAAAATCTTCTCAAGAGAAAGTATACAGATGGGTTTCAATAGTAATATTGAACCTTGTTAGGTTTAGAATTTAGGAAGTTACACTTACATGTTTATGTCATTTTTATCCTTTTTATTCACATAGTATTTATTATAACTATTTTTTTATCATAACACATTAAAAACAAGTATTTTTTTCACTTCACTCCTTTATTTGAAGAGGCATTACACTGGCCATTTGATATCACACATTTGCCTTAAACTTTTGTTAAAACCTTTGTGTGTGTCACTTGATTGAAAAGGGTGATGTTATGCTACCCAAATAATTTTCAAATATTTTTTCTTAAAATTATTGAAACAAAACGTTTTTCATACATTTAGAGCATTATATCACCATTACACTGCTTGAATTATTTCATATATGTGTTAGCTTGTGTCCAAATCCCATATTTTAAAACTAGAACCATGTGTGCCTTTTGGATTTATACTTAGTGTCGTCATGCTATCCAATTTTGTTTATCTTGTTTATTTTAAAGAAACCTAATTTTATAAATCAATTTTAAATTAGCCTTGATAATTTCAAATCCAAACATTGATTGATTTCTACATAAGCCTCCTGTAATCTTGGCTGAGACATCGATCTTTCACTTTAGGGTTGTGTAACTTAGGTTAATTATTTATTCAATTTGAAAACTTTTTTTGTGCTTAGATTAGGGAAAGTGGTCTATTTTCCCTATGCCTAGTGTTCCATGTCTATTATGATCAAGTGTTTTTTTAAAATCTAAATGCCTAGTTTGTGTCAAATTGTTTCAAATTTGTTAGATTATATCTCTTGCCTTTTAGACCTCATTTTGTTTAAATCCTAGCTTTTGTGCCTTTTATAAAAGACCTAACAATACCTATTTTAAGCCTTGTATTCTAAAAAACCTAGTAACATTTAATTGTTCAGACCTAGATTATAATTTTTTGAAACACTTTGTACCTAAATTTTGGAATTTCAATTTTATTTCATCCACTTGAGCTTTTTGCCTAAGACATTTGACGTTAGACAATTTTTGACCAAGTTTTAGAATAGACCTTTTTTGAGATACAAATCCACTATTTAGACTAAGTTAGACCAAGTTTGGACCATTTATCTTTTTAGACATTATTTTTAAGAGTTTGTTGAACTCTAGGCTTATTTTCACAAAATGTTCATCATTGATTTGAACATATCTCATTATACTCATAGTGGATCCATGTACAATCTAGGTTATGATAATGTGGTCATACAAGATTAATTTATTCAAGACCCCTATGGTGATGATGTAGTTTGTGATATGGATCCCTATCCTCCTTAAAATACTTAATCTAGGGAATAAATCCAAGATCATTTATCCCACTATTCGATTAATATGCCTATATATTTAGAGCAAGAGTAAGAACAAAATGCATAATACCTTTTTATCATACCATTAGTTTTAGAATAAGTTCAACAATAATTACATTATGTTACAAATACATCGATATATGATACTTATTTTTTTATTTTCACTTGCTTGAAAAAAATGATGAAATTTTAGTCAGAGTCATGGAGGTCAGGGCCAAGTTTCTAGTAGACTTACCCCATGAAAATTTTCCAAGTCTAATTAGAGTGTATTTCAACATACCTTATAACCAAACCATTGAAAATACCTATACTATCAATCCTCAAGTTCTCATTCTGATGTCATATCAAAATAATAATATGTTTGTTAACAGAAAGTGCCTCATAGAGGACCTTTTTATACAAATGCAAATGGCATATCAAATATATTTGAATCTAGTAGATAATTTTCATAACATGGCTATGTCAAAAACTTCACTCATTGATCTAGCTCCTTCAAAAAGAGTATTAATCAAGTTGACCAACCAAAATAATCTAGGTATAGACCCATTTGCATAAAGTACTTTAGTTGGTGACATGTTCAACATCCCATTTATTAAATAAGTGTCTAATTCTTATACACAAACAAATATACCAAACATGGTAGATAACATGCAAGTGTCTTCCAATCTAGGCCAAAGTGGTTTAACTACACCAAAAACTAGTCCATAACAAGTGAATTTATTTAACAACATGAGTGGTTTACAATATTAGGGGGTAGGAAAATCTATTCCAAAACCATGATAAGATACCTCTAATCCTTAATATATTACTTGTTCAATTACACAAGTGCAATTATTAAGTAATCAAGTGACAACTAGTGCCTTGACTAAATAAAATGTGATGAATGTTACTCCACCTCAATAGGTGATGACTAACATTCCATAACAATAGGTACAATCTAATATACCAACATAGTAGAGGCAAAAAATTATACCACCTCAACATGGAGAAACCAATTTTTCATCTCATAAGTTAGTGACAAGTATACTTAACATTCATAGACTAGCATGCCCTTACAATCATAAATGTTGTCCAATCAGCAACATATATCCATTGGTCAATGACAAATGTCAAATATCTAACAAACATCTTCTCCAAAATAAGTGTTCATGTAACTAAGAGGTACTACTATCCAAAAAGTAATAATAATATATCAATTAATTTGCATTACAAATGTTCCATAGATCCAATGACATGGCCTTGATTCATAATAAGTTCCCCTTATTTAGCCAAGTTTGACTAGTCAGCAGTAAGTCCCTATTCAACCTTGGTAGGCATAATACTTTACCCTAAGCCATATCCTTCCATCACAGTGATAATTCCCTCAAAATCAGTCCTATATGCTAAACCTAAATTAGAATATCACACCATAATTAGTGGAATCCCAATAATCACATCATAATCCATGAATGCATATTCTTGGTTGGTTTCATAACAAAACTAATATTCCATAACAAACCATGTTTATGATTAAAATAAAATATGGTGGACCACAAAACATTATATCTTGAAAATTTTCATTATTTATATGTACTACATAGTTAAATATATTGAAAAAGTGCCATGTGGCTAGTCCCTTGGCCATTCATAGTGCCACAAAGACAAAAAAGGTGTGTGTTCCCCATATCACCTGTGTATAGTAGTTCTAACAAATATGTTCCTCCATGATTTTTTTATTAACTTTAATAGGTTCAAACTCATTGACTAATAATTGGAATCCAAATAGATCATTCAAAAAATATTAGAATGTGGTCAACAACATTCTTCACCTTGGTTCTCCTTATTGGCCCATAAAATTTCATTATGTCTTATTTATCATGGAACAAGGAATATTATGATGTATTTATATTTTACCATTTCATCCATGATTTATAAGTGTGGTACCTCATTATTTTTTTAAGAAAGACCCATCTCTCCCTTCTATATATACTACTTCCTAATATGTTATAAGGGTCGACTCTTTTTACAAATAAACATTGTCAAAATAATGTAAAATTAATTTTCTTTGTAAATGAATCTAGTTTCTTTGAAGGTCCTCCACTTTATTTTTATTTAATGGATCAATAATAATGTTATAGGACTATAATTTTATCTTTTCTATAGATTTTATTCTTTAACTAGGATGTGCTTTTACTATTTTAGCTATGTTATTTGATTCCTTTCACTTTATTTGAAGTCTGTAAGGATATGTGTGTAATTAATTACATGACTATTTATAGTTCGTTAATTAAAGGAGTCTTATAATTAAACATTTGTCCTTTCTCCTCAGACTCTCTCTCCTTATATGATTGAATCCTGAGCCATTGTGAAACTTATCTTATAATGGTGCAACTATAGCTAAGAACATTATGGTTATAAAATCATTTGTATTTACCTTTAACTATAATACATTATTTATACCTTATAAATGGGTCTTGATATAAGTGTATAAGTTTTGTAAGTCAATGAGAAAATTGGTATTGAACATCTATAGTAGCTTTGCATCTCTTAGATATCTATTATAAGAAGGATATCTAAAGGATACCCATACCTACATATTGTGCTCTAGATTGTCTCAACATCAATCCTAAAAAGAAATGAGATAAGTCCCCCAATTATTCCCCTATATTGCTTAGTGCATCTAACCTCATATGTGTAACTAGGACTAAAATCTTGTACCAAACAACAAACTTGATCTTAAGTGTATAGTTATCCTTAAATCACAATTTCAAATAGCTAAAGGTGTTTGAAGATTATAAATTAGTATTAAATCATGTCAAAAGTAAGTTCTAGTGTAATTTATCTTACTTAATAAAATATAAACATATATCATGGGACTTCATAGAGACATCTAGTGAATTCAACATCATTCATATCCCAAGAGAAGAGAACCACTTTTTGGATTCTCTATCATATTTAACTATGAATCTAAATCATTTAGAATACTAAAAACTATAACACTATTCCATAGAGCTCATACGTAACCATCAATCCTAGACAATGTTGAAAACTTTTAGGTTTTCAATGATGATCACCATATGTTATATTTATTAAATATATCTAGGATATTTACTAATAATATCATAGATGATAAAGATAGAGGTATCCCCCTTAGTGAATAATGTTATGAAGATGGTATTCTAAACTTTAGATAAAACTACATCTCAAAAGGTATGGTATCATTAGATAGTGTTATATATGGATAAATCTACACACAAAGTAGAGAAATTAACTTGTGTTAACCAAAAATTAGTCACCATAAACCTGGGATCAAATCATCAACCTATAATTTTCCACATTAGTCCCAACTATACCCAAATGAAATATAACAACTCAAGAGATTAATTATATTGTATATATATGTCATTGTCTAAACATAAAAAGATCTTAAGGTATTTAATCCTAGTGTGATAATGCATGCCATCCCACACAATTAGAATCATAAACTATTGAGGTAGAGGTAATGACCTATGAACCTAGTTCTATATCCCCTTATCCACAAAGATGTTCATGAAATTATATCAGCTGGGATTATATTCCTAGTTTAAAATTCCACATGGGTCGCTAACATAGTACTCACTTATAAAAAGAGAGGATATAATTTATTCTATTTTGATTTTAGGAATGTGAACCAGGCCTTTGATAAAGATAAATATCCCTTACCCTCTCTATATTAATTAATTTAAATGGTAAGTGGATCCCAGATGATGTCTTTCATGGATTTAATTCTTTGGATATAACTAAGTCCTAGTAAACCCCCAAGACAATGAAAAATGTGTTCATAATGAAATGGTGAACCTTCACTAAAAATATGATGTAATTTAATATAATTAAAGTAGATGCCAATTTTTATAGATCCATGTACTTTTCCTTTAATGGTCTAATTAGTAAATGCATAATTATCTATATGGATGACTTGACTATTTTCTCAAACTGTAGATCTGATCATGTCTACCACCTAAAATTATATATTCAAAAGGTGACTAAGGTATAGTATATATCTAAATTCAAACAATAGAGTCCTTGACATCATGAAACTTAATATCCTTGGTCATATTATCACCAAGGAAGGTATTTATACCGATCTTGAATGTTCTCATGTAATTTATAGAATATCCATTCCTAATAGCAAAAAATAATCAAAATCATTCTTTGGAAAGATTAAATTTGTGCACAAGTTTATATCTATTTTTATTGAGATTTTTAATCCAATAAATTTAATGTTGAATAATTAAGTGAAGGTTGAGTGGACCCTTATAGTTATTAAATCCTTATAGGAAATCAAAGACATCATTATGCAGGCACTGGTATTAATTATCCTAGATTATATGAAGGATTTTTTCCTTTACTCCTTTTCTTCAAAACATACGATAGCCATAATACCCACTCAAAAAATAGATGAAGATGAGTATTTTATATCCTTCATGAGTAAAAAATTGAAGGATGCAAAGCTAAACTAATCCACCCTAGACAAGCATGGTTTTTCCTTGGTGAAGGATTTGAATAATTTCATGCATTAAATCCTTAGAAATAAGGTACATGTCATTGTCCCCAACCATGCTTTAAAGTTTATGTTTGGTTATAATGAGTTTGGAAAGTTCAAATGTTGATGGATGGCCTTGTTACAAGAATATGACCTAGAATTTAAACTAATAAATTTGGTGAAAGGCTAAATTTTCACTCAGTTATTTAATAAAATATACCCAATGATTATTGTCGTGTAGTTGGATCAGTCGTAAATAGTCCACCAAAATGGGTAAGATCCAAAAATACATTATATTCTTTAGGGAAATACTCTTTGAGGATTGAGCCAAACACAAAAGAGGTACCTCAAGATAAAGTAAACCCATTACATTCTCAATAAATGAGTTCTCTAATGGAATAATTATTAAGGCATATACCTCATGTGTCTATTATAATAAGAATCAAAAGAATTCATGACCATTTTTAATGTGAAATTGGGTAGCATCAACCCCTTGGGAATAGAAACACCCCATAATATCTTATGATCTAGATATTACTTTCCCAACATATTAAAGTATTATTGTGATCGTGTTTCAACCTAAAATTACTTTTAAACATTCACCAAAAATAAGGTTCATGTAGTGATGCCCGTCCATAATATAATAAAAGAGCATATTTTATTCAATATGGAATTGACTTCATAGGAGTCATCAACCCAAATTCATCAGTAGGCCACAAATTTATAGTAATAACCACAAATTATTTCACTATATAGATGGAGGAAATATAAACTAGGAGTATCATAACTAAATAAGTAATCAAGATCCTTGAGAAGAATCTAAATATTTGGTTTGGCACTCCAAGCTCACTGCTATGTGATAATGGTCCTACAGTTGAGTTGGTTAAACTCATAAATTATATTATGAGAATGGAATCACCCTAAAGTTTAGATCAAACTATTACCTATAAGGGAATGGCTTAGCCAAGATGACCAATAATAACTTTCTATACACAATAACTAAATATGTTAAAAGTGACTTAGGGATTGACACATATTATTATAGTATAAACTTGTGCCAACTAAAATAGCTACAAATGATCTCTCAAAATTTCACCCTTTATATTGATATATGGTATGGAATCAATATTCCCAATGACTCTCAGGCTATCCACATACAAGTTTATGTAAGAATACATAGAATAAGATGGGAATGAAAACTCAAGGCTATTGGATATTATTCAAATAGAAAATGCATGGGAAAAATCCCTATATGTATTTATTATACATTAGGACACTATCAAAATATGTTTCAACAATAAGGTGAAGGTGAAATCCTTTCAAATATTATACTTAGTACTACTATGGGACAAATCACATATGAATAAAGGATAAAATTCAAAGATATATTTTCTCTATATTGGCCCTTACCATATTTATGAGTTAATCCTACAAAATAATTTTAGACTGAAGGACCTCCAAGGAAATGATATCATATTTTATATCAAGGAACAATTATTAAAGCATTACTTCTTAGATGTGCCATCCATTATGATCTTAGAGAAATCCTTTGGGTAAAGGCTGGCAATCTAAATGTAAATTAGAGTTTTTTTGGTTTTTAGATTAGTTTTATTGTTTCACATGTTTAATTTTCTCATGTGTTTATTTCTTACTTATTATCATTTGTTTATTTTTTTGTCTTGCTTTATTCCCACTATGTTCTCATATTGTTTCCAACTTGATACAATATTGTATCCCTACACCCCAGAAGTGGAATCTACTTCCCACAATAAGACTAAAGAGCAGCTAGAAAAAAAAATTATGGCATTGAGCATTACTCCTGATATCCTCAAGTTTTGTCACTTTGTAGGTTGAAAAAGCCTTGAAATTTTAGTCTAAAAATTAAAAAATAGAATGAAATCTCCCATTTATGAATAGTTTGATAGGTGGGGAAACTCACTTTATAGTTACCAAATAAAAGGAAGCCATGTATTCATAACTGAGAAAGTGAATTGAAAAAAAATGTATTTTTGATAGAAGGTCATCCCTTTAATCAATATAATATCTAAAATAACCATGGAGTCATTGAAAAAGTGAGGATCATCTTGTTTCAAAAAATATTACTAGATTAACCTTTCCCCTTTGGCTACATTGGTCCCTAACCCTCATGGCTTAGAAACAAATAAAACACTATAACTAAAAGGAAGTTTGAATACTTAAGGAAATCAAAATTCTCTTCCTAATAAAGGGTGATTTGGGAAACCTATGTTGTGGGCTTTTTATCATGTCTAAAAATGGAGTAAGGCCTAGAGTGGGACTAAAGGTACCATTATCAGGGTTATATATGCCTAATTTGGAGAAGATAAATTCTCAAGACTTCCTTTTCTCATCCAAAATATATAACACAAGCACCTTTTAGGAGATTTGAGTACTTAAGGTGCATCTAAACTTGGTCAACAAATATAAAAGGTGATTTAAAGTAATAAATCACTCTTCACATAAGATGGCTTATTGAAGAAATTAGAGCCTAGTATGTTCCTTGTTGAATAAGAATTAAGTGATCCTTTATTATCTATTTCTAACTAAAAGTAAATTTTGGTTGCCTAGCCCCTTGTTCAATAATGAAAGCCAATAGTCTAGGTTTTAAATATTAGGTAAACAAATTCCCCACATGCTTGCCATTTTTTGTGGCCAACACATCCCTTTTTGTATAAGAAAATGGCACATATGCATTACTCAAATTATAAGATTTTTAGCTCTCAAATCAATCCCTATTTGATCCTTGCCCTTATGAAAATGTGGATGCCTGCTCAATCCAAATTGATAAAATCTTACACAGTGCCATTAATAATTTTTTGTTGCAATTGAAAACCCTTCATAGTTATGTTTGTTTAAAAACATATTATCCCATTATGATTTTAAATGTGTTTTATATAGTCAATTTTGTTAGTACTAATTATTTCTATAGATTTTTTTTACACAGGTACTTTCTTGGCCTCTCAATCTTGAAGTCACAACTAGATTTCCCATATCCCTCTTAGTAGATATGTAAGTGTCAATTTACTTACAAATGTTTTTTGAATTCACTTGACCCCTTTATGTATTTTTTATATGTTTGGGTGGAATTATAGTTGTTATATCCCTAGGAATATTGAACTAATGAGGAGGTGCCATGTGTTTTTATACACCTAAATGTGTCAGACCTATTAGATCCCTATGAGGTTAGAAATAATGATGAGGTGCCACATGTACATATACACATAGAGGAATTAGATTTATTAGAGCCTCAAAATAACTAAACCAATGAGGATATGCCATGTATCCTTATACACCATATTTTCCTATAACCTAGAGGTGTCATAATTATTAGAGACCTAGGAAGCTTGAACCACTGAGGATGCACCATGATTCCCTATACACATAAAGGCACTAGAGCTATCAAAACTTTAAGAGGCTAAAAAAATTAGGAGGTACCACATGTACCTATATACCTAGAGGTTTCATATATATTATAGCCCTAATAGGTCTAAACCAATGAGGAGGCACCTTGTGTTCTTGTACACCTAAAATCATCAAAGGTGTTAGAGCCTTAGGAGGCCTAAACCAATGAGGATGTACAATGTATCCATATTCACCTAAAGGTTTAAAATTTGTAATATCCTAGATAAACTTGAACTAATTAGGAGGTGCCACATGTCCCTATACACCCAAATGTGTCATAACTATTAGATATTGTGGAGGTATAAACTAATGAGGAGGCATCACATGTCCCTATACAAATAGAGGAATCAAAATTGTTAGAGCCCCAAGGGGACCAAACAAACGAGGAGGTGTTGTGTCCCTATACATTAAAAAAATTTATAGATGTTAAAGACCTATTAGGAATGAATTAATGAGGAGGTTCCATGTGTCCTTGTACACCCAGAGGTGTTAGAGCTACTAGAGCCCTAGGAGGCTCAATCAATTAAGAAAGAGACACCTTTACTTTGATACATCTAGGTGGCATAAGGTCATGGAAGGCCTTGAAATATTCATAAAAATGGTACATATCAAACTGCTAACCCAATCATAGATCACCATGAGTAATTTTTACATTAAACAACTAGCTCATATAAGCATAGTTATTAGGACAAAGAGTTCCCCATTGTACTTAGTTGGTATATTACTCAGTAATCCCACTGATCCTCCAAGTTACACATGGCCAAGCGTAGAAATTTTCATTTCACCATGATGGATAAAATAGGCATGTGCTAAAAATGCCCTTGTGTTTATTATCTCTACTAGGGAAGATCATAATCCAATAGTTGGAGGAGTTATATTTCCATACATAATCTAAATGGGGATTATTTTTGAAATTTATAATTAATTAAAAAAATTTGAAATTAATAATTTGGAATCACACCATCAACTAAAATTTTATTTCATGCAAGGTTATCCCACCTAATCAAATACTATATAAAATATCACAGAGCCCCAAAAGCTTGCATCAAGATTAGATTCATTATTATCAATTATATGCTTCTCAATCATTTATATCCATTTGCATTGAGTTAAATCCAAATCATAAAGAATCCCCTTTGTTGAATTTTTTACCCAAAATCTCACATAGTATAAAAATATCCACCTCCACCTATAATCCCAAACCAAAACTAGAATTTATGAACACGACATTTTTTCAAGGTGTCACTAAATTTAAGTAATATAATAAGATTTAAACATAATAAAAGAAATATATAGGTTTTAAATCAATGATGAGGCTAATGAGTATGATACACAATATGTGGAAAACTTTATTATTGGGTCCAATGCACCTATAACTCATAATATCACATGGGGACCCCCTTGTTATAGCATATTTTTTTAATTCATGTTCTTCCTTACTTAAATGACTTCCTTTATTAATCCCACTTAAATTTCCAATAATTTCATATTAAGACTCTAAATCATGCCAATTTGTTTTTTTATGATTTTGACAGAGCATCATTTGGCCATTTATCCATAATGACTAGACTACCCTTATCTAGAGTTCAAAAAAAATAATTTGGATTATTAATATATTTCCTAAATTATTTAGGCCTTTCATTAATTAGATCAGTAGACTTCACATTCTTAATTATTATTTCAAAATCCAAATTTAAAGGATGTTTCATGTGTTCAAATCATTATCTTTGATATCTTTAGCCAATATTTTAGCTTTAAATCATAATCTTGATTTTGATTATGATTTGGATAAAAAAGGAGTCCCTTAAATGATTCATGTTTGATTTTAGACCTTAATTTTAGAACAATTTGGTTCAAAATTTATTTTTTTGGTCTTGATATGGTTTAATTAAAAAAAATTATTAGTTGGTTACTTTCATGAAATTTCTTTTTTTATTTTAAAAATGACTTCATGATTCTATAGTTGTCTTTATTTAGCCAATTTCATGTTTGATCGAATCTAATTTTCATTTTTCATGGTTAATTATAGTCCTTACATGCTTTTCTCAAGATTTATTTATGTTTATTTAGGTTTTAATTTTTAATAATGTATTAATCATCTCCTTAAGTCTCTATTTAATCTTTGTTTTTAGGGTTTGAGTCTTCTGAACAACCAAGATATTGACACTTTTCAAGATATCAATGACTCAAAATGCATAGCTCGATAGTCAAAACCTCCTAGAGCATCCTCATAATCTATGTGGAGTAATTTGGTGAACTTGAGACTTGATAGTTACAAGTCTATAATTCTTAAATCTTCCCAAACTTGATATACTAAGGTTAGAACACATGGTTGTATCTTAGGTATTGAGATATTGGGGGGAGAAACACGACTCACTAATTTCTCTACTGACTTGACCTCCTAATTAGTGGCAAGTTTCATAATCTTGGGCATGATGATCTCATCAATTATAATTAACAATCCACAAAACCTGACCTACCAAGATTAAGAGACATGGTCACATCTTACGTGTTTAGTCCTCAAGATACAATAATATGTACAAGTGGCAAGAGGTCAACATGACAATTGGTAGTCAACATGATAAGTGGTAATCAAGATGACAAGTGGTAATCAATAGGACAAGTGGTAGCCAAAATGACAAGTGGAAGTCCCCATGACAAATGGAAGTAAACAAGATAGGTGGTAAGTAATCAAAGTTTCAAGTAGCAGTCAATGGGATAAGTGCTAATCAACATGAAAATTAGATCTCAATAGGATACGTGTCATGATATTATGAATTTTTCCTATGACAAACACATTGCATATTTCAAAATTGGTATCTCAAAGCATCCCCATCATCCACATGTTATCAAATTAGCACTTTGGAACTTAGTAGTCACAATTCTAGAGGTCTAAAGTTTTTTTAGACCTAATGTTCTAATATTATTACATGTGGTATCATATAATGAACTTATATCTTGAGGTACATAAAATACATATTCAACAACTAAGACACCCTAAATTATTGAGATTATGACATGTGGCATAATATCATAGACCCAATTTCTATAGGTCAAATATGTGAAGCCCAAGGGATGACAAGTGTCAATACTATTAAAAATCCTAGTTAGTATATAGTGACCCTAAATTTTATGTCCAAATAAATAATATATAGGATGGATATATGATGGTTTCACTATATTCTTGGTTACATTTTTTATTCAATAGAGTTGAATGTGAAGACAAATCATTTGGTCGACTATAAATCTATAAGGTCAAGTGGATAAGTCATAGATCATGAAACTTATTATAACATAACCCATAAAGATATTTTATTAAATCTTTTATTATTAAACACAAATGGAAATCAATAACAATCAAACTATCTAAAAATAAGAGTAATTAAGAAACACGATATATATAGATATTAGAGTATACTTTTGGTACATGCCACAATAGAACCAAATTTATTGGGAAATTTGTAGTAAAGATGTCATGGGCCAATAGTAAGAACAAGTTATAAAATATATAGTCCATATAATATGCATATTAAAATAAATTTTGAATGTCACATGGAGGTAAAGAAGGGAACAAAGGGAGGCCATGAACCATAAATTTACAAGTAGAAAAGGATTCTCTTGGTAGGTTAGATACACAATCAAAGAAGATAGTGGTAATAATCTATGAACATGTAGGAAATATTTTGTGATTATGTATCACCTTATTCTTATATATATGGAAAACTCAGACCTTGGTTATTCTTATTAGTTCTACACATGCCTTTCTTCTACAAGCCTCACATATACTCTACTTGTGCCCCTTGTCCCTTTTCTTAGTCTAAATAGACTTATATTAATGACACATAAATCCCATATTTCCTAAAATTATCAAAATTTACTTATCTTACACCTTTAAAAGTTCTTATCCTATACATACTCTCCTATTCCATGGACACTAACATCTAGGATAGACAATACTATCAATGTTACTATCCTGACCTAATATATTTGTTTAGTTCCCTTAATTCATATAATTTTCAAATGAAACATATCATAATATTCATCCTAAGTGATTTAATTTGATTTATTACTATAAATAAATTTATATAAACACAATATCCATCATCATTCATTCCTCACCTAGAATAAGACCAAAAGAGCATTCAATATTCACTAAAGTTACCAAAATATTTCCTATTAAACCCTATTCTGATATTAGCCAAAGGAACATCCTAGATATAAGTTTGAAGTAATAAATGAGAAGTTTTAAGGTCTTTATTTTCTAATTTTAATGCTAGGTAACTATTATACTTTCTTTACACAATGCATGATTCACACACAAGCCAATGCATAGGGGAGAACTACATGAATCTAAGTACCTCTTATAGAGTATTGTCTATGTAGACTTAAAAAAGCAAGAGAGAAATATAAAACCAATTTATAATCCATAAGAAACATATGAAACTATAAACACCATCAAACCAAAGAAAATAAATCTGAAATAAGTGAAAATAATGACCCCTCTTATATGAGAATGCATAAAAAGCTGCCTAAGGTCTAAATGATTGTTCATAAAGGAGAAGCCACCAAAATAAAAATTATTTTTATGAATTTTAAGTACTCTTAGATAAATTTATTTCCCAAAAATCATTCCTCCCAACTTCAATTATGTGGCCCACACCAAGTGTTTGAAATTGACCCTCCTTGGCTTACAAAGGTAAAAAGGAAGGAAAATAAGAAAAAATTGAAAATTTTGACATTTTCCTTACCTTTCATGCATTTTAAGTAGTTTAGGAAGATGAAGAGACATATTACCCATGTTTTTATCTGATGGTGAACTCAATAAGTCTATACAAATGCCTAAAAGGACCTAAAAAAAAGGAGAAATTGACCCTCTCTGCACATAACTACCTCCTAGACTAACCTCTGACTATTCCTAATATATCCTAACCTCCTCCAAATTTAAGTATCTCTTAGTGAAAAAATTTCCACCTTGAAGGTTTGTACAAGTCATTTATTATGCTAAAAATATGGCTAAAAGGCCATTTTTTCATATGAGACATAACAAAATGTAAATTAATTACTTGTGAACATCTTAAAATATATCAACTACCACATTAGGAAATTATCAAAATAAAATAATCCTTTTATCAAGTTTGACTAAGGTTAAATTGGCTATTACAAGGAGGGTAGGATTCAACAAGGATTAGAAGAAGGACAAGTCAAGCATTTAAACCAATATGAGACCCCTATCAAACATGTGAAAACTTCTAAAAAGTTTAAAAATTTAGGAGTTAACTCAAATTTGAACAAAGGCAAAATTTGGTCAACATTTTTAGAAACTCTTATGGGTAACATGCTTGCCTATGTTAAGGATGAATAGCCTTATCCTGTCCATTTGGCAAAGGGAGTCAAAATGCACTTGGAAATAGTATGACTAGACCTTGAAATGACTAGAAATATAGTTTTCTTACCTCAAAACACATAAAGGAAATAAAAACACAAAAAAAGGACAATCAAAAACCAAATCAAATACACACTTGTGCTACTAATCACTTAGGGAACACAAGACACAACTAAAATCAAACAAAATATGTACATTCAACTTGATCATACCTCCCTTCTTTGATCAAAAGGGAAGTATCCTAAATATTCTTCCTCACTATATGAATGAGGATGCCAATAATTCTTCCTTTTAGATGGGATGCTAGATGACTCATGTTTTCTCTTTTTCCCTTGATTTGGTATGTCATCTAATGGAGTCATCCCCCACAAGTCTCCAAGGTGGATGGAGTATTCTTAAACTTGGAAACATGCTTTATACTACTATCATTTTATCTCCTCATGGAATATTTGTGTATCTATGCATGGGATAACTTGTTGTAAGTTTATGTCTTCTTGAAGGATCTCATCATTCTTCTTACTTGTTATATCTTTTTTAAAGTCTTCAAGAAGTGTTATGTCAAAGCATTTTGGAAGTGTTGTTTTCTCAAATTATTCCTTGATATTGGTGGGGGTAGCTTCATATGTGTTTGTATAATCAACTCTTAAATCACCCTAAAAAGGCCCAAGATCAAATTTTGAACCATCCTCAAAAGGACCAAGATCATCATAGATTACCCCATCATGAGCTAGACTCTCTTGATGATGATGTTCTTTAATAAATGTGTGCTCTCCAACATCTTAGACTTGTTTCATTAGGAGTTTAGTCTTATCACATTATTAATACTCTCGGAACATTTATGTATAGGTATTCCACATATCTTCCTTTTGAGACACAACATATTGCTTGGCATGGCTTGTAGTTAGTTCTAAAGGACTTTTAGGCCCCTTTTTGCTTTCATATTCATTACATATGTCTTCAAAATTCTATCATAAGCCATCATCTTTTGAATATTCTACATCATGGAAAGGAATAATAGGAGAAGATCCTTCATTTTACCCTTTGGGTTCTAAAATAACCTCTTCCAAGACCTTTTATTTAACACAAGGAATGTCATCTTCAACACAAGGAACATCATATTCACAAGGAGTCATCTCCTTCTCATCATTAAGCCAATCTAAAATATCTATCTCTTCCTCCCTCTTAGTGATGCTAATATTAGATATCTCAAAAATAGGAAGTTTAGCCAAAGAAGATTCCCAAGTATCAATGCAATCCTCAACATTACAAGGGAAAAATTGATCAATTAGAGAAAGTGGAAATATGGGTTCAATGGATTCTTGAGGAGGGGTGGGAGGGAGTTGAGGGGTTACAAGTTTCAATACTCTTCCAATTTCTCCACCTAAACATGATTTATTCTTTTATTCATAGGCTATCACCACTTCTTTCCATCTTGGGAAGGTAATCTTAGAGATGTTTTTATGTGGTTGAGATTCTAATGAAGGGTTGAATTATATGTTCAAAAAACTTAGATTTTATCTGGTCTTGGCATCTTGATTACAACTTGGAAAAGTAGGCTTAGAGAGTTCATCTTCATGGGCCATGATAGATTGCCTTAAAATCTGATTGACCAATTCAATTTTCTTTTCAAGATGAGCCTTAAAACTCAAACTTCCTTTGTCACAATCTTATCCAAATGCATCAACTTGCTCAACCATGATGTACTCCTTCCTTTGGCTTGTATCTTGGAAGGAATTTCAAGAAGGGAAACTTTTGGGAATTCATGAATGACTTGGTATATTTTGGAACATGGTCGGATTAGTATCTTAGAAAGTAAAGGTTGACACACTTAAAGGTTATTGTGGGGTATATTGGGGCTGCCAAGATTGAGTTTGTTCACGATCTCTCAACCTCTCCTCTAGATGGAAAATAAAGCCAAAAACATCAATAATCTTATTAGAAATACCTTGCCAATTATCTCTATATATAGGTATCCATTATTTATTGACTTATTCCAAAGCACCCATTACACTCTTGATACAAACACTTAGGATAACATGACCAAAACCATATATTATATCAAGGTCTAACATGTAGTCTTAGTAACCAATGAGAGTCCTTTTAAAACTAGAGATAGGATTACATGTGGGATAACTAGGTGGACTAGGTGAAGCACAAGATGGAAGGGACTGATTATGGGCAACATAGGGCTGATAGGTATCATGAAAAGGTTGAACAAGGACTTATTCATATTGAGGGGGACTAGGCAAAGTAGGACATATCTCCTCAACTTCTCTTAGGACAAACTCAACAATAAAATAATCCATGAAACTTGTGATAAGTTTGTAGAATAAGAAAAAAAAATTAATAAGAATACCTATACTACTTAACTATTATATTTATACTTTGAGTCCCCATTGGTACTTAGTATAACTACCTTCAAAGGCTGGTATCTTGAGGAGAACACCAAAACTCCTCAATCTCTTAGAAAAAGAATCCCACTAGGTGTGCCAAAAACTATTTTCATATGAAATTATACCTAATGAGGATATGATAAGTATTTCCTCATTAAATTAACACAATGGAACCACCTTATGGATATGGGCATCCCTAAATTGAGGTGGATCTCTAGATTAGAGGCTAGTTCCCCTTGATACATTACTAAAATTCAATCCTACTACTAACACTTGGGAGGATGAAAATGGATAAGAATATCTGAAAGAAAATATACTATATGGGAGGCGATACACCAAAAATATGCTCTATTCACACCCTTTGACATGAAATTATAACCAAGAAGAAGTATGAACAAATAGTTCATCCATTGACAACCTTCTCTCTGACATCAATGTTTTAACATGGGGTCTAAGAAATAACTTAGGCTACAAGGACTTAAAAAATAGGAATTCTAAGACACACAATTGGATAGGATACTAACCACACCTACAATCCCATTAGGCACTTCTTGATGACCTGTAAAAGATAGATTATAAAACACAAGGTACTAGGAAGAGTAACATATGAAGGTAAACAAAGATACACTTGCACAAGACCAATAACCATTGTGTATATTTAGTGAAATATTGGATGAGGAAAAAAAAATTTATTTAAATCAAAAAATTTGTATGGCTTCACCATACCAAGGTGGAGATATCCCATACAATGCCAAAAAGGCTAGAATTTATAGAGAATATGAGAAGAGAGAGAGAGAAAGGGAAACTCACGAGTCATTAGAAACTTGTCCAACTGAAAAGATCAATTCATTATGCATGAGAGAGAGAGAGAGAGATATGGGGTGAGCCATTAAATTTTATGAAATACAAGTGTCATCTCCAATCATCTAAGCCTTGAAAAGTGGCCTAAAAACTCCTTTCCTTACATAGAAAATTGCCCCTCAAATTTGGCTTCCAAAACTACCTTATCACTACATATGGTTAGATATTATGATGAATATAATTAATAGGGGTTAAAAAAAATCCATCATATGCATTATATTATCTCTCCATAATATCTATTCTTTTGGACATGCACAATCATCCATGATAGTCCCAAAATGGCTCCTTTCCATGTACCTCTCACACTTGGCACCGAAAACATTGCCAATTAAGAAGTCTGATCCATGCACAAGGAGTTATTACATGTTTCAAAAGTTTACATATAATAAATTTCATCAAATATGCCTTAAAAGGCTTCCAAAATGGAGTTTCACTCTCTTTTACCAAGTGATCACTATTTACCCACTAAACTAGCTAAAATGAAGGAGATGGAAAATAGAGGTAAGAGATGAGATAGCTCAATAAATGGATATGAGGATTTATAATAACTCATAAAGTTTCTCCCAAAAGTGATTTAGTCTTTTGAATCCCTCCAAATCCTAAAAACCACACAAAAATTTCAAAAAGAGCCCTATTATGTACCATCCATATAAGTGTAGTAAAATAAATTGGCATGTGTCAAGTCCCTATAGAGTCCTATACATATTCCAAGTGGTTTCATTTCATTTAAATTTAATTTGGATGCTTCAATTTGATTATTTTCCCAATTAGATCCTTAGGAGGGTTTGCAAGGGTTTTAGAGTGATCAGGACTCTTAGCGTTTGTTCATAGCCATGGCAAATTATAAATTTATCTCAATTCCATTGAGGGATTATTGAGGACCCTCACTAATCTCCTTGAATAGATTAATCCACCATGAAGAGGTTGGTGAATGTTCCAAGCATTTGAAATTTTTCATTCATGTCCTTTCTACACATTTTGTGAGGTCTAAGTGTACTCAAGTCGAGAAATGATTTTTTTAGGAACTTGTCTACAAACCAAAATATCAAACATCTCTTCATATATCTCATAAACACTCTCAAACTCAATAGAGTTCTCCTTTCATGCTAAAAGTGACAATGATTCTTCATTTGGCCTTAGGTTTTACCATGCCTAATGGTTCTACCTATAACTTTCATATTTTAAAATTATTGGTGACTCTCTATATCCCTGTGATAGCTTAAACACTTAATTTTTACCCTTATGAAGATGATTTAAGGCACTAGAATGCTTGTTAAGATCTGAAAATAGAAAACACCATTTATTTGGAGCTAAGCTTGATCATGCATAAATGAACTTGCCTATAAGTCTAGTTCTATAGGGAACTTGTTTAGTTTCCAACATTATATAAAGTTTATTCATTTTTTTTCATATGTGTTTCAAATCCATACATCTTCCCACCATGTCTCCTTAAATCTTATTTCATCTTACGTAACTCATTCCTCAAAACTGTCATTTTCAAGCATGATAAGAGTGCCCCTTTATCTGAGATAAAGAAAGGGAAATTACCATATTTTAATCACAAAAATAAATATTGGATAGGATCATATAAGTATCAAGGATTATGTTCACCAAATTTTATCTCTAATTTATCCATTTGGCCCTCCAAAGACCTCAAAAACCAAGACTGAGTTTTCTAAGGCAGACTGTGTGTAAGGTCCCCATACATAGATTATGAATTATTTGAGAAGAGATTCCATTTTTATTTTCCTCCTTGGATGAGGTAAATTATGTAATTCTTTTTTCCTTTTATAAACCCATTTCAATTGTTTTCCAATGTTATTCTTACTAGAACATTCACATACCTCATTCTTTGATAGACTAGCCTCATGCTTTGATTGTACCCTATTTTATCATTGATTAAGACCCTCCTATTTGCTTGTCCTCATTTATTAGATAATTTAAAAGGTATAAACATCACCCTTTAAGTTTTATAATTTAAACCAAACATGCCAATGCACCTCCTTCTCCAAAACTGCCTCTGCTTGTCATGGACTGGGACATACTTTTTGGAACCCTATTGTAGCTTGCTTAGTTTACTTAGAAAATTTGTATGGTGTATAAGGATAATTTAGTCTAAATTTATCTTCATTTAATGAATATTAAGAAACATTTCTTCCTTTAAATCTTTAAAATTCCACCTTGTATCAAGTTGATTTTGATCTTTGTCCAACACAGTCACACATAGGACTGTAGGTGTGTAACTAGGAAGGATGGATAAACATATGGCATTCCTAAAATATTATAAGGTTTTTTATGATTAATTTATACTATTAAAACTTGATTTAAAACATAAAAATCACTAAATAACTAGTCTTATGCTCAGACACATCCTTTTAGGTCACTACCTACTCTCAACTGTAGGTAGACATTTCATGCCTCTATACAGATATAGGAGGAACTTGGGTAGGTATTAAGACATTAATTCTCTCCCCTAATGATTTATTGAGCCTATAATTTTTATTTTATTTCAATAATATATTTTACTTTGATGTTATGGCTTAACTTTACAACCTTGGTTGAAAAATTCATTTAGAGCTTCTTGATTGTGACTATGGGAGGGGATATACCTGTAGTTGCTTTTGGTCCTAATTAGATTGTTCAAGGTGTTAAGAGATTGATTTGAAACCTATTTTAGTCACACATAATTGTTTTCCTTTATAAATTATTCCAAGTTCTCTTCAATCACACTATACATTCTCATATTAGTCTCTCACATATTGACTAAGACATTTTGCTCTCAATACCCTATTGTAGGTGTTCATAGCTTCAAATGGACCTTGGTGATGATGTTCAGAGATATTTCTTAGAGTTTGAGAATAAACTAACACCTTCCCATTATTTTAATCACTTATAAAGGGCTAAATTCCTCTCAAAAAATAAATATGACAAAAAAAACTCATTGTTTAACTTGCCTGGTTGTAAGTGTCTATTTGAGTAAATTGTACAGTTAAGGAGCTTGATCATGAACTAGTTTAAGCACATTATCTCCCTAGAATGTATTTTGAGATTTAAAATTTTCCTTATTCACCATCAATACTACCCAAACATGAAACATGGTTTTTAATTGAATCATTGGTTGAAAATGGTCCTTTGGTTTACATTCTTGTAGATATCATTGAATGTGTTTAGTGCATTTGTTGGAAACTTAGTGACTTCAAATGATCCCCCTCCACTTATCAACTTCCTCTCAAACTTGGCACAATTATTCTCCATGCCAAATGATACAAGGCCAAACCATTAGGAGTATCAAAGGGACCTTTAGGCTATGGTATACATTACTCATAAAACCAACAGGTCCTCTACTTTGTTATTTCATGGACAAAAGGACAAACTCTTATCTCTTCTTTTAAACTTATTTATACCCCTTTTTCTATTAATATATTTTTTCATATAAGGTTTGTCATGCTTTAAATAGGTTTTAAGGCCTCAAATGGGTTTACCTTATAACTCAATGTTTTAAAGTGGGCACTTTAGCCTCTGTGAAGACCACTTGAAGGTGGATGTCTAATACATCATAATGGACAAAATGAATCCTTTAACAAATGTGAATTTGTGTGCTTTATTTATTCAATATTACTGCACTTTTGGCAATGTTAATCAATTAAAGAATAATTCTACCTCCCCCTACGTCACCATGATGTCAACAAGATTCTATAGATCCAAAACTCTGAGTTACAAAGTAGAGAGGATGGAATTAGACCAAAAAAAGTCTAAGAAGAAACTTTTTAAACTATTTATACTTCCAAAAGCAAGAGAGAAATGTAAAACCAATGGATAATCCTTAAAAAAACACACTAAACTATCAACACCATCAAACCAAAGCAAATAAATCTAAAACAAGTGAAAATAGTTACCCCTCTTGGATGAGAATGCATAAAAAATATGATTTAAGTCTAAATGATTATTCATAGATGAGGAGGAACCAAAATTAAAATTATTATTATAAATTTGAAGTAAAATTAGATCCGTTTATTTCACCAAAATCATTCCTTCCAACTCTAGTTGTACGGTCCACACCAAGTGTTTGAAACTAACCCTCCTTCACTTGCAAAGGAAAAAAGGAAGGAAAAGAAGCATAAACTGAACTTTTTTAAATATTCCTTTCAAACCATACATTATAAGGAGTTTAGGAATTTGAATAGACATCTTACCAATGTTTTCAACTGATGATGAAGTCAAGAAGTCCATACAAGTGCCCAAAAGAGCCTAAAAACAAGGAGAAACTAACCCTTTATACACATAACTACCTCTTAGACTAACCTCTAATTGTTCATGATATATATTTACCTCCTCCACATTGAAATATCTATTGGAGACAAATTTTCCTTTTTAAAAGTATGTATAGGTCATTTATTATGCTAAAAATATGACTAAAAGGCCATCTTTTGCATATGAGACATAATTAAATGTAAATTAATGACTTGTGAACCTCTTAAAGCATATAAAATTCCACCTTAAGACATTTTAAAATAAAATAAGCCTTTAACCAAGTTTGACCAAGGTTGAATTTGGTTGACTAGGCTAGTATAAGGAGGGTTGGCTTCAACAAGGATTAGAGGAAGGATAAGTAAAGCATTTAAACCAATATGAGACCCCTATAGGACATGTGGAAACTTCTAAAAAGCTCAAAATTTTAGCAGTTGACTCAAATTTGACCAAAGGTCAAATTTGGTCAATAGCACCCACTCCCTAATCTAAGCACCCACTCAGCTTATTTGATGGAACCAACCAATCAAACTTTTTTATGAAGCTAAAAATCAAATTTATAATTTAAATTCATACATGAATCCACATATTTATTATTTGTTACAAGTTTGATCTATAACTAATCATACTCTACACATTCTCTTTGTGTCTTTATACTTCTCTATTTCTCTATTTTGTGTGTGGATATGTCTTTATTTGACACACTTCATTGCTTTCACCAATCACTCTACTCTTCTCTACCCCCTCTAGTTTTATGTCTTTATGATTTTATATTTGACACACTTCATTTGATTTTTCTCTCTACCTTTATCTATAATTTATTTGGATCAATAGTAAAAAAAATGTTCTAGCCACATTTTATTTGTCCTAGATATCAAATATATAAATAAATGATCTAGGGTTCCATATATTCTATGTGTTTACACTCAGATGGCAACACATCATTCTGATTATGGACTCTACTTCATTATGACTTGACTATGAGTTTCTTGCATCTCTATTCCATGCATCATGTTGTAATTATAGGTCTCCTTATTATCTATAGCATCTATTAGACTCAATTTTTTATGCACAAGATCTTTAATGTATATTTGTTTCATTAGATTAATCAATCTCATTATCTATGTCAATATATAGAGGTTATATGCAAGTTCCTACATGTTTCTCCACTTGACCATTAGAATTTAAACACTTTAAATAATAGCCTTTGATCTCTTTCTTCATGCCATCTCCAATCTCTCTTGATCCATTGGATCTATGTACATTGCTAAAGTTTAATGTTCTACTCTTTAAAACATGTTTGTCTATCTCTAGATCTTATCTCCCACATGTCGTTATATATTTGAACTTGAACAAACTTTACATTGACTTGGTCATTAAACTTTGACACTTTGACCTCATCTCAATGATTCTTATATCTTTAGATCACTTTCACTCCATTGATCTTCTTAGACTTGTTCAATCTTTAACTTGTCACTATGTTGATAATCTTTGAGTACTTTATAGCATTCAAGTCCATTCACTTCATTAGATCTACTTTACATGATCACCCACTCATCATTAGATCTTCTTAAAATATCTATCATTAACTTTGACAAGCTTAGGCTCATTGGCTCTTTGTCTCACAAGTTTCATGAATGTGACACTTGTCACTAGTGCATTTACTCAGAGGAGCCTTCGAGAATTTTAATTTCCTTCACTTTATCGTATCATCTACATAGGATGAAGTTCTATTAATTGGATCAAGTTGGGACATAATATAAATTTTAAGACTTAGTAAACATTAATTCCTTTGATCACTACTCAAGCCAATAATTTCTAGGTTGAGGGTCCAATTTTCCAACATTGACAAAGGCTTAAGTTATAACTTAAGCTACTGGATCTAGGCTATAGCCAGTCACTATCAAAATATAAGTTATATGTTGATGCCATGACTTAAACCTTTAATTTTTTACTAATAATCCCTATCTAGTCTGAGAGCAAAGATAATTCAATTTTGGGCTCATTCCTTCTCCATTGTGTTAGGTTGTGGAGCTAAAAGTTTCACCAAGATGTGAATAAGAGTTGCTGAAGTGTCACAGACACCGGCGTCGGTCAAGCCAACCGACATCGGTTAGGAGTGGACAGGAAGCTACCAACATCGGTCAGAGATCGACTAATGTCGATTATCTCCAAGTAGATAGGGACCGACGTCGGTCACATGTGCGGTTCCGGAACTGTGAGTTGATGAATAGTTTGTTAATAAACCAGTTGTTTACATGTTAAGAGGCTAATTTTAGTCTTGAGTTGCAAGTCTAATTATTGTAGTTAGGGTCTAATTATTTTATGCATGAGATCTATATAATAGACTCATGGGCTTTATTGTAAAAATGTACTAGAGTGAGAGAGCAAAGATTAGCTCCTTCAGAAGAGAGAGAGAGCAAGAGTGCTAGATAGCCAAGAGGGCTTGTAGAAGAGAGCAGGGATTAGCTTCTCCTAGTTCCAAAGGGGTGCTGAGTGTGTATGATCAGGGAGAGTTGTAGGTTGTGCAAGTTCTGGTAGAAGATCCACTAGGGTACTGGTTGAAGAATCATAAGGACTTGGTGAGGTAAGGACAAGGGTTCTGTAGGGTGTAGAGACATCTACATGGTAAGTAAGGTCTGTTGATTTGAAGGTTGTTTCAAGAGAAGGGAGATCTACTTGGAGTATGGTTGTGTACTTGGTGTACTGGCAACATTGTTACTAACCGGTGGAGGTGAACAACTCTGTGTTTGAGTTGATTGTTGTGACCATAATTGAGAGAGTGAAGTGTTGAAGGAGAATTACATGTGAACCCTAGAAGTGTGGGAGCTCTAGAGGTGTGGGAAGAACAAGTGTGGCATCTTATTTATTGTATTTTCTTTTGAATGAGTATTAATATAATTGGGTATTGTCTCTCATATTCTGTGTTGTTTTATATTTTCTAGTTATTTCTCATTCTAGTTAAATTTCGTGTTTAGTTGCTAATACAAAGGTAATCAAGTGTGCCCTTAGTGGGCAGTAGTTCTTGGCAAAGTGGTATCAGAGCATGTTTATTGTTCTAGATTACATAAAAATTAGTATCAGAGCTAAGGTTGCAGGAGCAAGTGGACCAGGTTGATACCAATCTTGATAAGTTGGTATCAGAGGGTGGTTAAGTTACTAATAGGTTGTATTAAATTTGGCTAGTGTTTGTTGATTATAGGTCACTCTCAGGGGTTTCAGATTGAGTGAGAGTATAGCAATCACAAAAGAAAGTAAGCTACGAATGGAGAAAATGAATAGCATGAATGGTCAATTACTGATTGATGGAAAGAAAGAACAGGTAAAGAAATATTGTTGGTTGGTAGAAGATCAGCATGAAGAAAAGGAAGAAGCAGATGTTACAGGCATTGTTGCATAAGATGCTCTAGATAAATTAGAATCTTGGTCTATACATTCTGTTGCCTCTTTCCATGCAACCCAAAATAGAGCATCTTTTCATGAGTATGTCTAGGGAGACTTTGGAGAGATTTATTTAGGGGTTGGTGAGCCTTGTCACATGGTTGGCAAAGGGGAAGTGAAGCTGAAATTATAGACAGGTAACACACGGGTGTTGAATGAGGTCATGCAGGTACCAGTCTTGGAGATGAGTCTAATTTCTTTAGGAAAGTTGGGTAATGAGAGATGCATAGTAACTCTCATAGTGGATGCACTTGATTTAGATGGTGGTAAGAAAGTAGGTATCCTTTATCTATCTACTTATATTACTGATTCACCTTCTATTGCAGAGATGTGGCTTTGTAGGCTTGGTCACACATGTAAGAAGGGAATGCATGTTCTTAAGCAGAAGATAGATATCTTTGACAAACTTAAGAATTGGAAAGCCTTGGTGTTCATGGAGGAGATGATGGATAGAGATCAGCTGAGGGGACTGAATTATTCTGATCAAGGCTGTGTTAATTTGGATAGGGTTTTGATCCAAGGGGAGCTCGTGCGTAAAAAGTCATCACTCATAGGAAAACATAGGTACCAGCATCAGTCAAGTGGAACCAATGTCAAATAGATAGGCACCAACATTGATCATGTGTAGATCAGCAGAGTCGGTGGTGTTGGGAAAGTTACTATCGATGTCAGTCATGGGGAACTGACGTCAGCAGTAAGGGTCAGTCGCAGGGAACCGACATCGGTCGGGTGCAGATTGGGAGATGGTCGAGATCGGTCACTAGAATGTATGTTGGGTGAATAACAAGCTATCAAGGAGTCTCATACGCCCATATGGAGGACTAAAAGGGTAAGTGGACCTCATATTCATTGTTCACCTTCTTACTTGTTGCTTACTGATGGTCAAGAACTAAGAAGAAGTGAAGAGGCAATGCAGGTAGAATCCAGGGAACAGTGGGAGCATGGCATGAATTCTTTAGAAGAGAACCAAGTGGGAGATTTGGTATAGTTTTCATTCGAGATGAAATCACTGACAGATGAATGGATTCCCAGGTTAAAGAAGAGAGTGGATGGATACGTGAGATGGAAGGCTAGGGTATATGGTCTTGAGGAAGCTACAGGACAATGGTACAAGTTTAACAGGTGGATGACAAAGTAAGGCTTCAGTCAATGTCAGTGTAACCATTGTGTTTGTCTTTATTGGGTTGGATGATGATTGCAACATTATCCTATTACTATTGTGTGGTTACTTATTGTAGGGTTACACATGCAAGGAGTTTCTGAGCTAAAGGTAAAGTTAGTTCAGAGGTATGTCATGAAGAATTTGGGAGCAGAGAAATTCTTTGGCATAAGAGACATGGAAGATCATAGGTTGATTTTGTCTCCAATGGGAGCTAATGTGAAGAAGGTGTTGGCAGGGTTCAATATGCAGGATGCAAAATCGGTAAGCACACCTAGGGCTTGACAGTTCAAGCTGAGCTTAGAACAGTGTTCGAAATCACATGAGGTTGAGTGTAGACCTGAGTTTTCCCAAGCAGTGGGAGTTTTCAAAGAGTTTGGAGCTAATTCAGGGAAGGTGGATTCTCAGGTATTTGAGAGGGACCAGCAATAGGGATTCATGCTATGTAGGGTCAAGGTCTTCACTACATGGAGTTATAGGTTCGAATGTGGCAGGTTACTTGGATGATAGAAGGTGCACCATAGGTTGTGTGGTGGTTGGTCTTCAAGATTGAACTTGAAGAGGGATACAAGCCAAGAAATGAATTAGATGAAGTTACAGGTATAGGTACAAGTGCAACTATTTATCTCCAAGTGGGAGATTGTTAGGTTGTGGAGCTAAAAGCTTCACCAAGATGTGAATAGGAGGAGTTGCTGAAGTGTCACAGACACCGGTGTCGGTCAAGCCAACTGATGTCGGTCAAGAGTGGACAGGAAGCTACTGACATCAGTTAGAGATCGGCTGACATTGGTCATCTTCAGGTAGACAAGGACTAACATCGGTCACCTTTGTAGTTCTAGAACTGTGAGTTAATGAACAGTTTGTTAATGAACTGGTTGTTTGCATGTTAAGAGGCTAATTTTAGTCTTGAGTTGTGAGTCTTATTACTGTAATTAGGGTCTAATTATTGTATGCATGAGATCTATATAATAGACTCATGGGCTATATTGTAAAATTGTACTAGAGTGAGAGAGCAAAGATTAGCTCCTTCAGAAGAGAGAGAGCAATAGTGCTAGATAGCCAAGAGGGCTTGTAGAAGAGAGCAGGGATTAGCTTCTCCTAGTTCCAAAGGGGTGCTAAGTGTGTATGATCAGGGAGAGTTACAGGTTGTGCAAGTTATGGTAGAAGATCTACAAGGGTACTAGTTGAAGAATCATAAGGACTTGGTGAGGCAAGGACAAGGGTTCTTCAGGGTGTAGAGACATCTACATGGTAAGTAAGGTCTATTGATTTGCAGGTTGTTACAAGAGAAGGGAGATCTACTTGGAGTACGGTTGTGTACTTGGTGTACTAGCAGCGTTGTTACTGACTGGTGGAGGTGAACAACAACTTTGTGTTTGAGTTATTTGTTGTGACCATAATTGAGAGAGTGAAGTGTTGAAGGAGAATTAAAAGTGAACCCTAGAAGTGTGGGAGCTCTAGAGGTGTGGGAAGAAGAAGTGTGGCATCTTCTTTATTGTATTTTCTTCTTAATGAGTATTAATACAATTGGGTATTGTCTCTCGTATTCTGTATTGTTTCATATTTTCTAGTTATTTATCATTATGGTTAAATTCTGTGTTTAGTTGCTAATACAAAGGTAATCAAGTGTGCCCTTAGTGGGCAGTAGTTCCTGGCAAAGTGGTATCAAAGCATGTTTGTTGTTCTAGATTACCTAACACTTTGAACCTGCAGTCCATATATTCAAGATGCTCATGAAAAACCCATAACAAATCTAATTTCTATTTCTTTTGTAAATGTCCATAGATGAAATTTATAAAATCATGACAAATTTTCATGACCTTGTGCAAATTTTGTCTAAGTGTGTAGACTGTCTAAGTGTGTAGACCATTTCATTTTTCTTGGAAGGCTAACTTTGCACCTACATAAATCTTATTGTACTTCATTGTATGAATTATAAATTAGTGCATATGATCCTCTTACATAGTATATTCCATCCATATATCCAATTGATATTGAATAATTCATAGGTGTAAGATATCTCTTCATAAAAATTCCTTTGAGATTTTTCTTTCAAACTACAAATTTTTTTAAGTGTTGGAAAACACTGTAAAAATGCATTGGATCCCTACTTTGCTCAAGCATATCTTTTATTGTGCTATGTTACATGACATACGATTTAGTGCATATAAACTAGGCAAAAAAATTAATAGACCCATGTAATCATTTTATCTTAACACCTCCATGTGTTAAAATTTTTACCTCATCAATATGCTTACTTGGCTCTATTTATCCCTTTTTGCAAATTTGGCTAAGTATAAAAACTTAGTGGATTTTATCCAAGTAGTTAACTTTGCATGCCCATATCTTCAACTGTGCTTCATGGCATGTCTTAAAATATGGTACATAACTATTAGGGACTAATCTTATCATAACCATGTGGCCAACTCCCCCATACTCATTCACATGTGCAAATGGTGACATCATCAAAATGCCTTCTCTTTTTTTTGGTCATAGACCCAAAATGTCTAGATGATCAATGTGAAGAAATGAATGAATCCCAATCATGTAGAAAAGAATTCCAATCATTCTTTACCTTTGATATAATCATTTTTATATCCTCTAATCACTATATACAATCCTATACATCAATTACATACTCATAATTTCCCTTCTGACATCAATGACAATCATATTTCCAACAATCTCCCCTTTGATCATTGATGGAAAAATAAATGCTCTGATCTTCTAATACTTTGTTCTTTCTTTGGCATTACTTTCATTGGCTTATTATTAGTATGAACTACATCTATTCATACCATACTTACTCCCCCTTATGCAATTCCACATTTGCCTAATACTCAACATGGACACTTACTCTACTTCTTTTTTGACATTTGCACTTTTTTCTCCAAACTTTTACATATAGCATTTTGATCTTATTCTCCCATAGAGAGCATTTGCACTTTTTATCCCCCTTTAACATTAATTCCAAAGGGACTCTTTCTTACTTTTTGTTGAAATTTTCTCCTCCTTTATCAAATAAAGGAGTTTGTCCAAGAATCTACAACCATCAATTCATTAGAAATTTTCACAAAACACATTCTTTAATTGCCTTTTGTATTCTTCTTCCAAGAATTAATAAAGCTTTATGGTCTTCACCCTAGACATAGAATCTATAACTAGTATCTAGTGATGTGATGTAGGAGCTTCCATATATGCTTACTAGCCTTCTCTCTTGATCTCTTATTATCTTCTAATCCTAAGACCTGACCAATTGTAAATCTCTTCTACTCTAAGCCTTCTTGATCCTGATAGATTGAACAATCTAGCTTCCCCTTTCTCCATGATCCATCTTTGCATTAAGGGTCTACCTATAGTACACCATAACTTCATTTAACACATGTATATCATCATTTTAAGCATGTTTTATGAATTTAGTGATCCAACTTATTTTTACAACCCAAGATACATAATTTCAAGTGTTTCTTACATTAGAACCCTTATGCCAAATGAATCTAGAGACCATATATATGAGATGTACTATAACAATCTCATTATATCATATTCAAACACTCATTATGTCCCTATAGGCATTGCATACACAACACTTGACTTGGTTTGATCAAGTCATCATCAAAACCTACTTGATTTCACATCCATAATAGACATCACTTGATTCTCCACTAATAAGGGTCTCTTGAGAAACATAGATAGAGACACCTTAATTCACAATGTCCTAGAACAATGTGAAACTAGGTGTTTCCCATAAATCCTCATATTCATTCTCCTCCTTGGTCATCTTATGATTTCTATTCTTCTTATTTTTGTTAGGCTTGGGAGAAATAACATGCTAATCAATTACACTTATCCTTTTCTTATGTGAGTAGATTAACAATACATGGAGATAATATGAATTCATGACATAATTTTTCATCTTAAGTATCTTCCTTGTATTTAAAATTCTCATCACTAGGAATAAAATATTGATGTCCTATGCATGAATGTTTCTCAACAATAGTAATATGTTCACTTGAATCTATACTAACCTTAGAACTAGACTTAACCAGTTCCTTGGTTGTGTCCTTAAGCTTGGTCTTCTCATTCTAAACATGAGCAGACATTGAGAATTTTTGACATTCTCCAAACTCTATATCATTGGCTTGATCTTTGATTTTCAATACATGATTGGGTTTCTTATATGTCCTATTTTTCTCTTTATTAGATACTTATGAACCTTTGTTCACACTAGGAGGTATACCTTTATTCTTAATCTATAATTCTAATCTTACGAATCTTGTCTACAATGTTTAGCTATGTGACCAAAATTATTACAAATATAACACAACATTTGTATCTAACAAGGGTAATCATAATTTTTTTCTTAAAAAATTGGTTCTCCTTATAGGTAAAACTCTATAATTACTAGCCTTATGACCAAAAT
The DNA here is from genome assembly GCA_037957365.1 of Torreya grandis. Lineage (NCBI taxonomy): Eukaryota > Viridiplantae > Streptophyta > Pinopsida > Cupressales > Taxaceae > Torreya > Torreya grandis. The sequence continues at coordinate 625,959 of JARHVA010004513.1, forward strand.
GATTAAAACTGTAATAATAACCATAGAAAGATGAAGAATATTTGGTCATATATTTTCTTTGTGTAAGATGGATAGTTCTCAACTTTTGATTCTTCAAGTTGCTTACCCTTATGTAACCATCTGCATAAGCTAACTTTGTCTTCTACATCTTCCTTTGGTTTATAGAGATGGATTCATTATTGTTTTTCCTTTCCTCAGGCTTATTTTTAGCTTTAGACATCTTCACATCAACATTTCTTGTGTTTGTCTTTTGAGAGCTGATTAATTCATCAATAATGTTTGATCCTCCTATCAGCTTTAGACCTTTGACTATTTGTTCTTTATCCTTTACAATCTCTTTTATCAAATCCACTATCTCTACTTCTAGCCTTGTACACTCATTAGGTTTGAATTGTATCTCATTTTTGAATACATATTCTAATATTCTAGCCTTTTGAACCTGAGTCTTAAGGATTACTATCATCTGATTAGATCTTTCAAGACTTTTGGATAGTTTTTCAATTTCTTTTTATCCAAGCTTCTTCTACCTTGAGTTCTCTTTTCTTAGATTATTAGTCTTATCTAGAGTACAAATAAGTTCACACTCAAGGTCCACTTCTACTTCCTCTTCTTCATTAGAATCTTCAACTTCTTCTTGATCTAGATATACTAAATTGGATTCTAATGCCATGAACAAGGATTCATTTCCCTCAACCACAAAGGCACATTCATGATCATTATCTGAGCTATCACTATCATCTAATGAGTCACTATATTCTATTATATGTAAGTTTTTCTTATTTTTAAAGAAGTTACTCCTTTTAGAATAGTGGGGCTTCATTCTTTTTCCATCCTCTTCTTACTCAGAGTTACCCTTTTTTTCATAAGGGTGTTTAGCGTCAAAATGCCCTACCTTACCATAGTTAAAGAATTTAAAGGGTAGCTTACCTTTACACTTTCTATTTTTCAATTTTTTGACAAAGTTGAATTCTTATTTATTAGTCTCCTTAGATCTATATGTAGATGCTTCTAATTTTGCTTTCCTAGATGCTTTGAATGTAGCTTCTCTCTTAGGAGTATGTGCTTCTCCTATTCTCATCTCATAAGTAGTGAAGGTTCCATGAAACTCATCTATAGTGAGATTATCTATATCTCTTGCTTCCACTATTATAGATATTTTATAATCATACCTTGATGGCAAAGATCTTAGGACCTTTTAGAAAATGATTGATTCTTTCATTTCTTCTCCAAGGCCTCTAATTAAATTAACTATTTCATCTACCCTAAGAAGGTAGTTTGAAATCTTCTTTTATGCAGTCATTTTAAGACTCTCAAACATTCCTTTGTATGTTTGTAACTTGGCCTACTTTAACTTGTCATCACATTCATAGATGCTCTTCAACTTGTTTCAGATATCTTGTGCATTTTGACAATGAATCACTTTGACAATCTCTAATTTAGACAATTCATAGAGAATATCATTCTTTGCCTTAGTATTGCTTTTATATGCCATATTTACAACCTAATCAGTAAGATTTGTAGCAGGGGATATATATCCATTTACCATAGACATCTATAAATAAAAAAATAATGAAGATAAGTAAGCTTCCATTATTATGATCTAAAATGCATAGTTAGATCCATCAAAGAGAGGTGCTTTTTTATAAAGATCCTTCATGACTAGCCATTATGTTTACTATTATAATATCTTCTTGAGATGATTAAGATTATTTTAAGGAACCATAGGCTTTGATACCAATTATTGAAACACAACTAGATATTGAGAGGGGGTTAAATCAGTCTATGAATTTAAATGAGTCCTTTGATATGTTTTAGAATAGATTAAAATATATATGCATATCAAATCAAATATACAAAGGTCATGCAAACATAAATACACATGACATAAGATTTATATATATATAACCCAAAGGGAAAAACCATAGTGATAATAGCTACTAGAAACTACTATTCTAATCTAGTTTCATAGTTCAAAGCCTCACTAGTAAACCTCACTAGTTATAATGTATAAGGAGACCAATCCTAAGGAGACATCAATCCCATAATTTAAGATCACCAACTCTAAGTAATAACCCACTCCTTAATTTGAGCACCCACTCAGTGTATATGATGGTACCAACCAATTAGACTTTTCTATGGAGCTACAACTCTAATTTATAAATAAGATTCATACATGAATCTAGATTTTTATTTTTTGTTATAGGTCTAATCTTCAACTAATCATTCTCTACATAATCTATTTATGAATTTATTCCTCTTTATTCCTCTCTATTTATCTATTTTATATTTGGATATGTCTTTATTTGACACACTTCATCTCCTTCACCAACCACTCTGCTCTTCTCTACCCCCTCTAGTTTTATGTCTTTATGATTTTCTATTTGGCACAATTCATTTGCTTTTGCTCTCTGCCTTTATCTATATTTGATTTGGCTCAATATCAAAAATAATTTTCTTAGCAACATTTTATTTGTCTTAGATATCATATATATAAACAAATGTTCTAGAGTTTTATATCTTATATGTGTTCACACTCAGACTGCAACACATCATGCGAATTATGGACTCTAATTCATTATGACTTAGACTATAAGTTTCTTTCATATCAATTCCATGCATCATGCCATAATGAAAGGTCTCTTTACTATCTATAGCATCTGTTAGATGCAAGTTTTGATGCACAAGATCTTTAATGTATATTTTATTGGTTAGATCAATCAATCTCATTATCTATGTTGAGATATTGAGCTTATATGCAAGTTTATGCATCTTTCTCCACTTGAACATTGGAATTTAAACATTTTAAATACTAGCCTTTGATCTCTTTCTTCATGCCATTTCTAAGCTCTCTTGCTCTATCAAATCTCTGTATGCTACTAAATTTTAATGTTCCACTCTTTAAAATACATCCATCGATCTTCAGTTCCTAACTCCTACGTGTCATTATATCTTTGATATTACACAAACTTTACCTTGACTTGATCATTAAACTTTGACACTTTGACCTCATCTCGCTACTTCTTATATATTTGGATTGCTTTCACTCCATTGATATTCTCAAACTTGCTAGATTTTTAACTCATCATTATATCAATAAAATTCAAGAACTTTATAGCATTTGATTCCATTCACTCTATTGTATCTCATTTTCATGATCACCCTCACTATCAAATCTTTTGAGAAGCTTGATAATTAATTCTAATAAGCTTACACTCATTGGGTCTCTGTCTAACAAGCTCTATGAATGTGACACTTGTCACTAAAACATTTAATCAAAGGAGCCTTTGATAATTTGACTTTTGTTCACTTCATTAGATCATATATGTATGATGAAGTAGTGGTCATTGATTAATCTAGGACATAATCTAAAGTCTAAGACTTAGGAAATATTAAGTCCTTTAATCATTGGTTGGCTAGTAATTTCTAGGTCAAGGGGCCAATTTTGCAACAATGACAAAGGTTTAAGTTATAACTTAAGATACTAGGTTTAGGTTATAACCAATCACTATCAAAATAGAAAGTTCATATTGATGCCATGAATTTAACCTTTACGGTTTTACTAAGAAACCATATCTAGTCTGAGAGCAAAGATAATTAAATTTTGAGATCATTCCTTCTCCTTTCAACATACAGTCCATATATTCAAGATTCTTATGCAAAACCCATAATAGTTCTACTATTTGTTTCTTTTGAACACACACACACACACACACAGATATATATATATATATATATATATATATATATATATATATATATATATATATATATATATATATATATAATCTTTATAAAAGCATGACAAATTTTCATGACCTTGTGCATATTTTGTCTAAATATGGCAACCATTTCACTTTGCTTGGAAGGCTAACTTTGTACCTACATAACTCTTATTGTACTTAGTCGTATGACCTACAAATTAACACACATGATCCTCTTACATATAGGATTTCATCCATATATCTAATTTCTCTTGAATCCTTCATAGCTGTAAGATATGTATTCATAAAAATGACATTAATATTTTTCTTGTAAACTACAAATTTGACTGTGTTGGAAAATATTACAAAATACCTTAGAGCCCTACTTTGCTCAAGCATATCTTTTGTCATATTTCATTGCATGACCTAATATTTAGCACGTATAAACTAGTCACAAAAATGAATATAACCATGTGATAATTTTTTCCTAACACCTCCATGTGTGTAAACATTGACCTCATCAGTATGCTTACTTGGCTCTATTTAGCCCTTTTTTCAAATTTGGCTAAGTATAGAAATGATTTACTATTTTAGGGAAACTAGATGTTTAATACCTAAATAATAAATGATCTAAAATATGATAAAATCAATAAATAATATGCTTAATTAAGCTACTAGTTTATGTGATTTAATTATATTTTTGCCTTTCCTAAAAATAGTAATAAGTAAAGAAGAAGAGAATGAAGCATAAAATGAGGAGTATCTAGAAGAAATATTTATAGTATTTAGGGATTCAAGAGAGGCATATGATCCTCTAAATTTTAAAACTAATGATTTGTGTATGTCTGAAGATGAAGATAATGAGCTCACATTGAGAGATGTGATGGAGAATGTGGTTTCTTATATTTTAATGGTTGAAAATTTGAATGTTTGCAAGGACAAACCTAGCCCTCGATTTGTCAACCCTGTGCAGGAATATTCTATTATAGATCATGTGATAAGACCATGAATATGGGTGGGACTTTTCAAAAAAACCCTAGACAAGCCAAACAACTTTGGCTCCACTCTTGGGCATACTTTTTTAATTTTATTAAACTCTTAGGATGACAAAGGAGTTATTCATTTTCAAATTCTTGAGGCTAGTATACATTGTGAAATACAAAATACTAATATGGCTCTAGTGGGAAAGTGTTTAGGCTCCAGGCCAAATCTTGACAATTTCAAAAAATGGGATTTTAAAAGATGGAAGCCTAAAGGTGACATGATTTTGTTGGCCATGGCTAGATTCTTCTTAATTTGGTTTAAATGTTATGAAGATTTGGACTCTATTTTATTAAGTGGGCCATGGTACACAAGTAGTATGCGTCTCTTTATCAAAAGATGATATCTTGGTTTCAATCATGTTTTATAAAATATAAATACCATTCCTATCTGGTGCAAACTTTTAAGCTTACCTCTACAATATTGGGATGAGGAGATCCTACTAAATATTACATATACATAGGGTCTCCAATTGAAGTAGACAACCCCACCAAATCTAGATCTAGGATCACCTATAATCAATTTTGTCTCTCCTCATACATAAATAATGAACTACCTGATCATATTATGCTCCAATCTAAGCTAGGTCCCTAGAAGCAGATGATATAATATGAGACATTTCAAATGAGATGATCTAAGTGTCATAAACTTGGGCATTTAACCAAGAAATGTACTAGATCTATGGAACTTGAGGATGTTTTAAAGATGACTGAGACCCCTAGAGTAACTACATGCCCTAAAAATCTAAAAAGGTAAATCTAGCTACCCTAAATCATAATATTAAGGGAATTTTTGATGTTAAAAGTCCTAAGAATACACCCCTACTCTTTTCAAAAAAAAAAAATGGAGGGTCTTTCAAAACTCCTCTCAAAAAGCCTTATATGTGCAAAACTATGGTGACCCAAAACACCACAAAAGAAAGAGGAAATGAAGAACTCTATTGAAACAGTAAATATTGAGGTAGAAGGAGAAGATAGATATGTGAAGCTACATTATCATATTGATGAAAGTAATAAGATGGTCTGCATTAATATTACATCTGACAAAGCTATCTTTGAAGAAGATCAATAAAACCATGTTGGTAGCCATTACGATAGAGATATGGGTTTAGTACAAAGAATTTTTGGTGAAGCTAAAAATCCCCATACATATCTTCAATTTGATCTTCACGTTATTGAGACAATAGTTGAAGAAATTGGTCATGTTCAAAAAAAAGTATCTCTAGACAAGCCTCTTGACAATGATTTTCATGGGCATTTTAAAATAGACAAATAAAAATTGTTCAACAACTCGATCCTAACTTCTATATAGGTTGATATGGTTGATGAGGTAACTAAGCAAGGACTATCCTCAACATCCTTAAATAGGGAAGAAGAAAAATTAACACCTACTCATATCCACTCCCTTTTTGTTAAGACTTATGATACATCTCCTAATTTTTCATTAGTTAATCCAAATAAAAAGAGAAGAAAAGGTTTTCAAGGGTTCCCAGATGCCTTATATATGGATAAAAAGAAGCTTGATAACTGAGAAACTTCTTTTTCTAAAATCACCAAGTCAAGTAAAAGGAATGAAAATATAAGAGATAATACAACAAATCATAGACCAAATAATGCTAGTTAAAGGATTAAATAAACCCAAAGAAATATTGTAGATGGAACTCAAAAGACTTTGGCCCATCCAACAAATAATCACTCAAATTTTTTAAATGAATATTATTTCTTGGAACATCAAAGGCTTCAATGGAGGGGATAAAAAAATAACACTTAGAGAATTAAGGAAAACTAGTAATCCCTCTATCTTTTTAGTCTAAGAAACTAAAATGAGTTTCAATTTATTGAATTATAATAAGAGGTTTTATTGGAACAAAGCTGACATATCTATCATGGATTTGAAAGTTTCTTCTAGAGATATAGCTATTCTTTGGGATCCTACAATTGTGAATGGTAAAAATATTTTTGCCTCCCATAATCACCTTACTCTTATATTTCAGTCTATGGACAACAACTTGGTTTGGTTTCTTTCAAACATCTATGCACCCAACACTCTTCATGGTAGAAGAAAAATCTAGATTGATTTACAAAATTTTAGAAGCCATTTCTCTAAGTTTCATTGGATGATTATGGGATATTTTAATACCCTTCTATCTGCCTCTAAGAAAAAGGAAGGTTCTTCTAATTTTGCTATAGGCATGGATGAATTTAAAATGTTTATATCCTTCTCTAATCTCATTGACTTGGATGGATCTACATGGAAATCCATACACATGGAAAAATAAAAGGTTGGGGGAAGACCTTATTAAATTTAGATTGGATAGAACTCTCATTTTTGTGGATTGGATCTTAAGTCAACATTTTCAACTTTCTTCCCAACATAGAATTGGTTTTTATCATAACCCCATTATGTTCTCCATTTCTATCCTAGCTAAATATATGCATACTCCCTTTAAGTTTTAGAAGATGTGGCTAGCTCATTTAGAGTTAAAGGATAGGATTCAAAATTAGACACTGGAGGTTAAGGGAATAACCTAATTTTGTCTCATCCAAAAGATCAAAAATGTCAAACAAAAGGTCAGAATCTAGAATAGGAAGGTTTTTGTAAACATCTTCAAAAAAAAGAAGCAAATTATAGGTGAATTATCTTCTTTAGAATAAAAAATCACTACTAAAGGTATGAATGTTAAATATTTTCACTTAGAAAAATTTCTCTGTAATTTTCACAATATTTGTGCTTAGGAAGAATCTTTCTGGAGATAAAAATATAAGGATTTGTGGCTTAAGGAAGGGGACTAGAACACTAATTTTTTTAATATGTTCACCCTTAAACATAGAGCCCATAATCATATTTCTGAGGCCTCTTTGAGAGATGGATCTATTACCATAGATCCTGATAATATCAAAGAGGAAGCTTTGTCTTGTTATTTGAATTTTTTAAATGATGATACCTCCTTTTTTGAGGAGGCTATTGTTACTTTGTTGGATTTGATTCCCAATAATATTTTTTCTAAATAGGACTTCCTCAGAATTAATAATCTTGCTACTCTTTATAAATTACATAAGGCTATTTTCTCTATGGAAGGAGATAAATCACTAGGCCTTGATGGTTTCTCAATCTTCTTCTATCAACATGTTTGGGATATGGGCTCAGCTAATTTACTTAAAGTCACTAATGAATTTATTATAATGGGTGAAATTATTAAGGAAATTAACAACACCTTCATAGTGTTAATTCCTAAGAAAAATATAACCAAGGTTTTAAAGATTTCAGGCCCATTAATCTAACCAATGTGTTGTATAAAATTTTTACTAAGAATTTGGCTTAGACATTATAACCCCTCTTACCAGTTCTATTTTCCAAATAGTAGGGTGGATTTCCCAGAGTTATACTCATTCAAGATGGGGTTGCAGTGGTGCATGAAACTATACATTCCATGGAACAAAGTAAAAAGGTAGGTATGGTCATAAAATTGGACATGAATAAATATTTTGATAGGGTTTCTTGGTTGTTCCTTAATAGAGTTTTAGAGAAGTTTAGTTTTTCTTCTCATTTCAAAAAGATCATAAATTCTTGCATTTGTACTCCTAAATTCTATATCATTCTGAATAGTTCTCTGGTGGGTTTCTTTTCAAGTAGCAGAGGTATCAAGCAAGGTAACCCCCTTTCTCCCCTTTTATTTATTATTATGGTAGATAGACTTAGCATATCTATTTCTAGAGCCACTTTCATGGTGATCATTAATGGCTTTAGACCCACTTCTATGGATCTTATTATGTCTCATCAATAATTTATCGATGATAATATTCTTCTTCTACTAGATAACATCTTAGAAGTTAAAATGATAAGGCATATTCTTAAATTGTATGAAGAATCTTCTGATCAACAAATTAATTTTGAAAAGAGTTATTTTTTTTTTCTTTAATACCCCTCTTAATCGATAAAATAAAATTGCTCAAATTTTGTGTTATAGGATCAACTCTCCCCTAAAAACTTACTTGGGGCTACCATTAGGCATAATGAAGGTTTCTATGACACTTTAGAATACTCTTATTGATAGATTCCAAAGCAAACTTGTTGGCTAGAAAGGGGTGGTTATCTCTAATGTAGGTAAGTGTTTACTTATTAAGAGAACTTTGAAAAATCTTCCCATTTATATCATGTCCATGTTATTTATTCCTTCAGCTATGTATGATAGAATTTAAAGAATTCATAAGCACCTTTTATGGATTGGCATTGAAAATAAGAATAGATTTCATCTTGTGGCTTGGGATAAGGCTTGTTCTAAAAAAAATATGGGAGGGTTGGGTGTTAAAAAAATCATGATTATGAATGTATCTCTTATCTCAAAAATGGGTTGGAGATTCTTATATGATGATCAACCCTGGACTAATATTTTTAGAGCCAAGTATTTAGGTCAGCAATGTTCTCAAAATTTTCTTATTAAGGAGTATATTCCAAATGGATTTATTTTATAGAAAAACCTCATTAAAATCAAGGGTTTTATTGACAAAAGATTTAAATGGAAGCTTGGTGATGGTAAGGATACTTGTTTTTAGAAAGATAAATGGGCCAATTTTCAAAATTTGTAGCAGAATAACTCTTGGACTTAGTTAGAAAGTTTTCTTTCTTCGCATACTGGTGTAAGAGTTAGTGATTATATTATCTTCAACAATGGTAAAATTCATTGGAAGGACCTTAATATTATTATTTATCTCAATAGAACTGATTTGAAATATATTTTAACCTCTCTTAAATAGTCTCTTGACATCATTCAAATTAGCCAGATAAGTCATAGGGATGATTTTTTTTGGATTATCTCTTTTAATAGCTCTTACACAATCAAATATGGATATCAGTTAATTTATAAAGATACTCACACTAATTTTGAATGGGGTAGGATTTGATTTAAGGATATCACTCCTAAGATTAATCACTTTTCATGGATGGTGCTCAACAAAAGAATTATCACCAATGATAATCTTATTAAGAGAGGTTTTATTATGCCTAACATGTGCTGCTTATGCAAGGTAGCAATTGAGGACATTCATCACCTTTTCCTACACTAATATTATGATAATAGGTTTTGGGGCCTTATATTTTATAGATTTGAGGTTTCCTATATATTCTTAGAAGATATTTTACAAGCCTAGGAGCAATGACAAGCTCCTTTTAGACAACATTCTTAGACATTTTTGGAAACTTATTTTCCCTCAAACCCTATGGAGGATTTGGAAGGCTAGAAATTCTATAATTTTCATAGATTGTAATAATTCCTATAAAAATGTATTAATATATATATATATATATATATATATATATATATTTAAAATAAAATGTTCTCAAATTCAAGCCTCCTAACAATCGTGTCTTCCCTAAACATTAATAGAAATTTCTTTCTAATTAGAATATCATAGTTGGTGATCTTTAGATCATAAATCCTTCTATTAATAAATATATTATTTAATTGAGTCATCCTCATATGAAATGGTAAAAGTTTAAATTTGAGGGTGCCTCTAGAGACAACCCATAAGCTATATGGGGAGGTAGGATCATCAGGGATAATTTAGGTAATCTTATTGCTTCCTATGTTGTCCCTATGGGTACTCAATCTAGCCATTATGCAGAGGTTCTTGTTGTTATATGGGATTCAAGTTAGTAAAAGATTGCCAAATTTGATAATATTATCATTGAAGGTGATTCTTTGAATATCATTAAGCACCTCAATGGTATTCATCTAGCTAGCTAGACTATTTCAGACTTCATCCTAGAAAGTATTAGCATTTGTAGGACCTTCTCTAATTACAAGTTTTGCCATACCTATAGAGAAGGGAACCATGTGGAATAATTTTTTTCTGATATAGGGGTGACTAATAAACATTTTCAAATTTGGCATACTTATGACCAAATCCCTCATAATGCTAAGGACATAATTAATAAGGAAAGGGCATTTGGAAATGATTAGAGATGGTATAGTGGTTGTACTCTCTTTCATGATAGTTATTCATTTTTTGGAACTTACACACCTTATTCAAGGCTATTCCATCATTTTTCTTCTTTGGACTCCTCTACTCAGTCTCTCTCTTAGGTTTTGAATTATGCAAAGGTAGTGTGAGAGTAGACATTTAGTTGTTTCCTATGCTTTCTTGTGATGTGAACCTATTTCTTACACTATGGGTGGTGATCCTTATCGATTTGAACCCTTATGTGACCCGACTTGGAAGGAAAATGATGAACTTTGGAGGGCTCTACATATGGGAGGATTCATAGGCTTCATGTATAAAATTAAAGGTCACAACATTTATTTTTATGTCTCCTTTGCTAACAACTAGAGAAATAGGGTTATCGTCTATAAAGGTAAGACCTTCTCCATAACTAAAAATCTCATTACTTTTATCACTAGTATAATAACAGTGGTTTAAAGTTTTATAGAAATAAATTTGATAAGGTTATAAAGGAGAAAAGACTTTTTTAGGGATCCATGGTTGATGCTTTGAATTTTATCAAAGATGGTATTGTTCGTTCTTCTCTCCCTGCTCTTTTTGATGAAGTGGCTGCTATGTTGGTGAGATATGTGACCTTGGAGGATAGGTATATCACTCTACCTCTTCACCATCTTATTATTCAAAACAACTTCCACAAGAGTCCTAGGGTTAGTCTCCATTATTATATTTTGTATTCCATGGAAGCTTATATTTTGGATTTTCAATCTCACAAGCATGCCCTGCCTCTTCATGAAGGTGTTATCCTTATTTTACATCAATACTTCTATATTATCTCAGCTAACATTATGGATCATATTCCTCTCCCTCTCCTTCCTAAAATTCCTACCCAGAGGTGGGTTAAGACCAAGAATCCCAACTCTATTACCTCACCCCCTCCTCCCATAATGAAGGTGCTCAGAAGCGATGTTAAAGGCAAGGCTTTGGTTCCTAGTTAACTCAAGGAAAGAGTCTCATTGATATGGGGCATGTTAATGGGGGTTATGATCCTTCTCATCCAAAATATATTGATATCAAAGCCTAAGTTATGCAATTGGAGGATAGCACCAAGGAACTTAAAAAGGATTTTATATAGCTCAAAAATAATGTTGATAAGGGTAAAAAGAAGGTGGACAATCTCTCCCTTTCTGGGACTAAGATTGAATACATTTCCAAAAGATTAAAATCCCTAGAATACATTATGAATCATGTCAAAGGTAGGTATAATGACCATTTGGCCATACAATAGGCCATTTTAGATTTTTTTAGGCAAGTTTGCACCCTTAGAAACTTGCTTGCAGTATTGTGGAAGTCTGGCACTAAGAAAACTAATGCCCTTACTACAATTGACATAATAGACCCTTCTCAAAAAAATATCTTGAATATTTTTAATGATTTAGAAGGGCTCAAGATAGTTTTAGTAAGTTCAACAAGTGAGGTTTTCCTTTTTTTAATGTTGTGATGTAGCTATAGTTTTGAAGGCTTGGTGTTGTTTGTCTTCAGGGTTCTCCCTTTTGGTGTTCCTTCTTGTTTTTTCTTGTTGTTGTTTATTTCCTTTTGTTGGGTATTTGTCAACTTTAATTTTTTAATTATCCTCTATTCTATCTATATTTTTATCATTTTTGTATTGGGTATGGCCCCTTTCAAAACCATTTATCAATAATTAAAAAAAAATAGTAATAAGTCAGAGAAATTATAACTTAGCTTATTTTGGGCTATTACAACTAAGACAAAATTTGATATTAGAGGAACATGATTGGGACACTATCACAAATTGAAATTTAGAGTTTGTTTCTTGGTTGGATAGGAATGTCAAAAAAGGGACACCTTGTTGTTTGGTGTTGTAGTCTTGGTCTTACTGTTATTATCCAAACTACTCATAGAGATATGATTTTTCTAATTATTATTCATAGCATCTATGTGATCTTAAATACCAAATTTTAGGTCATCGTTGTCAATGAAACTCCCTATAAATCTTATTATTCATATTATTATGTATTCTATGCAATTAAATATAATTATGGAAAATAGGTAGAAGGGATTAGTGTGTAAAGGATATACTATATGCACTTCACACCCAATGTGTGGATATGGTGCCTACATACCAATGCTCTGAGGAGGGATCAATCTATATGTATTTCTCCCATTAAATTTCTTGGTGTAATAATGTGATGAAAATCTAATTAAATGTGAAACTAGGTTTACTTAGAATGAATAAGGACTCGTATGAGGGTTTTAATAATCTTGAAATAATATTGGATGGTTGTATATAGAGAATAGGGATATGTTCTTTAGTGATATTGATTCTCTCTTGTAAATTAGTGTCAAACCTTCTAAATGGACTTTAAATGGCCTTTTATAAGGGTTTTAATGAACATGGGTTAAATGAATTCTCATTAGGTTGATATGAATTATGATAAGGATATGGGATAAAATTATCATTAAAACCTATTTTTCACTTGGACAACATCATTAAAAACTAGACACCCTAGGTTTTAGCACTCCTATCCAACTTGGGTGCTATTGTCTAGAGGGAATGATACCTATGGGGATAGATCTAGGCTTGAGAGAGTTACTTAGGTCTTAAAGAGTTAAGTCTAAAAGGCTTGGATGATTGGGAATCAATGAAAGAAAGGCATAAAAGGGTTGCATAAGCAAGCAAGAGGACCTATGGATTGGGTGTCATTAGCCATACTCAAGTAACCAAATTTCACATTTTATATGACTAAATTCTATCCCCCTTATTATAGTGATGCAACAAAGTGAAATAATAGGATAAAGGAAAAATAGAAAGCATACCTAAACTTACTTGTGAAAGTGAAGCTCATGAAGCTATGTGATGTTGGATGTGTGTAGAGAGAGCATAATGTGAAGTATAAATCTATAATGAAAAAAATACAGTAGATCAGTTCTTACTAGATAGGCTATATCTAAAATAATAATGTACAAAATTTGGGTAAGAGAGAGAGGAAGAAAAAGGAATTAATACACCTCATCAGGTATGTTAACTAATACAAAACCTATTGTGATGCTAGATTGTGTTGGGTGTGTGTTGTACCAAAAGTTATATCATGAATGGAGCTCAGTGTTCAATTCCCTAGAAGTGGCTCAAGAATAAAAAGATAGGCCCTTTATCTCCATCATCACTTATTAAGTGAGTCTAACTAATCATGTATGTGTTAATCAATGTTTGGACTATGTATCCAATCCCTCTAAATAGGTGGCTCAAGAATACAAAGTCTAGCTAGACCTTTGGCTCCATCACTACCCCATGAAGTGAAGCTATGAAGTGATACTAGTATATAATAGATGTCATATGAGATGGATCTTAAAGCCCATGAATGTATTATAATCTGAAAATATTGGTGTGGATAGCTAAATGTATGCTATAAACTAGGCCACTCTTGGCCATTTCAAAAGATAGAGACTAGGCTTATATGAAATACACTTTTAAAATAGTGAAATAGGATTATATGGAAGCCAACTCATGAACTCAGGTACTCAAGAAGTTAAGTTTGTATGAATCCAAAATTAAAAAATAATTCTAACGACCTACAAATGGATTAAGGCATGTTACTACTGATAATTCTTAGGAAAAATAAACTAAACTTAGAAAGAGAGGAGGAGCAAAGTGTTGTTCACATTACCCTTAACAACTAGTGTTTGGAACATGGATTCTAATCTGGAAGTTATATCAACTACCTAATCTAAAATTATAAGTGTGAGAGACATCATGCTATGCATGATAACCATATATCTAGATTCTTTGAGCAAAAATTATACTGAAATATGTTGAATCTAGACTATGTTGTATTGACAAACTTCTAAATGAACTCACCTTTCTATCTATTTTTGAATAAAACTAACTTTTACACTATTTGGATATGAGAACAAAAAATAGGACACCCTGTTATCCAATACTATAGTCCAACTTTGGCATTATTTTCCAGGGCCTAATCTGATGACTATTCTATATTTTTATTGTTTTCTTGGTTTGTTATACCTAGTCTAATGTTTAGATTTTATTTTGAGTGTTCTAAAAATTACTATTTTGACCACTAGGAGCTCTGATCTTTATTACAAAACCCTTGTTTGTTGGCCACTCTTCTAAGAGTATGAATTAAGACCATACAATGACTTCCCTTAGAATAGATATCCCTACAAGTGTGTTATGTTGCATAGATACAAGATATAGCAATGATAATCGAAAAGATATCTTGATATATAACAATATTTATATTGAGATATTGTTAGATTAATAGGGGCATGCCTAGATAGATATAACAATATAAAAGCATGTGAAATATACTGAACTAGAATCAAAAGGGTTAGTTTTTAGTTTTTAGCAAGGAGGGATGGAGCATGATGTCCATCATGGCATCTGAGAAAGTAAGGAAATGAATGATATGGATCATGGAATTTGAAAATAGGATAAACAATAAAGAAAAAATCATATAAATCAAGAAGAAATAAGCATACAAGGGTGGCTGAGGGGCCAAGAAATCAAGGGACATGGGCACATGTCACTAAAACTTGAAATAAAAAATACAAATCATGTTCAAATGTCACATACACATACCATAAAACAAACAAGATTGTCATGAGAACCACAAGCACATATAAGAGTACAATAAAGGGACATTGGAAAATGTCCAAAGGTACACATACATGAATAAAATCAAAGGACATTGACAAATGTCCTAAGGCACACATAGAAGATAAGAAAGAACTAGAAATGCAATCCAACAAGATACACTAATCAGGAAGAGAAAGCATGTAATAATTGGAAAGATAGAATCACATCTAAGTAATCAAAGAAATAGTGAAATTATGCAAGACATGTTTAGTACAAGACTAGGTATATTCTAAAGAGATACACAAGTGCTAGATACTAGTGAAATGTTGATATAGTAGTCTATATAATATAGTAATTAATGTACATCAACATGATAACTTGGAGTGTGTAGTGTATAAATGACATATTATAGATGGTGTAGTCATGTAGAAGATTTCCCTAGTGGGTATGTGTATTGATGTGTGTCTTGAATGTAGAAGTAGGATACCCCCTCAATGGGTAGGGTGACGCAATCAAGTAGTTAGATGTCACTACACACACTCAAAGAAGATAAAGTGAAGCTTGGTAATGTATATAAATAAACATATAATAACATGAACAAAAAATGTAAGTCTTATCATATGTGTAGCAATGTAAATCATGGATGATGCATACAATTGAAATGTTTTTGATGTTTACACATATTTGAATGTTTTTAGTATTTTTGATATGAGATATGTACAATCAATCCTAAGAAGACTATGTAAAAGAAATACTAAGAAACTACGTACAAGTAAATAAAATATGCTATGTACAAGTATTTTTAAAAGAGACTATGTAAAAAAATTGAGAAGAAGCTATGTAAAATAAAGACTAAGAAGAAATGATACTAACTGATGAATCTCATTCGAGACTTCCTATCATGGTGTCCTATATCAAATAAAATAACCATGCATGATTGTGAAGCATGAGGGAATGGTTATGAATATGATTATGAATATTATGATTCATTATTGACATATTGGAAATAATAATAATAATAACTTGTATTATTCCACTCATCATTATCATCTTGATTTTGAACCAATGGAATGCTAGTGTTGACTTTTGTTGTATCTAGATCTTTTCCTTTGATAAATTGTATCTATGATTGATTTGTCTTAGGATTTTTAATAAATCCTAAACCTTGGTGACAAACATTATCAAATTTTGAAATAGGAGTAGTGATGCCTTAAGCATGCTTACCCAACCCTTGACCTTGAAAATCAAACTATTGTAGATATTTTTGACTAAACCAACATTGCTTTGAAAATTAAGCCTCATTTTTTATAGGTATATTTGCATATTTTTCATTCTTTACATATTATTGTGTTAATTTTTATTGCTCTGATTTTTCTTTTGATCCTTTTGTTGTTCTGAGTTATGCTTTGGTAACCACTTTTGTACTATTTCTAAATTTGACCCTTTGTGAATGTGTTCTTGTGTCACCATGGATTTCTTGATTGATTTACCTTATATAAGATCATCATGAGAAATCTATTGTATATGTTGTTTCAATTCCAAACATGAATTTGTGTGTCATCCATGCATTCTATGATATGCACAATAATATCTAGATCTTCTCACTAAATGTAGAGGAGGTAATTTGATCAACATAGATTTAATCATTTCCCTTAGTACCTCACCTAACCTCTTATTTTATCTTTTAATTCTTTTTTAATCACTATTTATAGGGTTAATTTTTTGTGATTTCTTGTTTTGATATATAATATTGCTTGCAAGCAATTGACTAGGTGAAGGTGCATATACATGATTGACACGGGTGCATTTGAGGCTTTTTTATTATGATATGATTTTATAATGTTGTGATATTTTCATGTAATATATGATTATATATGTTTAAATCTTAAATTAACTTACTCAGACTGGTGATTTGATCCCTTAGAGTCTTAAAAATGCAAAACCTAGTTGCTTTCGATTAAACATGTAAGCACATATGTTGAAGATGGTTTGAAGAAGCTATAGGCTGAATGTATGCATTAGGAATAATAGTATAGACTACCTTACCTTTTGGATGGATGATATCATGGACCTGGTTAGAAGGAAATTAGTTATCACCCTCTCGAGGGAGAGGAGGAGAAGGGATTTATTTCCTCTATATAAAATACGACATTGAAACAAGAGTAGACAAGGAAGCATATAAATCTAGGTAAAAACCATGTATATGGGCTAAAATTCATATAAATGGAGTTATAAGTTGTATATCAATATGATTATAAAGAAAATTCCATGTGATAAATAGCAAACATGGGATAGATAATATGGAATTATGCATTAATACATAGAAAACTTTGACTTTAATTATGACATTTCTAATGTGTTTAGCATGATAAAGTTGAAAAAAATTCATCATGAGAGATAGAAAGCAATGGATAGAGAGTATGAATTTTTGCATAAAGGCATAGAAAATTTTTAAATGCAACATAACATTTCTAATGTCCTTGGCATTATAAACATGAAAAAAAATCCACATGAGGAACATAAAACAAAGGATAGAGTATGACTTTTTGCATAAAGGCATAAAAACTTTTAACATGAAACATAACATTTCAAATGCATTTATCAAAATAGAGTTGGTAATTATTTCATATGAGCAAAAGATAATATGAAAAAAGAATTTTGAATTTTTGTGCATTTTTGGCAATGAATTTTGTAATATCATCCCATATAATGAAACATAAGCATGGAATTGAAAGGATAAAGATTTGTATTAACATATGATATACTTCATCATTCATATGAATTATAGGGCCCATTATGGTTTCCTTATTATTTTCAATAAATGTAAGAATTTTTTTTACGTAAGTGAGAATCATTTTTGAAATTTGATTATGGGTGTAAGGTGATACTCAAGAAGAAAATAGTGCTAGTATATGCAAATAGGGATTTAATAGTGATAGTTTTTACAAAATATTTTGAATTTTTGAAATTGAAATTGAATTTCTAAGTTAAGTATACAAGTAAAAATTCATAAATTTATGGGAAAGTGTTTGATTTAATGGGGCCTAGTAGATGAAACTAGGGTTTTTGAGAAAAATAAATTTTTGAAAATTACTATTAATTTTTGAAATTTGAAATAATTTTCTAATTTTTCTATGCAATCAAAAATTTAGAAAGTGACTGGAAAATTACTAAAAACTTTTGGGAACTAGTTGATACAACTAGGGTTTGAAATAAGATATTTTTGAAAATTTACTATTGAATTTGAGAATTTGAATTAAATTCTTGATTTATATATGCAAGAAAAAAATCAAGAAATTAGTGGATTAATACTGGAAAATTACTGAAACCTAGTGCATGCAACTTAGGGTTTTGGAAAAAAATTATTTTAAAATTTACTAAAAATTTAAAAATTTTGAGAGGAATTTTTTATTTTAATTTTCAAGGAAAAATTCAAATATTAATTTTTAAAAATAGGTAGGAATATACCATGGGGTTTCTAAGGTTTTTATGCAAAATTCAAAGTAAGTCAAGTTCACTAAATGATTTACTATTTTTCAAAAATTAGATGTTTAATTTCTAAATAATAAATGTCTAGAATATGATAAAATCAATAAAATAATATGCATAATTAAGCTACTGATTTGTGTGATTTGGTTGTATTTTTATCTTTCCTAAAAATAATAATAAGTGAGCTAAAATATAACTTAGCTTATTCTGGGCTATTACGATTGAGACAGAATCTGATACTGGAGGAACATGACTGGGACACTATCACAAACTAAGATTTAGAGTTTGTTTCTTGGTTAGATAAGAATAATAAAAATAGGATACCCTATTATATAATGTTTTAGTCTTGGTCTTATCACTATTTTCCAAACTACTCATAGATATGTTATTTTTTTAGGTTTTATTCATATCATCTATGTGAGCCTATGTACCAAATTTTAGATCCTCACTATCAATAGAACTCCCTATAGAGCTAATTCTTCATGTGCTTGTGTCTTTTATGCAGTTAAATGGAACTTTAGAAAATAGGGAAAATGTGTTAGTGTGTAAAGGATACATTTAATGCACGTCACATACTATGTGTGGGCACACTACCTATATACTAATACTTGGAGGAGGGATCAAGCTATATGTAGTTCTCCCATTGAAGTAATTGGTGCAATAATGTGATGAAAATGTAAGTAAATTTTAAACTAGGTGTACTTAGAATGAATAGGGACTAGTATGAGGGTTTGAATAAACTTGAAATATTGTTAGATGGCTATATATAGAGAATAGGGATAGGTTATTAAGTGATCTTTCTCATATTCTTGCTTATATCTTGTAAATGAGTACCAACCCTTCTAAATAGACTTTGAATGGCCTTTTATAGGGGATTTAATGATCATGGGTTATATGAATTCACATTAGGTTGACATGAATTAGGATAAGGATCCAAGATAAAATTACCATTAGAACCTATTTTGCACTTGGACAATAACACTGAAAACTAGACACCCTAGGTTTTAGTGCTCCTATCCAATTTAGGCACTATTATCCAAATGGAATGAGACTTGAGGGGGATGGATCTAATCCTAAGAGAGTTTCCTAGGTCTGAAATGGTTAAGTCTAAAAGTCTATGGATGATTGGGAATTAGTGAAAGAAGAGCCTAAAAGGGTTGTGCAAGAAAGTAGGAGGACCTATGGATTGGTGTCATTAGCCATACTCAAGTAACCAAATTTTACATTTTATATGACTATAAGAAACTTAATGGATTTTATCCAAGTATCCAGCTTTGTATGCCCATATCTTCAACTTCACTTCATTGCATGCAATCAAATCTAGTGCATAACTACTAGGGACCAATGTGATCACAACCATGTGACCATCTCCCCCATACTCGTTCACACGTGGCAATGGTGACATCATCAAAATGCCTTCTCATGTTTTCTATCATAGACCCAAAATGTCTAGATGATCAATGTTAAGAAACAAATGAATTCCAATCATGTACACAAGCGTTCTAATCATTTTTTACCTATGATAGAATCATTTACATATCCTCTAATCACCATATACAATCCTAAACATAAATGACATGATCATAATGTCCCTTTTGACATCAATGATAATCATATAAGGAGATTATGATAATGTAAATCTAGAAACAAATGAAAATGAGAAAGTAAACCATAATCAAGTGCATGTAATTTCAATGTTTCATGATCACATTCAATTACAACATGAAGATCTTGATGAAATCTTAAAAACTCTACTTGAAGCCAAAAATTCAAAAACTTTAGTGGATACATCCCTCTATTTAAACACACACTACAACTAAATACATCTAATGGGGTCATAGATTATGTGTTTAAACCTTTGTTCCTTGAAACTAATATTAATACATTTGATATGAAATTACTCATTATTTAAACACAAATACTAATTTAATTACCAATGATTAATAAAAAAATGTTTCCATCTCCTTTGGTGACTACTCAAATTGCTAATCTAAATCCAACTAGGCCTACAATTCAATCACTCTTTCAAGTCATAAATACCTTGGAGGATAAGGTAAAAACATTGAACAAAAAACTTCAAAGACTATGCATGATATATATTCACAAGATGTATTGAATAACCCTATTTAACTTGAGAACTCTTTGAAACCCTTACTAACTAGATTTGTTGCACCTAAGCTCACATTTTATGATGGCAAAGGTGATATTGAAGAACATATTCAAACCTTCTATGAGGCATGCCTTGATTATTCTTCCAATGATAAATTTTTGACCAAATTACTTCCAAGGACCTTCAAGGACTATGCTTTGAGGTGGTTTTATGACTTACCTCTCCAATCCATGTAAGCATTCAAGCCTTTTGTAGATCAGTTTTTGGCACACTTTTATATTAACTTTAATGAAAAGGTTTCCTATGCTCAAATTTCAAAGAACATAGAAGGAACTAGTGAACCAATCAGTGAGTATATCTTGATATATAAGATAATTCTAGCCAATATAACCAATCATATGGAAAACAAAGAGCTATAAGACATATTCAAGCAACGTTTTCTTGTTCCTTTACATTATTCCATTATTTCCAAATACTTCCAATTGATGACTTATGCCATGTTGTACGGGACCATGAAAGGAATCTTATGTCACTGAATAAGCTCAATTATGTAGTAAACACACCATCTACATCTACATCTAGTATAAAATTTTAAATTAAACCAAGTTATAATGAGAAACCTCCTAAGCCTAAAAAATAAATAGCCACCATGGTTAATATAATTTAAAAATAGACTAATTAGTTTGTCCTATCTAATGCACCAAGGAGATAATTTACATGTTAATATAATCCTCTTGCTTTATTTCTCCCATGATTTCTAGAGTGTCATATTATATCTCTCCATCATCCTATAAAGGTTGATGTAAATAAACCTCTACCCAAATGATATGAGGCAAATGCTTATTGTGACTATCATCAAGGCCCTAGGCATTTTATGAATAATTCATTTTACATTAAAACATAAGATTCAAGATCTCATTAATGACCAACAAATTACATTTTATGATCCTCTAAAAGAATCTAGTTCATAGTATGTTGATCACCATAAATAGAATATATTATAAAATCCTTAGAAATACCATTCTAAGAAGGAACCAAAAATCAAAATGGCATTTAATGTACATCCTCCTCCATTTTGTTATGAACACCCAATAGATGGTATTTTTGGTATTTACACACAACATATACCTCCCATGGTTCAAGAACCTACCATTTCATTTGTTAACAATGAAATTAAGGATGATGAATCTAATCTTCATTATCTATTAATTTAGTCATACCTTGATAAATACCCCATATGAAGTATTATAATTGATATTGGTGCAAGAAAAGTTTTTTGCACTATGACATTACTATGACATGATTTACACCCCTATACTTGATCAATCAGAGCATTCAATGGGACCTCCTAGAAGGTTCTTGGAAAGATTATCTACCTTTATAGGTTAGTCTCACAAATGTGGTTACTAATTTATTATTTAAACCTTATAAAACTTTCTTTTTCATGTTTTTTGGATGAACTTGGATACATACTATTCAAGAAGTATCTTATAGATTTCATGTGTGTATTAACTACATTCATGCCAATCAAGTAATTATAGTTACAAGTGTTCCATATGAGAATCCTCTTGAATGATAGAAATTCATACCTAAATAGCTAATTATCAAGCCTATTAAGGATAATACACTAAAAAATGGTAAGTAATAATAAATCATATTTATTAAGCAACCAATTATTGAGAGATTGTTACATCAAAGATAAATAGTGGGTTTCATAAAATCCTCATCTTCTATGCACCAAATTCAAATCTCCAGAGCACTTAATCATGCTCCTACTATTATTATTCTAAATAAACCATAAATTATGTATATATGGATTCAAATAACCCCTATTCCCTCTATTATTAATTCATCACCTTAGATTCCTATTATATATATGTTGAACATCATATATACTATAGTGACAAATATTTTACCTATACATTCTCCTTGGTAGTACCACTAGATTCTTTCACCAAGTTTTGAGTGGGGAGATACATATGATAATCCTTTGAATGAGATCATTAAATGATCTTGTCTATTTAAAAGCACCCCCAAAAATAAAATAAACATTTAAAAAACTAAACACATTTCTAGTACCTAGATGTTCTATTGGCTCCTTGGCATCTAAGTGTTATTTCCATGTTGAAGGATACCATATCATTTATTCCTCTTATACACATACAAGCATACAAAGATAAGTGATACACTTATGAGTGTTAGGATTTCCCTCTACTCATGTCACTAGGACATTGGTGACATCCACTTCTTTGATATCGATACACAGATGTTATATGATTTGAAGATTAGTCTAAGTTATCATGTTTGAGTTTACATATGTACTTATACATTCCTTATCCATTATTATATCTTACACATGTTAATTTATATTATATGTACTTTAAGTTTTGCTTATACATCTGATCCATAGGATACTATGACATGTTTATGCTAGTTGTTTATGCTTTTCCTTTACACACATCGTTGAGTGTTTTACATTACTATTATCTTGTCTGTTTGATAATATGAATATGCTCTATAATATGTAGCCCCTTTGCCTATGTTTTCCTTCTTGTACATTTGAATATTTCATTATTTGTTAATGGAAATTTGAATATGCCATTCCTTTCTTTGTGTACATTTGACTAAGTCATGTCCATTAAAAATTTGTGGCATTTTAACATGCCCCTTGTTTGCAATCTCCTTGGACCATTGCCTTTTGATTTATTTTTGAGTGATCTTGTGTGTGTGCTTATCTTTTTATTGAACTTGTACTAGTACTATATAGATACTTGCATGATATTTATCATGCATCATAGGCCTACATGTGATCACATCGGTTCTATACACTTTAATGATACACTTACCTAGACATGTTTCCTCCTATATGTTACATGTTCACATTCATATATTTTATAGTTATTTTACCCTTTTGAGGTGAGGTAACTTCTAAGTACTATTTTTACATCACCTCAAAGGTGGGCATGATTGGGAAGCACGTTCTTCACACTTTGCATAGATTTTAGATTCAGTGGGGTAATGTTATATGGACATGGCTTCCACACCTTCATAGTTTCCAAATTATAATGGGGGCATTCTTTTGAAGCATATTCTCCACACCTATATAGTGTTCAATACTTATGCCAATTTTTAGATTCAGTGGCAAAATTTCATATGGATATGGATTCCACACACTCACATTTTCTTATATTCAGTGGGGGAATGCTTTGGAAGCATGTTATCCACATTCATTTAGTATGGTACTTATATTGATTCACATATTTAGTCGGGGTATGCTTTGGAAGCATGTTCTCCACACCTACTAAGTATTCAACATATTTAGTTTATAGTGGGGGCATGTTTTGGAAATATTTCCTCTACATTGGTAATTATATTAGTTTCAAATTTATCCATATATAGTGGGGTAATTCTTTGGAAGCATGTTCTACACATTTACATAGTTATCTAAATTGGCCAAAGCACATAGTTATATGATTCATATTTTTAGTTGTGGTATACTTTTATAAATGGTACCTATTGTCACTTTATCATACATATATGTCCTATTTAAGACTCAAAAAAATACCTTTGCTTCTTGAATAGGACAAATTCTTCTTAAAGAGCCTCTTGTAGGAGTTAATAACACATTTTATAGATAGGGCCTGAGCCTAGCAGGTCAAAACACAAAATTTTACCTTCTCTATAGTGATATTTCAAATCATTTATGCCATCTCATCCCTAAAACCATTTCTAATATGAGGGGATATATTTTTTTATTCAAAGTGTCAAAACCATCCACATATTCACAATCTTGGATATATCACTAAAACATCTCAATGTGGTTTGGAGTCTTTTCAAAATCCTCAAAGACCTATCAAATTCTATTCTTTCCTCTCCAAAATTGATGGAGTCCTTGATTGAGATAAAGGATATATGTCCACCAAATAATATAACCCAGAACTATTTAAAAATTAACTTGGGAGGTCTACGAAAATCTATAGGGCCTTTATTTGCTCAAAATAGGGACTTATTCCTAGAAAAAATTAGTCATCACCTTAGGGAGATTCCTCATGGATTTATTATCATTATATCACTTAAAATAAGACTACCATGTTATTATTAAATATGTGAGGTTTAGATAGGGTCTCCATACATGATTTGACACTCATTTGACCCTTTTAGGCCCCTATTTAAGCCTTCTTATAGGTGAACATAATGACTGAACAGGTAGATTGGTTAGGAATACATAAAATAGAAGACAATAATAGATTAAAAAAACTTATTATAACCTTTAAAACATTTTATTATATTTTATCCATGAAAATTTTCTCTCAACCATGTCATTCACCTTAGGGTGATGTCGTTAAGGATCTTACATGTACATGTTGGTTAGAAAATGTGGGCAGGATATGGCATTAAGGTAGACATAGTGATGAAAAACCTATCCAAACATGTAAAAGGATATAATTATATCCTTAAATTCTTGGATAGACTAATAAAACTTTATTACCAACTCACAGACATGGTAATTCAGCTTGTACAAAAGATTATAACTAAAAATGTGCAAGGAGTTGAGTATGGGGAAAGGATAAGCTAACAAGAAATTCATGAAGTGGCATGGTGAAGTAAAAAAATTAATGGATATGGGGTTATGAATTAAAGGTTTATGGGATACTCTTTTCCATCTGAAAAATTCACCTATAAGAAGATACACTAAGTAAACCAAAATATTCCAATTGAAACCATGCATGGTGATACCACCTTGTATGATGGGAAAAAATTTCTCATCTAAACCTCATAAAACACTAAAAAAGGAATGGATACAATTTTAGAAGTAATAAAACATCCTTTAGAGCCAACATAACCAACTAGTTCATATGGATTTGGTATAAAATGTGAAAAACCTATAGGGTGCATTAAATTACTACCAAATTTGCACAATAAACTTGTTAATGATTGTTCATAAATTAAAATTGATTATTTTCCAAAATACATAAATTAATATTAAGGTATCCTATTTTAATATCATTCTCTAAATTCATTTTGTTTGAAACTGCTTGTACCTTTTATATTGAGCAAAAACCTAAAGGCTAGTTCAGTTTGTCCCAAAAAGAAAAAAAGCATAGAATATTTTTG
The DNA here is from genome assembly GCA_037957365.1 of Torreya grandis. Taxonomy (NCBI): domain Eukaryota; kingdom Viridiplantae; phylum Streptophyta; class Pinopsida; order Cupressales; family Taxaceae; genus Torreya; species Torreya grandis. The sequence continues at coordinate 651,966 of JARHVA010004513.1, forward strand.
GCCTCAAAGACAAACTTACAAAGAAAAAAATCATGGAGATAACTATTATAAGTATTTATGGACCCCCCAAAATCTTTCCCATGTGGTACACTTTCCAGGAATTTGTACAAGTGCCAATTTCCCCCTTTTTGAGTTGATTTCTACTATTTCAGTTAGGGAGTCTATAATTATCAAATGTAGATAACATTTCAGACATCTAAACTGACCTATTTTAAATTTTTAATGAAAATGGGACACCTAGTAACCTTTGGAAACATGCCAAATGTATTAATGACTCTCAAAATGACATGAAATGACCCCTAAATGGATAAATTAGCTAATGTGATAAGGACTAAAACTAAAGTGACCTAAAATGACATCATATAACAAGTTTAAAGTATTAAAAAAATAATTTATGACCCATTTAAATTTTTAAACATTAAAAAAAATTCCTACGAGTGCCTAAATTTGACCAAGGAGTCAAATTTGGTTAACAAAATGGTGACTTATAGGGGTAGTATGCCTGTTATACTAAGGTCCAATAGCCTTATCATACCAAGGGAAAATAGAGTCAATATATTCTTGAATATGAATATCAATTAATTTTCCAAAACAAACATAAATAAACACACCACTCCAACAAGGGCAAGACAAAACAAGACACAAGACAATTCACACATGTGCATAAGCACTTAGGGAACATAAGGAAATAAATAAAATATGTACAAAGGGAGAGGAGAACCTTTGTATAATTTTTTTAGATGTATCCCATTAACTAGGATATTAATCTCCTCTCCATCCAACCTTGAGAGTTAAAAATAATTGTGTTGCTTGTACTATGTGATCACATATGGGCCACTCCACAAAACATCAAACTTTGTGTTTTTTTCTAGGTTTGGCCCTATCTTCATCCCATTTTATGATAATATCTCCTTCCTTAAATATCCTTGAAATGGATTTATTTCCAAATTATCACTTTGTTTGCTCTTTGTTTGCTCTTGGTGAGTTCTCATAGTTTACATAGCTTGATCTCTTATCTCCTCAAGCTCCATTAACTCACATAACCTGTCTTTCATGCTCTCATTATCCATAAATTTAAGCTAATAGGTGATGTCCAAATATGGTAAATCAAGTGAATTATTAGTCTAAATTCCCTTTCATAAACAAGTGTGTATGGTAAGTTTCCAATTTCTCTCTTTGGGGTGATCCTATCAGCCCAAAGTGCTATCTTCAACATAGAATGCCAAGTCTTTTGATTATCCTCCATTCTTCTCTTTAAGAGCCTGATTAGATTCTTGTTTATGGACTCATATATCCCATTCCATTGGGCATAATATTTAGAGGAGGTGCTAATATATATGCCATACTTCAAATCCCATTCACTTATCTTTGATCCAAGGAAAGCCAATGCATTATCAAAAATTATTGTTGGAGGAGCTGTAAACCTTATTACTATACCTTCATAGAACTCAAGAATTGATCTTTAATTTTCATCCTTGAGATCTATATCCTCCACCCATATTTTTAATTAACTTGTAGTATCCAACACCCACTTGTGACCAATACTAGAACGTGGATTGATTAGGCCTATGAAATCCAAACCCCATTACATAAAATGTGCATCAAATTAAATTGGATGAAGAGGCAAGGCATAAATATTTTGTTTTCAATAAAAAGAGCACATTTTGGAAACTTCATTATCCTAGCATGGGTGTCCTTGAACAAGTTGGCCAAAATTATCCATCCTTCATAATCTTAGTAGCTATGGTTCTTGGAGTAAAGTGATCACCAACTAGTCCATCATAAAACTCAAATAAAACTTTGTTAGTTTGATATAAATAAATACACCTCAATAACACACCTAAAAATTATTTCCTAAATAACACTCCATTAACAAGTACATAAGTAAAGGATTGAAACCTAAAATACCTCCTTCTAGCTTTATGAAGACCTTGTGGACACTCACTGGTTTGAAGAAAATGGATCATGTCTTATGTCCAACTCCTCATGTCTGAAGGTACATCTATCATACGTCATCATGAAGTTCCAAAACAATTTAGTTTTTCTCTTTTAAATCTAAAGCAAGCTTCTCACAAAACCCTTTTCCCTTTACCAACTTGGTTGTTTTGATTTCCACATCATTTTCTATCACTTTTGTGATCTAACATGCCCTCTTCTCATTCAAATCCCTAATTAAGAGAATGTCTTTCACAATAGGATGAGGTATAAAAATATGAATCTTTTTATTAGACAAAATATGCCTAAACTTCTTTATACTCCTTCGAATTGAAAGTACTTGTTTCTCAACATAGGTGTATCTTACCTCATATCCTTTTAAACCTTGTCTAATGAAGGCAATAGGATATTCTAAATTCTAATAATTTTCTTGAGTAATCATGGAAAAAATTACCTCCTCATTCCCAAAAGTATACAAATTTAAATCCTTAGAAAATTTTGGACTTACAAGAGTAGAGATTATGCAATGGCTTGTTTTATCTCTTCAAAACTTTCTTTTCTCCTTCTTGTCCAAATGAACACTTCATCTTTCCTTAGCATGGAGGTTAGAGACTTGACCAAGTTAGAAAAATCATGAATAAATATCCTTTTTAAATTGATTTTACCAAAGAAACTTTTCAAACCTTTCTTATGTTTAAGCAAATACATTGCCAAGATGGCATTCACCCTTTCCACATCAATGTATAAGCCCTTATTGGAGGTAATGTGAACTAATATTTTACCTTCATGGATAACAAACACACATTTCTTTGGGTTTATAAATATCCTAAACTCTCTACATCTTTCAAAAATCTACCTCAAATGGCTAAAGTGATCACTTGCATCCTTGGAGAAAATTATTACATCATCAAGATATACCAACACAATGTCATTGATTAGTCCTTGAAAATCCATATCCATTTCACATTAAAAATTAGGCCTAGCATTAGAAAATCCAAAAGGCATCTTCTATAGGCATATGTACCCTATTTAGTAGTAAATGATGTCTTATATTTGTCACTTTCCTTCACCAAATCTTATTATACTTGGAATACCCATCAAAGAGATAAAACCTTTCACTACCTACCATAACTTTCAATATTTGTTCCATGGAAGGGAGGGGGTAATGGTCCTTCAAAGACACTTTATTCAAGTCCCTAAATTCAACACATAACCTTATCTCTCAATTATTTTTCCTAATAAGGACTACGTTGGCCAGCCAAGATGAATTATTGATAGTAAAGATGATTCTAGACTCAATCAACTTAGTGAGCTTTTTCTTCATGAGGGGTTCAATATTAGGATTTATTGGCCTTTGTATTTTCTTAATAGGTTTAGCATTCTCATCTAACTCTATAGTATGTTGAGATAGATTTGGATCAAATATCTTTAACTCACTATACTCCCATGTAAATACATCACTAAACTTTTTGCATAACTCATTTAAGGAATTTTTCTCTTGACTAGTACATACCTTTCCAAGTGCCAAGTATCCTATCTTTAAATATTTCTACCTTTTCATACTTCTCCTGCTTGGTAGACATGCCCACTATCTCCATATACTTGAAACTCTTTAATCCCTCATTTCTTATCCCATTAAAGTCCATGAATAAAGGCCTCATATTCTACCACATTAAAATTTAATGAGAATTGAAATCTAAAGGTTGAATATTACCTTTATTTAGAAGGTGAAACTAACATTACTCCACCACCTGCCCCAATCTTGCTTATTAACCCATCAAAGAAAAGATACCATAAACCATTCACATCCTCACTTGGATTCACTAATTTTGGTATAAAATAGTCCTTCTCATGCGTATAATACACCCCAAGACCATATTATTCAATAAACTTGTAAGGATCATGTTCATAATGTTCATCTCCCAATTCATCTAGGAGCAAATTAGAAACTCCTTCAAGGGAAGATGATGCAGATTGGTCAATGTGAAGTTCTTATTTATCAAAGATAGCACAGTTAACATTTTCCACCTTAGGTGATTAGGGTTACAATTTATCATTATGAATAGGTTATGACTCAATATTCACCTTAGTGTCATACGTTATTGTAAACACCATGTAGGACCAATTAGTTGCAAAGTGTCCACCTTTTTTATCTGTAAAATCTCTTGACAAGAAAAGGGAAAAGTATGGAGGTAAATCCACCACAAAAAAATCATGAGGAACAAAAAATTTAGGACAATCATGAATGATCAAATTCAAATATTTAATTACCCCCAAAGTCTTGGCTAGTGATCCATCTAATTGTAAGACTCCTTTAGTCATTGACTCATATTTTAGGCCTAGTTTATCTGTTATACATTTGGTCTTAACTGATGTACTATCCCCACTATCTATGATGAAATTATGAACCAATAAATCACAATTTATTATATATAGGTATAAATGAGGATTTTTCTCACTCTTTTTCACTTGATCATCTATAGCTTGAGTTCCATTAACTAGGACAATAATGTTGTTCCTAGATGAGCCAGCTTGCTTACCCAATCCATGCAATTCCTTTTGGATTATATCTTTTTACACTAGTATTATCAAATAATCCCATAATGAGATATTCATGTGTATCTTCTTCATCTGGTATACCACATTGATGGAATGATTACTCATCTTAGGAAGCTCTTTGGGAGCACTAGCACCATGTGATGTAGCTTGTGGAGATGGAGGCATATGAGTTGGCATTATGTTTTGAAATATCTAATTTTATTGCACATTAGGAGATGAATTATACCAAATCACCATTGGAGATGATGTAGGGATCAAAATATGTCCTTTATTGGCTCCTTGAGGCTCTTCAACTTCCCTCCTTTTGGATCTAATGTTAGAAGATACACTAGCATTGATGATGCTTGGGTTTGCCAAATAATTTATGGCATAAAACTCTCCCTTAAATTGATTGATGAGATTATAATAAAATTTAATTTGACCATTTTTCATCCCATGTTGCATTGACATCTCAAAATGTGGAACTTCTGGTTCTTGGTTTTGCTGCATTGCCATTGTTTGATTGTGCATTTCATTTGCATAAATAACTTGTTCTTGATTTTGCTCAAAATATGGATAGCATGATTGTTCTTCAACCAAGTTATTTTGAGTGGGGACAAGAGCTTTATAATATGAGGGAGCATTAAGATTGTAACTTTGATAAGGCCTACCTTAGGTGATTTAACCTTATCCTTGAGCATTACTTGAAAAGGAGGTTTATTGGTTTGTCCAAACTAATTTTAGGATTGGTATGGTCTATAAATTTGGGCTTGTTGCCTTTTGAGGGAAAATAACTCATTAGTGACACTTTGTAAAAAACATTTGACTTCATGGATCTCATTGGAAGGAACAATGACATATTTCTCATTACTAGGCAAAGTAGTCAAGGAGGAGGCTAAAAATTAGGGAATGATGGCATTGGAAGCCTAAGAGCAATCTTTCATACTTGAAAAAGATAGTTCTCATAATTTATGGATATCTTATAGGTAGAAGGGACTGTTTTCCCAACCATGGATTGGATCATCATATCTACATCACTATTCAATGCTTTTAGATAGTATAAGAATGCATAATTTGGAGTAGGCCTCACAAGAGCTAGAATTATATCCCATGATTTTTAAAACCTAGTGTTAAAATATTGCATAAACTCATGTGGTGCCCTCTTAATAGTGGTCAATTTGTCAGCTAGAGATAAATATTCACTCTTTTCACCAAACCTCTTATTAAATAGATCTCCTAGTTTATCCCATGAACCAATAGAATTTTTAGGTAGTGTCTCATTGCAATCCAAAACCTTTCCTTTGAAAGAAAAAGACAAAAATCAAATAGACACATTATCTTAAGTGACATTATGTATATTACAAAATTTTTATATGTTTCTAATGTTCTCAATGTTAGTAATAGAACCCTCTCCACTAAAATATGGAACACTCTTAAGGGCTGCTCCTAGAATTTGATCATATTAGGAAAGGTTTAAAGGAGATGATCTAGTGAAAGGCATAAAAGTTTATCTCCTTTCCATCTTGGAATGTGAAATTTGTGTATGATGGACTAAACTAAACAAGATATTAGACTTCTTAAACACCAACTCTCTTGAATAAGGATGGGTATTCACAAGCCTAAACCTTTTGGTAGAATATAAAGGTAGTTACACAAACTCAAAGGGTATACCCTTAGCAGCATACCTAGTGGTTACCTTTGGCATTGAAATTAGGAATTGATCATCAACCTTAAAATCTTCAATGGAGTTTCCAAGTACTAAATGTAGATGCTCTTGTAGTTGTAACTATGCCAAGACCAATACCAATCTTGGATAATCTTTAAGAACTTAGAAATTCCATTGAGCATGCCAAAAACTATTGTCACTTGATCATAATTATATGTCCTATTTAGGACTTATATACATTTCATTATTGACTATAATAGCTTCTTCTTATATATCCTACTATAGGATTTGATAACATAGTGTATGGATAGGGCCTGAGCCTAGAAGGTCAAAACACAAAATTTTACCTTCTCTGTAGTGATCTTTCAAACCATTTATGACATCTCATCCCTCAAACCATTTCTAATATGAGGGATGTATTATTGTTTATTCAAGGTTTCAAAACCATCCACACATTAATAATCCTAGAGATATCACTAAAATTTCTCAGTGTGTTTTAGAGTCTTTTCAAAATTCTCAAAGACCTATCACTTTTTATTCTTTCCTCTCCAAACTTGGTAAAGTCATTGATTGAGATATAAAATACATGAAAAATAAATTATAGGACCCAAAACATTTTAAAAATTCAACTTAGGATGTTTAAAAAAATCTCCAGGGCCTTTGTTTATTCAAAATAGGGATTAATTCCCAAAATAAATTAGTCATCACCTTAAGGAGATTCCTCATGGCTTGCTTGTCATTCTATGACTTCAAATAAGTTTTCCATGGTCTTATTCAATATGTGAGGTTTATATAGGGTATCATTACATGCTTTGACACTCATTTGACCTTCTGAGCCCCTTATTTAAGCCCTCTTGTAGGTCAACTTAGTGACTAAGCAGGCAGCTTGGTTCAAAATACATGAAATAGAAGACAATAATACATTTAAAAGACTTATTAGAACCCTAAAAAAATGTTGTTATCATATATCCATAAAAATTTGATCACTAAATCATGTCACCCACCTTAGGTTGATGTCATTAAGGATATTACATGTACATGTTGGGTAGAAAATGTGGGCAAGATATGGCATTAAGGTGAACATAGTGATGAAAAGCTTATCCAAATATGTAAAAGTATCTAATTATATCCTTAAAGTCTTGTATAAAAATTTTAAAAAAAAAAGAAATTTACCATCTCAAAACTTAAAGTCTTGTATAGAATAATAAAAAAAAATTATCACCTCAAAAACATGGTAACTTAGCTTACATAAAATATTTCAACTAGAAATGTATAAGGAGCTGAGCATGGGGAAATTATAAGCTAGCAAGCAATGCAAGGAGTGTCATGTTGAAGTCCAAACATGAAGGTATATTGTTTTATGACTCAATGGTTTATGGGAAACTCTTTTTCATCTGAAAAAGTCACCTACAAGAAGATACACTTAGTAAACCAAAACATTTCAATTGAAACCATGATGGTGACACCTCCTTGTACAATGGGACAAATTTACTCATCCAAACATCATGAAACATGAAAATAGGATGGGGACCTTTTTATAATGAATATAACATCATATGGAGCCAAAAATAACTAATTAGTTTGTATAGATTTGGCAAAAAATGTGAAAAACCTATAGGGTGCATCAAAGTGCTACCAAATCTCCGTAGTCAACTTGTTAATGATTGTTCATAAATAATAGTTTTTTTTTTTACAAAATACATATATGAAAATTAATATGCCCTAGTTTAATATCATCCTCAAAAGGCATTTTTATCTAAAACTACTTTTACCTTTTGTACTGAGCAAAAACCTGAAGGCTAGTTTAGTCTATCCCAAAAAGCAAAAAAATGTAAAATCGATATGACTATTATAGGTCTTTATGGACCACCCAAATTATTTCCCATGTGGCACACTTCCCAAGAATCCATACAAGTGTTAATTTTACCCTTTTTGAGCTGATTTCTATAATTTTAGTTAGGGAGTCTACAAGTATCTGATGTAACTAACATTTTAGACATCTAAATAGACCTCTTGGAATTTTTCCATGAAAATGGGACAACTAAGCACCTTGAGAAATGTTCCAAATGCATTAATGACTCTCAAAATGACATGAAATAACCCCCAAATGGATAAATTAGCTAATGTGACAAGGACTAAAACTAAAGTGACCTCAAATGACATCATATAACAAGCTAAACCTCCTATGACAATAATTTATGACCCATTTAAATTTTTAAACATTAAAATTTTTGTTTAGGGGTGTAAAAATTTGACCAAGGAGTCAAATTTGGTCAATAGTACCATTGCTATACATAGTTTTTATCATGAGACATATCTAAGTTCCTATGTTATTTAACATGTGCCTAATATTTAAAAATCCAAATCAATCTCATATTTCAAAACTATTGCATGTATTGGTATATTATGGACTTTTACAAAATTTAGTGAGATAATATGTTGTAGTGGTTGGTTTACCTTTTCGTATGGTTGAGGTGATTAAATCGCTCAATATTTCCAAGTTTTTAGTTTATACTTGATCATCCTAACTCACTAGGTTATGAGTATCATCAGGTTACATAATTAATCTAATCTTAATTTATAGATGGTAACTCACTTTGCCTCCAAATTTGATGGCATGAACCTTCCAATCTCTCTCTCTATCTCATTGGATATATGCACTTTAAAGATTTATATATATTTATCCTAATCTCAATTTAGAGATGTAAAATGATACATCTTTTGAGAAAATAACTTCTCAATAGGCAAGGTGGTTTCATGAACACATATGTGTACTCTTAAACCTTTGGATTTCATTTCAATCTATTCATGTAATTTTAACCTAGATTATATACAATGATTTTAAACTATAACCTACTCTTGGTTATAGGTCATTCACCAATAAATCACTCAAATTCAACTCTAGAAAAGAACTATAATTCAAATTTAATAAAGACAAGGTGTACATACACACCCAAGCACTTATTATTTTCCTTTAAGATAGTAATTTCAATACTAGACTAAAGGGGGGAATGTAGATGATATTTTGTGATTATATAATGCCTTAGTCTTGTACACTTAGCAAACTCAGGCATTAGATGTTGCTCTTAGATAGACACATACCATGCTTCCAAAAGCCTCAAATCTACTCTATCATGTTCCCCTTGTCCCATATCTTATTATATCTAGCCTTGTATTAATGACACAGACATCCCATCATGCCAATAGTGCTTCAAATGTACTTATCTTATACCTCTACAAGTTTTGAGCTTATAACTACTCTTGTGTTCCATAGATGCTAACGTCAAGGATAGATAATGGTATTGATGTTACTATCTTGACCTAACGCAAGTGTCCAGTACTCTAAAGTCATCCAATTTTTAAATAAATCATATCACAATGGTTAACCTAAGTGTTCTAATACAATTTATTACACCAAATGGATTGATATAAATAAAAGATCAACCCTCATTCATTCCTCACCTTGAATGAGACCAAAATAGCATTCAATAATCACTCAAGTTACCAAAATATTTCCTATTTTTCCTTATTTGGATATTAGTAAAAAAAATAGCGTAGACATAGGTCTAAATTATTAAATGAGTAATTATAAGGTTTTTTTTCCAAATTATAAACTAGGTAAGTATTTACTTGCTTTACACACTGCATAATTCACACACAATCCAAAATGTAGGGGAGAACTACATGAGTCTAAGGCCCTCTTCTGGAGTATTGGTTATGAAAGCAATGCCCTTTAACAGTTGGGTCAATAAAATTTAGTTTGAAATTGTGTGCACACTAACCCCCTTTTCCCCAAGGTCACATTGAAGATGGAAAGTTAGGGTTTTTCCATTTCACCAAGAGTGATAGTCCATGACCTAGAGTTGAATGCACCATCATGAAGGCAAAGCCAAAACTAGAAGTATTTAGGTTTTTTGCATCCTATTTTATTTAATATTCCATATATTATGCTAGCATCAAACCTAGATAATATGGTTGATGCAAAAATCCTAAGATGATATAATTATGTATAAATCTAGAGACATAAGATTTATAATTTGATGACTATTCTAGAACACTCTTTCAGTCTACTTTTAGCCTGTACTAGATCCATATCTACATTAGCATTAATTCAAGATAAGTACATCATTTATTTTTCATTTAAATATATAACATAGTTATATTTTCCATTTTTAGGTTATCTCGATTTAATAAATTTATCATATGGTGCCTTTGAGTGTAGCACATTAATTGGACTACTATAGATATGTTATTCACTCTTGTGCCCTATCATTTATATATACTTAACCCTATCTAACCAAGTAGGATCCACATTGATATTAGGGTTAAATAGAACCAAATTAGTTTTATAGACTAGACAAAGCACAAAATTAATTTCAAAAGGTCTGTGCCAAGATATCACTCCACAACAACATTGGAAAAATTGAGTAAGAGTCATAGTAGATGAAATTAAACTTATATTGAGGGAAATATAGATCAAGAATAATGTTCACAACATGAATTTACCTCAAAATTTATAGACCTCAATAATTTCATTAAAAAGAGAAGATGCACTTATATATAAATCAGAATAATTTCTTATTTCAATATTTTTCTATTATCAGACATTTAAAAAAGAAAGAATATATCTCGAAGGAATTATGTTGTCTTGAAGATAAGCATAGGAAATAAATAATGGAAAAAATAGAAAATAATCATTTACTTCATCATTGGGATTAATCTAGGATGATGTGGTTGCTAATATTTAGGCTGTTGATTGGTCAATAGAAGAGATTGAATATCTGAATATGCATATTGATCATTGTAACTTGAAATGTATTGTATATTATGCCTCTTTTCCAATTGAAATTTATATCTAGAAATTGTGCCATGACTAGACCTTCATATTTAATTCTAGATGTGTTATCTCAAGGGTCCAAAAAATCTCTAATAAATTATAAAATTTAGTGTTTGTATCAATAAAATCTAATTTTTGGTTGTCCATCACAACCCATGATGTATTAACCATGCTTATATAAACATCATTGATTAACATTGTAAAGGGTTAACACATTTGAATACCAAAAATATATTGATATTAAGCCAAGATTTCACCTTTATTTCCTCTTTATTTTGTCTTGATTGTCTACAAAAGATATTGATTCAATAATTAATCTATGCAAAGAAGTTTTTTGAGTTGTTGGCATGAAAATGGATATATAATTAAATTGTATAGCAATTGATTTAATTAGATTTAATTGCACATTCTGGTTATTTTGAGACTTGCATTAGTTATCATGTGCAATCAATTTTATTCTTATGTAATGAACTTATTTTGAGTGGATTTATATATTTCATGTTCACATAATTTTCCTTTGAGTCTTGTTCATTACAATGTTTTAGTTTATGTAGCAAATAAACTTGATACCTAGTGATTTAATTATATCCCACTCTAATTTTATTTTTGAGTATTAAAATACCAATCTTAATCAAGGTATTCAAATATTTTCTACCTGTTAAGGGAAACATACCCCCATATCTAGAAAATGGGGACCCTTGTGTTAAAATTGTGCAAAAATTTGTATTTTGAAGTTGAAGTTCACTTGATTAGAGCATCATTAACATATTTTACACATTATATTTATTTTAAGATCATCCACCCCTTGGTCTAGTTGGTTTTCTTTGTTCATGGTTCTGCTTTAGATTTGTCTAATGTTGCTGACAATGGATATAGATGTTTCATATCATAGGTTTAATGGAGCTCTCCTTCATGGAATCATACCTAGGTTTCATAATTATAATTATTTTATCCCAATTTAACCTTTTATTAACCTTTAGTCTATTAAAAGTCATGTTTAATCCATGTTCAAGCTTCGTAAAACCATGATTTAGAAACCCTAGCACAATATTCATTTAGACCAAATTCAAAAATTGGCAGGAACAATTATGCAGTAACATTTTAAATATGTTATAGACTTAATCCTAATTTTTATACTAAGGCTTGGTCATGTTTTTCAACATGACCAAGGCTTAGCCTCCTTTAAGTCCTAATCTCCTTTGTCCCATTTTATTTTAACATGGTCCAAAATTAATATTGTAGGGTCATTTTTATTAAGTTCCTAATTTGGTCTAACTTTATTTGCACAATATTAGACCAATGTTTAAGTCCTAAGGCCCCAAACATGTTTATTAACATAAATGAGACCTTAGTCCTAAGACTTTATCTTAAGTATTATTTTTCTTGAACCCTGACTTAAGCCACTTTCTTCTCTACATGATTTATGACCCACATGCATTTGGGCCAAAATGATCAGACGACATGAGATAGACCTAATGAGTCCAAATTATTAACCCATTAGACCAATTACACTTGATGATTTGGATCATGATCAAATAACCCATGGCTAAGTGAATTCCAAAGATCAAATGACATGAAATCAAGAGGGACCCCCCTTTGCTATGACATAGACTCAACCTAAGTCTTACCCTAAAATTTTATTATATTTATCAATATAATGAAACCTTAAGGTAAAGGCTTATGTTAAGTCCTTTTAATTATTTAAAGGTTCCATCCTTTAGTATGTTGCAACTTAGCTTATAGAATTTAATCCTAAGACCAATTCATATTTATTAATGTGAACAAAACATTAGTATATAATCTTGGTCTAAATCTTGTGAGGTCTCGACTTACTTAATCTATTTGTGACAACAAGAACCAATCATATTCAAGTACTTAGACCATAATGAAAAATCCACGTTCCATCAGATGGGTTAATCAAATAGCACATATCAACTCAAAGTTTCCATAGGGCCTACTATATTCCATGGGAATTAATTTTAATATTCTTTTTCCCATAATTTGACCTCCATGAGGCCATAAAATTTAATCCTAGATGATACACACCTATAATTTAGTGTCTATGAGGCCATCATTGATGTCTACAAGGCCACCAAATTTAATACTCCATGATATATTACTAGATATTAATTTTAATGTTCTCACACTCGTGATTTGAAATCTGTGAGGCTGTCAAAATTAAGCTCATAAACAAACCTCACTTAGATAAATAAACATGTTATTTTCCTTAATAATGCTTAAAAGTTATATGATTCAATGTCAATATTGGTCTTAGATTAATTGGAAACTATGTTTCAACCTAGAATTTAAATGTACATGGGGGACAATTATAAATACCATAGAATTAGCTTGAATATTATCATAAGGTTAAATCATTTTTGTAACATTAGACCAAACCTTAGTTCAAAACCTAATAATTAGTATATATATATACCCCCATGGTCTTGTGGAATATTTTATGGGCTTATTATTAAGTCTTGAAAAAATATGAGATCTTATTCTATGAATCCTAAATTAAATCATTTATCCCAAGGTTTGCCTCATCTTTATTAATGCGATAAAAACCCGAGGTTAAAAACATTAAGTTGGGTCCCCTTTATTATATCGAGTCCCCTTTTCTTTTGAAATAAACTTAGCCTAAATACTTTAGCCTCAGGATTATTTCATGTTTATTAGCATGAAATAAAACCTTAGACTAAAGTATTTAACCTATGTTCTTTACATGGTCCTGTGATAACTTAAAGTTTTTGCACCTTTTTAGGATCGATGGTTTATGCTTAATTAGGGCAACATGATCGAACAAAGTGAGATAAATATAGACTATTAAATATAAACCTTGAATTCCCATGATAGTTCCATGTGTCGCATTCATGATAACCATAGGATTAATAAAGATCTAGATCTTAGAAGGCCTACAGGATTACCAAGTAGCACATCCATAGGGCTCAGTATAAAGGAGAGCCAATGGTGTACAAGTAGCATGATCAAGATCAACAATCCACATTGATTCACATATATTGATATTAGGAAGAGAGATAAAAGAAAAAATTTAAAATGAAATGTTCAAATTTTAAATTATTTATAAATGAAATACCATGAAAAATCCACAAATTTTCCACATAGATACTACTTAGGCAAAAAGGGACAACACCAAATATTTTATGGGCTCAAAAAAGAAAAAGGTATAAATGTAAAAGTCCTAATCAAATATGAGACATGAAATCACTTGAGTGCAAAAAACTACCACCATTAAATCTTGAAAATATCTAGAAAAATCCATAACATCTATAGAATCCCTAATTTGATCACATTTTAACCAAAAAGAGCTCAATTATCACCTAAACATGTGCAAATTGATCAAAAAGTGATTTTTAAATACTACTAAGTCATTTATAAATCTCACAATCATGGAAGCATAAAAACAACAAAATAGGGAGGACACAGAGCTATATTTGACTTTGGACATAGAAGGAAGAGTCTTCAAAGATACTAAACTTGATGTGGTAGCATTGAACATTAGGGATAATAATTAGTCCAATATTTTCTAGGCTATTGAAGAGTTGCAAATAATTACCAAGGAGGATGAAAAGAATAACATATTCCACTAGAGTTACTATGACATGATCACCATCTAGATGACCAATATTCACCATGTAGCTATGAAGATAGAGGTACTTCAATGTATCAATGTTATTGCTCCCATCTTTAAGGATTATATAATTGACCAAGACATGATAGTGTATGAACAAAATTTTAAAAAGGTTGATTATGTTTCCCCCATTGCATTCAAAATTTACTAAAAACTTCCCATACCTTGGGTATATTTTCCCAAAATTAAGTAATGGTCCAACAAAAATGACCTAAAAACTACCCTTACCCCATGGCTTTATTCAAGAACCCATGTGATCCAAAACCCCATTGGAAAGATCCCAATCACCGAATTTAGGATGGTAATTAGATTGATTATACATTTACTCAACAAATTATCTAGGGTCCCCTCCACCACTTATGTCAACAAAATCTAGTCCCCTTATATATATTTCATGGTTGAAAAGGGACTTACTCCTCCTATAGGATAAATGATCAGTATTTGCCTAAAGTATCAATTCTCTACCATAAGAAGAAGACTAGAAATAACTTCTTTATGATGTCTTATATTTTGGATGCCCTATTGGCCACTACCCAAATCCCTAAGATCAAAAAATCATCACCTGATGGAAGGTAAATAGTCTCCCATTACTATTCCAAACTACATATATTCAAATATAGGGATCTTATACAATTCATTTATGACTATGTATATCCAGATTTAGTAGAAGCTATTATATGGCTACCTATTATGAGAGTAAGTCCCTTAATCAAGAAGTATGTGGAAATTATTGGGGACATTTGGTTATATCCTGACTGTACTATAATCAAGATAGAGGGAACCTTATATCAACCACTTAAACTACTAGTCTATGTACCCACCAAGTTGGATGAACAAGAGATAGTATACCAATTATTCTATCATATTGATGGTGTATTAAAAATAAAAAGGAAGGGGCTTATCCATCCTTTCCCTTTAACTATTAGTATAATTATGTTGTAGGATTGGGACAATTTAAACACCATCTTTAGACATAGAGACTCATTCAATTTACAACTTGATGATTTAAAACATTGAGACCCCCAAGATAATGTTGTTAAACATTTGAAATCCAAATGAATTAACATGAAATATTAACATTAGCTCAGTGTCCATGATATAATATATATCTGATCATCTTCATTCATGAAGGTCTTATCAAGATTAAAGAAGCACAATATCAAGCTTGAGGCTAGATTTATGAGAGATGAGAAACTAATTTGGTGAAATATGGCAAATGGGACTTTTACAGTACCATTTGATACTAGGACCATCTTCTTGACCTCCTCTAGAATAGCTAGAGGCACAAGTTACATAAGGTTTAAGAGAATAGAAATTTGAAGAAAGACCTGGTGAAGGGGCATCATATTTTTCCCAACCTAAAAAGCTAGGGTCACCTATTAAGTTCATTGACATGATTGCATTGGATCCTAGGGAAACATTGGAAGATTCTTTAGAGGTATTGGCTAGTGCTTATGTATTATATGAGGAATAGGGACCTCAAACTCAATATGAGGAAATAAAAACAAAAAAGGGGAAGGGGATAGCTCTGGACTTAGTTCCAGTTGTTCCCACTCAAAAGATAAATGTTGAGCTAGCCTTTGTTCCTGCAAGAACCAAGAGGCCCAAATTAACCCTAACTCACCCTTTGAGTTAGATTGATTTTTTTAGTGATGACAAATGTATTCATGGACCAAACATCCTAGAGTGGTTCATATATGGAAAGCTATAAAAAATCTCAACTTTGCACCATCAGTGGGAAATCACAAATACTATTAAGATCCATGCTCATGAGGAGCTCAAACCATGGATTATAGAGCTATAGAAAGAAGAGAAGGAAAGACAAGTGGCTACTCTTAGATATTTAGGTAGCACCCAAATGGAATCCACAGAGCCTCCAAAATTAACACACTCTTTAGTAAGTGTCTAATTTAATCTAACCACTACTAAATTGGAAAGAACACAATAAAGAAAGCTATGGTGGGTAAACTCTAGTTGAAGGCAAAGGACCAGGTGAGCACCCTAATTTTGAATATGATATACTTGAGATTGCCCATTCTCAATGTGCCCATCTACAAACTAGAATTAAGGGCATGAAACAATAAATAGATAACCTACAGAGGTAGAAAGAGAATGTGGAGAAATAAGCTATTTTGTATGTTGCTAATATAATGATTGAAATTTTTATTGGATCATTTCATGACATGTTTAACTCTCTAAAGTCAATAAATAAAAAAAAAGTGCAATAAACTAATAGGATGAAGTATCCAATGGCTTAATCACCCAATGGTAGAGTTATAAGGATAAGACAAAGGATTTAATTAGAATTTTGATAGGGGATGAAATCCCTTATTTCAAGACCATCAAAATTACTCATCTCAACAACATCCTAGGGTTGATTATAGATAAAATCAATAGTTTGAATGCATGCTCCAAGTGATTGGAGAAACACATCAAGGATGATAAAGAACTAATAAATATAATTGAATGACTCATAGGGACCATGATTGCCAAGCCTAAAAATCTCAAGTCCATAGGCATCATTGTAGACGGTGAGTTCAAACACAAGACCACTTTGGTCATGTATGGGGTAAGGAGAAAAATCCAAGGTAAACATAAAGTGACAAAATTAGGATCATGGGCATGATCCTAACTGCTAAGGAAAAGATAGCTAAGGAAAGGAGCATCAAAGAGGCCTTGGGGAGAAATGATAGGGACCTAAGAGGTTTGGTAGATCAAGAGGATGAGCTCCTCTTTGAGCCAGCTATCAATTTGAATTTAGTTGATGAAAAAAATAAATAGGTAATGAGAATTTTACTTCAATAGAACCAAGGTTCTTCATCAGCATAGGGTCCACTAAGTAGTTAAAAATATTCTCTTTTTTGGGAAAAATGTAAATTTTGACAATGAAATATTATTTTGTAAAGCCATGTGCTATTTGTATGCACACTACCTAAATGTCAGTTTATTTTAGAAATTCTAGTGTATTTTAGAAACTTGGTAAAAAAGATAATTGTCCTTTACATTTTGTACACTTGTAAGTTGATACAACTAACCGACATGCTTCTTTGAAGTCTCTAAAAAGAGCATTGTGATTTATAAAGAGGAGGGAGTTTTTGAGCTAGAAAAATGAATGTAAAATTTGAAGAAATTGAAACAAGTAGAGAATTCTAATAAGATTGTCTCATCTTATTTGTGTGAATTATTATTTAACTTCTTTCTCAATTGTTTGTTCTAGATCTTAGATTTGAATAGTTATTTTGAATTCTTGGCAAGCACCTTGTGAA
This sequence comes from Torreya grandis, assembly GCA_037957365.1. Classification (NCBI taxonomy): domain Eukaryota; kingdom Viridiplantae; phylum Streptophyta; class Pinopsida; order Cupressales; family Taxaceae; genus Torreya; species Torreya grandis. The sequence goes on from JARHVA010004513.1 coordinate 669,857, forward strand.
TGTAGAATTGTTGACTTGTGCATATGATAGGTTAATTGAAGGTTCCTTAGTTTGCTTCATTTTATTTTCTCTATATTTGTATATGTGCATTATCTATCTACTTAAATGAGTAAAACTTCAAAATAAACATGGTTCTTATTTACATTGTGTCTTATCTTACTTAGGAGTTTGTATGATATATGTTGTAGCTCGAGCTTAAGCTATGTTATTTATTATATTGGTTTTGAGTGCATGCTTGGGAAATAATTTAACTTTGTCATGATGTCTAAGATGAAGATCAACAACAATTTTCTTCTCTACCCTACCCTATTTTTTTACTTCTTTTTTAACTAGATAACTTTAGTTTAAATATCATTGTAAATATTCACATAGATTAATATTTAGACTTAGAATTTGATAAAAATTCATGGATATTAGTATAGATTATTACATATTTTTTAAATATTGTTGAGAGGACTAAGGTTTATCCCAACCACCAAGTTTTATAAATATTGTGAAACAGTTTGCTTGCTTTGCCACTATTTCATCACAGGTAACCAAAATACCACAACCTACTACTCATGATTTGAATTCTATGAGTTATAAAGTGGGACGTGATATTTAAACACTAAAATAACCTATGATACACTTAGACGCATTAGTACGTAGAACTCCATCGGTGCTAGAATGAGGGCCTTAATAAATCCTTGTGAATTGGTAGGATCTTTGCTAGTTTTGGTGTATTTTGATCAAAAATCATTATATTATTTGCATAATTGTATTTATTTTAGCATAATTTTGAAAATTATGTGATATTCATGGTTTTAGACCCATATTTGTGCTTCCTTTAGACAAAGATCAACATTATTTGAAAGTATACACTTGATTATGGTAAATATGGCTTTAACTTTGTCAATTCAATAAGTTTGAGGTTAGTAATAGATATTATGGTTAAAGATACCTACATTATTTTTAAATTTGATATAATTTGAGCATGGAGTTGTAAATATTATTCACATTTATGTATCTGGATATCTCTTTGAGCTAGTTTAGTTGAAGATCTTAGTCATTTGTTATTATTTACATAGATCTTTGAAAAATTCATTTAATGTGTAAGTTTATTATTTATTCTTTGTAAATATTGATTTGACACATCATATTTCAAAAAAATTCAAATTTCTCAGAGCATTGCCAAGAATCATAACAAGGTCACATTCAAAAATAAGGGAACCTTTACTTGAATTAGAAATCCATAAGGGATATAGGTGAGATAAAGATAGGCATAGACATTTGAAATATTTTCCAACTTCACCACTGTAAGGTACTCCTATATTTGACCTTCATCAAGGTATGGCCTGGCTAGGGGATTCCTCCATCAATTTTCCAAGTGTAGTACATGATCTTCCCCATAATCTTGAGAAATATTTGCCAATGTTTACTCCAAATGGTGTTGTAAATGTAGAGGAACACATTAAATCATTTAAAACTAGATTAGTATTGTTAAATGTCACCCATGAAGATGTAACATACAATTTGTTTCTTTTTACATTTAGGGATTCTATATATGAATGGTTTCTTAATTTACCTAACAATTACAGTGCCATCTAGGATCATTTTAACAACATTTTCATTGATCAATTTTGCAAGATCATTAGTCCTTGTGTCATGTACCAATAATTCACCATCATCAGAAGAGATGCTAGTGAGTTCATAATAACATTTAATGTCAAGTTTAAAAGATGCATAATTAAACCATAGATACCTAAAAAATTGATAATATTTTGGCTTTATAGATTTATAAGGATGTAGTAGATTATATGAATTTTGTGTTCATGAAGACATCTCTTATAGTAATAATCACATTAGCTTGATCATAAACTAAAGTAGAGATCATTAATGATCAAATGTAGCCTCAAGGAAAAATGGCTTAGTCTATCCCAAATTCCAATCCACATATTCCTACCTTAAATATCTTTCCTACTAATAATTAGAATGTGCCTACTTATATTTGAACCAATTACCCTAGAGCCATGTTGCTCCTAATTAGAACTTAGGATTCCTAAACCATCCTACAACTAGGTTTAATTAAAATGATTAAAAGGATTTGGTACCAACCAATGGTACTAATATTAATCAAGTTCATAATTTAAAAACTCCTAAGAGTGAGAATGACTCTATATTAAAGATGATACAAAAGCTTAGAACTGAATTCCTTTAGTTGCAAAATCAAGTTAGTCATACATGAAAAAGATTAGGTAAGAACTTCTCATTTCATATATTAAATAGGCATAATAAAAGGTTTCGTAATGATAGTTTCAATAAAAATGAAAGTAATGAATCATATACTAATAAAAATAGCATGGAAATTAATCTTATTAATGTTACATTAACTGATTGTTATAGAGTTTGTTGTACTACTAAGCATGGTGAAATGTATTGCATTAAATTATGTAAATCTTTTGAATCTTTTTAGGAAGAATTGGAAACCTTTGAATTAGTTCCTAACAATGATAACGGTGTAGGTCCATCAAGATCTAAATCTATTGATCAAGCCTTCATGATGGAGATGCTTAACTTCCCTTTCCAAAAAGACAATGAGCTTGATGATGTTCCTGAATAATTTTATGCTTTTTATTAGTTCTTAAAGAAGACATATCCATTGAAGAAAAAAGAGAAAAGATAGCCTTTGACTACCATAACACCTCCAAATAAATTTGGCACTCCTCCTGACACTACATTAGATAATAACCTAGAGCCTTTCAAGGGAAGTACTTCTAAACAAAGTACTAATGCATTTATTTCTTAAAATAAAATTAGGTATAATATTGTGGAAAACATGAAGAAATAGAGTGTAATATCATGTTGAATGAACTAACATAGATCACTGAGCAAAGGAAGCTATTGTTGGATTCCTTATCCAAGAAACCTAGCAAGTCATCCAAAATGGATAATGCCAATGTTGATATGTATGAGGTAAAGATAAAGACCCCACCTTTTCTACTTACTATCAGAATGTTTGGTAAGAATATACATAACTATTTGTTATATTTTGGTTCATCCACCAACACTATTCCAACATGTATTTGTAAATAACTTTGCTTGACTCCTATCAAATATGATAGATTTGTCACTTAGTTAGATAAGTCTAGAGTCAAGGTAGTTTGAGAAATATTAAATGTTCATATGTAAATTGTCTATGGTCCTATATTCCAATAATTTATTGACATCTAAATTGTTGAAATTCAAGATGATTATGGGTTGTTACTAATCAAAGAATGGACAAAGGTCTTAAATGGATATATGTTTACTGACTGATCTCATTTTTGGCTACCCTAGAAATGAGTTCCAAATCAAATCAGAGTGGAAAGAGAACCAAGGATTAAGTATATGATCACAAAATACAATGTTGTGAATGAAAAGGTAAACATTTTTTACTCTAATTTAGGAGTTAAAAATCCTAAATTAGAGTCACTACCAAGGTATGTGAGTCTAAACCTTCTCATATTGTGCTTGGGTTATATAAGATGAATTTTGATGGGGCTAGATGTAAGTCTAGGTCCAGAGTAGGAGTTGTCCTAACCAACCCTCTTGGCAAGATATATCATGCATTCTATAGAATCCAATTGCTATGAACCAATAACCTTTAAGAATATGAAGCATTGATCTAAGTTTTACAATTTTCCATTAAGTACAAATTCAAGAACTAATAGTTTATGGTGACTTAAAATTAGTAGTCAATTAGGTAAGGACTAGATACTAATGTAAATTACCATAATTCAAGAGATATAAGTTTAGATTCTAGGATTTACTTGAATCCTTTGGTGATTTTAACATTGTTTCTATCCTTAGGGAGGATAAAAATGTTGTTGATGAGCTTTGCTCAGTTACATCCAACCTTATGCCAAGCGAATACTCTCCAAACTTTAGCATTGAGATAGTTCCATGTCCATCAGTCCCAGATAATGTGAACCATTTACAAGTCTTTAGTGATGACCAATAAATCCTAGATTTCATGACCAATTCAAGATTATTGTAGGAATATGTCGTAAATGAGGCCAATGAGAATAATCTTAAAGAATATGGTATATTTTATGGTAAAGTCATTCAGCTAAATGATAACAAAATTCCAAGAAGCATGATTGACTTGGAAAGGTTATTTGACTAAGATAAGCTAGCTGAGAACTCTAGGATTCCCATAGTGAGTGGGAAATATTACAAGATAGTTGATATTGGACCTCAAGATCAACCTCAACTAGTTAATATTGGAATAACATGTATAAGCATTGAAGATAAAAAATCCAAAAACTTGATAACCAACTATAAGGACATAATTGCATGGTCTTATGATGACTTGAATATTTTTGATCTATAAGTCATCACTCATATCATACCCTTGAAGAAAGATTGAAAACCTTTTAGACAAAATTAGATTCTTTACAACCCTATTTTAGAACCAATTATTTTAAAAGAGGCTAAAAAATTGTTAGATGAAAATATTGTATTTCCCATTAGGCATCCTACCTGGGTTCCCAATTTGGTACCAGTTAGGAAAAAGAATGATGAAATAAGACTATGTATTGATTTTAGAAATATAAATAAATAATTCAAAAAAGACAATTATCATTTCCATTCTTTGGATGATGTTATACAAAGTATTTCTAGCTCTATTATGCTGTCCTTTCTTGATGGATTTTTAGGGCATAACTAGGTATTGGTGAATTAGTAAGACATGATGAAGACTACTTTCACTACCAAATGGGGCATGTTTGCATATAAGAGGATGCCATTAAAACTAATAAACATAGGAGAAAATATCCAAAGGTCCATGGATAATGTTTTTCAAAGTTTGTTAGTTAAATGCATCATTATATGCATGGATGATCTGACTATTTTTTCTAAAAATAGGGAGGACCATACTATATATTTATAGTAGGTATTTGAAAGGTGTAGAAGGTATGTGATTTACCTTAACCAAAAGAATAGTATTTTTTGTGTTACCGAAGGAAATTTTATAGGACATGTCATTACTAAGGAGGGAATCTCTATCGATTTTGAAATAATAGGAGTTATATCAAAGATAGAGCATCCCAACAAGAGAAAATAACTAAAATCATTCTTTGGAAAAATTAACTTTGTAAGGAAGTTTATTTTTGGTTTTACAAAAAAATTCAAACCATTGAATGACATGATGAAAAAGGATGCCAAAATATCTTGGAAAAAGGAAACTAAGAAAGCCTTTAAGGATATCAAGGATGCGATTGGTCAAGCTCCAGTATTGATAAGTATAGATTTCTCCAAGGATTTGTATCTTTACTCCTTTGCCTTTGATCACACTATTACTATATTTTTGACTCAAAAAATTAATGGATGTAACCATCCAATTGATTTTATGAACACAAATTTTTAAAATGTTGAGTTAAATTATTCTTTGATTGATAAACAAGCATGTACATTAATAAAAGTAGTAAAGAAATTCAAGCACTACATTCTTAGGAATAAAGTCAATGCCATCCTACCTAACCCTACAATAAAGGTCATGTTGAGCCAAAATTAACTTGGAGAGTGAAGAGGTAAGTGGATGTCTATTCTCCAATAATATGACATGGAAATAAAGAATTCTAATTTGGTCAGGTGCCAAGGTCCGATTCAAATGATTGTCAATGCTAACCCCAAGCTTAATGTCATACATTTTGAACAAGAATTTTTTCACCCAAATGATTCATATGATCTAATTATCCATCTACTAATCAATGGAACTTGTCTTTTAGGACTAACCAAGGAGTAGAAGAGAGCTCTAAGACTCAAAACAACCCATTATCTAATCAATAATGGAGTAATATATAGAAATAACTTTGAAGGTGTCTACCTAAGATGTGTTTCAAAAGAAGAAGCTAATGAGATAATGAGCACTTTCATGTGAAAATAGGAATTAGACATCCATCTATAAGAACCATGGCCTAAAAAATCTAATATCTAGCTACTATTGGCCCATCATCTTCAAATATGCCCACAATCATGTGAGGGAATAACACTCATGCCAAATTTTTAGCACAAATGAGTCAAAAGTAGAAATGCCATTACAACCACTAATGGTTGATAAACCCTTTACATAGTGGGGGTTATAATTTATATGGGAAATCAACCCAAACTCATTATAATGTCACAAGTAAATTATAATTGCAAATGATTATTTCACAAGGTGGACTAAAGTAGTATAGAACTGAAGAAGTGATCTTTTTCTTAGAAGAGAACATATGCACCAAATTTAGAACTCCAGTCTCACTAGTATGTGATAATAGATCTACCTTCACATCTATAGAAATGATAGGATGGGCATATTATAGTATTATTATTCTCAATTTCACATCCAACCATTACCCTCAAGGTAATGGAGTATCTAAATCAAACAATAAGAACTTCATGAAAGCATTAAAGAAGTTTGTAGTAAACAAACCTAGAACTTGGCATAAGATTTTAAAATATGACCTTTGGGTAGATAGAATAAGAATAAATAAGTCCCTAAAGACATCACCATTCTTGTTGGTGTATGTCCAAGAGCCCATATTTCTTATCACCCTTAGGTTACCTACATACAAGTTCATGTAGGAATATATGGAAGAAGATCAAGAACTTGAAAATTCAAGACTATTGGACATTGTTAAAATAAAAGATGCATGATAATCATATTTTTCTAATTTTATTAGACACTAGAGCATGGTGAAAAGGTGGTTTGATAATATATTAAAGATAAATATTTTTAGACAAGGTGACTTAATCCTTTTTTGGGACAAGGAATCTAAACCTAAGGGAAAACATGGAAAGTTCACACCTCTATAAATAGGCTCCTACAAGATTTTTGAGACACTTGGAAACAACACCTTGAATTTTAAAGAAATACAATTACCATAATTCACATTACCAACCAATGGGAAGTACCTCAAGTATTAGTTTTTTGTTGCTCCTCTTAGGGTCTTCATGGAGTAAATCTGTAATACTAGTTACAGTTAGTGTAGGTAGGCTAGTTTAGTTTCCTTTTTCTCTTTCTTTCATGTCCCTTATTTGTACATATTTATTTGCTTGTTATTTTATTTTTTATTTTTTAATTTCTTTGGTGTGTTTTCTTCCTTTTTTTGTCCCTTATTGCTAATATGTCCTTTTGGGCAGCCCTCAGCTTAGAGTTTATTTAAAAAGCTCAAAAACTCCACAAGTTCAAAAATGTGGTTATGTAACTGAGAAAATGTCAACCATGGATCTAAAACATGAGCTTAATTCTATGATTTATAAAAACTAGTAAAGACTAAGTGGATAGTTTAACTATTCCATAAGAACTCAAACATTATTTTGATATAAACTCTATTTTAAGAAGAATTACACATATGGGATGAAATATTAAATTATTAGAGCATATTCATGCTTGCACATAACAAAAATCCTTGCCTGGAATAAAGGTTCTAACCATAGGTGATTGTCCCAAGATAAAACATTTGACCAAATCCCTAAACTTGGCTAACCTAGTTCCCAACCTTTGTTAAAAAGCCTAAATTATCTAAAAATTTACAAAAATAGGAGTTTATTTCAAAATCAAAAGCTTTCCAAGCAAAGGTAATTTTAGTGACATACACTAGAGATATGAACACCTAGATATAAATGGAACAAGACTATCAGTGGATCCAAAGGTATCTCTGTTGGGGCTATGGAAGCCTGGCTAGTAACAAAGCAATGTCGAAGCCTTCCCTAAGCCAAATCATGATTCTTAATGAATATCCAAACATGATATGATTAAGTGTTAATGATTAAAGGCATGAAATTTATAATTTATCCCATAAACCCCATGGAAAATAGTAAGTGTAATCAAATCACACACACAACATGGCTAGGCTTTGATGTTTGATCCTAATCCTATAGGTGTAAGGTTTGTTTTAACCATAAACTAATTTTTATTATGCCTTTGATCAAGTGGAATAGGTAACCTAGCTATTTTTATAAACTAGAGTGTTTTAATTCTAACATATTATTATGTTTCCCTTGGAATTTTCCATTTTTTGAGGGAAACATACCCCCATTTCTAAAAAATGAGGACCCTTGCGTTAAAATTGTGCAATATTTGTATTTTGAAGTTATAGTTCACTTGAATAGAGTATCATTAACATGTTCTACACATTATTTGAATTTTAATATCATCCAAACCTTGGTCTAATTGGTCTTATTTTTTTTTGGTTTTGCTTTAGCTTACCTAATGTTGCTAATAGTGGATCTCTATGTTTCAAATAATAGGTTTAATGGATCTCTCCTTAATGGGATCATACCTAGGTTTCATAATTTTAATTATTTTATCTCAATTTAAAATTTTATTAGAATTTGGTTTACTAAAATTTAGGTAGAATCCAAATTAAATATTCTTGAAACCCTCATTCAAAAACCCTACCACAAGATTCTTTTAGACCAAATTCAAAAATTAGTAGGAATAATATATGTGAGAACATTTTAAATATGCTATAGACTTAAGCCTAATTTGTATACTAATGATTGGTCATGTTTTTAAACATGATCAAACCTTAGCCTAAAAATTATAAGCTTGGTCCCCTTTATGTCTCATGTTCCTTTGTTCCCTTTTATTTTAGCATGGTCCAAAATTAATATTGTAGGGTCCTTTTTATTAAGTTTCTAACTTGGTCTAACTTTATTTTCTCAAGCTTAGACTAATTTCTTAGTCCTAAGTTCCCATTTAAATTTATTAAAATGAATGAGACCTTAGTCCTAAGACTTTATCCTAATTCTAATTCTTACTTGCCTTGAACCCTAACTTAAGCCACATATTTATCTGTAGGATCTACAACCACATGCATTCAAGCAAAAATGATTGGATGGTACAAGATGGAATCGATGAGTCCAAATTTTTAACCCATAGGACCAATCACACTTGATCATTTGGATCATGATCAAATGGTCCATGGTTCTTCGGATGGCAAAGATTGGATGGCATGAAATAAAGATGTCCCCTCTTTCCTATGGCATAGAATTAACCTAAATTTTACCCTAAATTTTTATTGTATTATCAATACAATGAAACCTTAAGCTAAAGGTTTATGTTAAGTCCTTTTAATTATTCAAAGGGTCCATGATTTATTATGTTGAAACATACCTTATAGACTTTAATCCTAAATCCAATTTGTATTTATTAATGTGAATAAAACATTAGTCTATAATCTTGGTTTAAATCTTATGAGGCCCTAATCTTACTTAATCCATTTTTGAATAGAGGAACCAATCATATTCAAGTACCTAGATCATGATCAATGATTCACATTCCATTGGATGGGTTAATAAAATGGTGTGTATCAACTTAAAGTTTTCATAGGGCCTACTATGTTCCATGGGAAATAATTTTGATGTTATTACACCCATAATTTGGTGTTCGTGAGGCCATCATTGACGTCTATGAGGCCATAAAATTTAAGCCTTGGTGATACATTAATAGAGATTAATATTAACATTCTCATGCATATCATTTGATGTTCATGAGGTCATCATTGTCATCTGTGAGGATAAAAAATTTAATCTCCATTGATAAATTTCTAGAGCTTAATTTTGATGTTCTCACACCTATCATTTGATGTCCATGAGGCCATCATTGGAACTTGTGATGATATCAAAATTAAGTTCATAAACCAATCTCACTTAGATAAATGAACATTTTTTTTTTCCTGAATCATGCTTAGAAGTTATGTGCTTAAATTTTAAGATTGGTCTTTGATTAATTAGAAGCTATATTTCAACTTAAAATTTAAATTTACATGGGGGATAATTATAAATACCATAGACTTAGCTTGAATATTATCATAATGTTGAATCATGTTTTTTAACATTAAACCAAACCTTAGTTCAAAACATTATACTTAGTCTATATATGTACCCCCCATGGTCTCATGGAATATTTTATGGGCTTATTAGCTAGTCTTGACAAAATTCAAGGTTCTATTGTATAAAGCCTAACTTAAAGCATTTATCCAAAATTTTACCTCATATTTATTAATGTGATAAAAAAACTTAGCTTGAAAACTTTAAGTTAGGTCCTTTTTATTATATTAGGTCCCCTTTTCTTTTGATTTAAACTTAGCCTAAATACTTTAGCCTCGGTATTATTTTGTGTTTATTAACATGAAATAAAATCTTAGACTAAATTATTTAACCTAGTCTATTTACATGGTCCCGTTCTAGCTTAAAACTCATGTGCCTTTTCAAGATTGATGGTTTGCACTTAATTAGGGCAACCTGATTAAATAGATTAAAATCATTATGGGATATTAAATATAAGCCCTAAAGTCTTGTAAGACCACCACATCACACACACACACACACACACACACACACACACACACACACACACACACACACACACACACACACAAAACATGGGATTGATAAAGATGTAGAGCTCAAAAGGCCTGTAGGATTTCTAAGTGGTGTAACTATGGTCCCTAGTATAAAGGACAACTAATGGCATGTAACTAGAAGGATCAAGATCAATGATCCACATTGATTCATATATATTGCTTCAATGAAGAAATATTAAGGACATATTTTAAAATTAAATGACAAAGTTTTAAATAATTTATGAACAAAATGCCATTAAAAAGCCATAGAGCTACCACATAGATGTCACCTAAGAAAAAATGAACAAAACCAAATATTTTATGGGATCAAATAAGGCAAAGGTCTAAATATAAAAGTCATAATCAAATATAAGGTATTAAATTGATTGAATAAAAATAACCATCACCATTAAAGCTTAAAAAGACTTGAAATAATCCCTAACATTTGTAAAATCCCTAATTTGATCACATTCAAACCAAAGAGAGCTCAATTTTACCCAAACAAGTACAAATTGACCTAGAAGTAATTTGTAGATACTAGTGCATAATTTATAAAGCTCACAATCATGAAAACATGAAAATAAAAAAATAGGGAGGACACAGAGCTGTATTTGACTTTAGAAATAGAAGGAATAGTCTTCAAAGATATTAAAATTGATGTTGTAGCATTGAACATTAAGGATAACCACTGGTCCAAGATTTTTGAGGCTATTGAAGAGTCACAAGCAGTCATTAAGGAGGATGAAAATAATTCCATAATCTATCCAAGGTAATATGACATGGTTGTCATCCAGATGACTAATCTTCGCCATGTAGTTGTGAAGCCATAGGTACTTCATTGTGTCAATGTTATTGCTCCTATCTTTAAGGATTTTAGAGTTGACTATGACATGATAGTGTATAAACATAGTTTTAAAAATGTTGTTTACATTTACCCTATTAAATTTTAAAGTTAATACAAACTCCCCATGCCTCTAGTATATTTTCCCATAATTAGGCAATGGTATAGCAAAAATGACCTAAAAACTACCCTTGCCCCATGGCTATATTTAGGAACCCATGTAATCCAAGACCCCACTAGAAATATCCTAATCACCCAATTTAGTATAGGAATTATAATGATTATGAATTTACTCTATAGGTTATTTGGGCCCCCCTCCACCACTTATGTCAATAAACTCTAGGTCCTTTATATATATTTCATGGTTGAAAAGGGACTTACTCCTCCTATAGGATAAATGATTAGTATTTTCCTAAAGAAAATATTCTTTACCATAAATAAGAAGACTAAAAATAATTTATTTATGATGTCTTATATTTTTAATTCCTTATTGGCTACTACCCAAATCCCTAACATCAAAAATTGGTCACCTGATGGAAGGCAAATAGTCTCCCATTACTATTCCAAACTCCATATATTCAAATATAAGGATCATATAAATTTCATTTATGACTATGTATATCTAGATTTAGTAAAATCTATTATAACACTACCTATGATGAGAGTAAGTCCCTTACTAAATAATTATATGGATCTTATTGGGGATATTTGTCTATATCCTGATTGTACTATAATCAAGATATAGGGAACTGTATGTCTAGTCTATGTACCCACTAAGTTGGTTGAACAAAAGATAACATATAAATTATTCTATGGTATTGATGGTGTATGAAAAATCAAAAGGAAGGGATTTCTCCATCATTCCCCTTTAACTATTAGTAGAACTATCTTGCATAATTGGGATAATGTAGACACCATCTTCAGATGTAGAGAATCTTTCAATTTACAACTTGATGATTTAAGACTCTGTGACCCTTGGGATAATGTTGTGAAACATTTGAAAGCCAAATAGATTAACATGAAATATAAACATCAATTTGGTGTCCATGATACAATGTGTATCTGATCATCTTCATTAATAGAGGTCCTAATAAGATTGAAGAAACATAATATCAAGCTTGAGGCTAGATTGATGAGAGATGATAATCCAGTTGGTGAAATATGGAAAATGAGACCTTTACAGTACCATTTACTACCAAGACCATATTATAGACGTCCTCCAGAATAGATAGAAGAAAAAGTTACACAAGGGTCAATAAAAGAGAGACTTGAAGAAAGACCTAGTGAAGGGGCATCATCTTTTTCCCATCTTGAAAAGCTAGGATCACCTATTGAGTTCATTGACATGATTGCATTGGATCCTAGGTAAAAATTGGAAGATGCCTTGGAGGCACTAGATAGTGCTTACGGATTAGATGAGGAAGAGGTACAAGAAGAGGGACCTCAAACTCAAGGTGGGGAAATAGAAATACAAAAGGGTAAGGGGATAACTTTGGAATTAGTTTTAGTTGTTCCCCTAAAAAGATAAATGCTAAGATATCCTTGGTTCTTGTAGGAACCAAGAGGCCCAAATTAACCCTCACTTACCCTTAGAGTGAGATTAATTTTTTTAGTGATGAGAACCTTATTCATGAGACAAACATCTTGGATTGGTTCATATATGGAAATCTACAAAATATCCCAACTTTACACCATCAGTGGGTAATAATAAAGACTATTTACATCCATGTTCATGAGGAGCTCAAACCATGGATTATGGAGTTGTAGAAAGAAGAGAAGGAAATACAAGTGGATTCTCTTAGATCTTTAGGTATCACCCAAATAAAATCCCCATAGCCTGCAAAAATAACACACTCTTCAGTAACTATCTAATTTGACCCAACCACTACTAGATTAGAAAGAGTTATAATAAAGAAATTTATGGTGGGTGGAGAATAATTCACTTTTCAAAAGGTGGAGCCATTTATTGGATTGAATCTAGTTGGAGGCCAAAGACTAGGTTAGCACCCTATTTTTTAAGAGGATATACTTGAGGTTACCCAAGATCAAAGTACCTAGCTACAAACCAACATCAAGGGTATGAAACAACAAATAGAGAACCTATAGAGGTAGAAGGAGAATCTAAAGAAACAAGTTATTTTGTCTATTCCTAATGTAATGATTGAAATGTTTGAGGTATAATTTCATGACATGTTTGAATCTCTAAAGTAAATAAAGGAAAGATAGAGTGAACTAAACCAATAGGATGAAATATCTAAGGGACTAATCACCCAATAACAAAGTTCCAAGGATAAGATAAATGATTTAATTAACATCATGACAATGGATGAAATCTTTGGTTTTAAGATCATCAACATTGCTCATCTCAACACCATCTTAGGATTGATTATATATAAAATAAATAGTTTTAATGCATGGTCCAAGTTATTGGAAAGACTCATCAAGGATAATAAAGATTTATTGGATAGAATTGAATAACTTTTGGGGACCATGAATTCCAAGCCTATAGAGCTCAGCTCCATAGGTGTCATTCTAGATGATAAGTTCAAACACAAGACCAATTTAGTCATGCAAGAGGTGAGGAGTAAAAGCCAAGGTAGGTTTGGAGGTAATAATAGTAGGATCATGGGTATGCTTATAACTACTAAAGAAAATATAGATAAGGCAAGGAGCATCAAAGAGGCCTTGAAGAGAAATGATAGGGACATGGGAAATTTGTTAGATCAAGAAGATGAGATCCTCCTTGAGTGAGATGTTAATTTAAAGTTAGTTGATGAATAACATCAAAAGGAAATTAAAATTATACTTCAATAGAGCCAAGGGTATTCATCATCATAGGGTCCACCTACTAGTTAAGAATATTCTTGTTTTAGGGAAAATTGTAAATTTTGAAAATGGAATATTCTTTTATAAAGGCATGTGCTCTTTGTATGCACATTGCCTAAAGGTTAGTCTATTTTAGAAATTCTAACATATTTTATAAACTTGGGAAAAAGGATAACTATTATTTACATTTTTTACATGTGTAATTTGATGTAACTAATTGAAATGCTTCCTTGAAGTCTATAAAAGGAACATTATCATTTGTAAAGAGGAGGGAGTTTTTGAGCTACAAAAACAAGTGTAAACTTTTAAATAATTAATAAAAGAAGATAATTTTGAGAATAATGTATCATCTTGTTTGTGTGAATTATTATTTAACTTCTCTCTCAATTGTTTGATCTACATCTTAGATTTGAATACTTCTTCTAAATTATTGGCAAGCACATTGTGAATACAGAATTGTTAACTTGTGCATATGCTAGGTTAATTGAAGTTTCCTCAGCTTGCTTCATTTTACTTTGTATTTGTAGATTTGAATTATCTATATGATTAAAGGAGTAAAACTTTAAAGTAAATGTGGTTATTATTTTCATTATGTCTCATCTTCCTTAAAAGTTTGTCTGATATATGTTGTAACCTGATCTTAAGTTGTGTTATTTCATATAGTGGTTTTGATTCCATGCCTGGAAAACACTTGAAATTTGTCATGATGTATGAGATGAAGATCAACAAAACTTTTCTTATCTTACCTACCCTATCTATTTTACTTAATTTTTAGATAGATCACTTTAGTTTAAATATCATTATAAATATTCACATATATTAGTCTTTAGACTTATAATTTGATCACAATTCACTAATATTAGTATAGATTACTACATGTTTTATAAATATTGTTGAAAGGACCAAGGTGGGTTCCAACCACCAAGTTTTATAAATATTATGGAAAAAAATTCTTTCTTTGTCGCTATTTCATCATAGGTAACTAGATTACCACAACCTTCTACTCATGCTCTGAATTATGTGAGTTCTAAAATGAGAAGTGGTCTTTAAACACTAAGATCACCTGTGATACACTTAGAGGCATCAAACTACCTTACTCTTTATCTCACTTTTATATTTTTCAATGAGGAATGTCTTACCCATTACTTTTTAAATATCCCTTTTTTTTTAAAGAAACCAATAGTGAGAATTGGAATATCTTTGACAAAACCATTTGAACCTTTTATGTAAATAATCATAGCTTACCCATGCTAAAATATTGGAGTTTCTTGGTCTTTATATTAGCAACATAATCCTTAAAATAAGGGGAATCTTCATCCCATATGTTTTAAGATGCTCTTGATTAATTATAACAATTAAATTAATAATTGTCTTTGAGTGGGTCATAATTTCAACCTAATAAATTTTGGTGCTATAATGAGGGCCCAACACCATATTTATAATCTTATGGTATTTTAAATCATGAACATCCATATATTCTAATATTATTCATCTATTATGGTCTTGTAACTCATCCATATGCTTTTCCATTTGGTGTGTGCTTAGAACCCCTACTATCAAGGTTAGACTTTGTTACTCTAGAGTCTTCTTCAAGGATCACATGATCTAGAGTAAGGTTAGTCCTAAAAGATTAATTTTTTATCCTCTTTAGGTACATACACATCTTATATCTAATTAGGTTAGATCTAGAATAATATTTTACCCAATCACACCATCCCCATAAATTTTTACCAATATATCAACCCAAATTGTTGTAACTTGGTTATCTAGATAAACTATAAATTTTAATAGTGATGTTAGTGATTTAGATATAAACCCTAAGCATTATCTTCCAAGTTTCACTCCAGACATTGGAATAACTATAGAAAATCACATTACATATTATAAAACATCTCTCAAATTTATTAATATTAAACATGAATATGTAGTTTTTAGGTTATCCCATTTTACCTTGCTTGATTATGCTTTTTATTAGTTCCTTCATCTCCCTAAAAAATCAATCAATGGATGGAATCTATTCAGTAACTTTTTTATCCTAGTTTGGTCATGTAGTATCCAAGGATATTATACATTAATTTGTTTGCATGATAAGGGAATCTAATGAGCCTATACATAATTTCAACACATGTTTTCAATAGATGTATAGTATGTTAATATGCCTTATATAAACCAAATTCCCAATTAGCCTTGGAAATGTTCAAAAATGCTTTGGATCCTTAGACTACCACTTTATTAAGGATACATCCAAAAATCACTAAAGGCAACTTAATTTGTAAGGGTAGATGTTAGCTCCCATTCTTAACGTTCTCTTAACATGCCAATGCTAAACCTAATCCTTCCTCCAAATCAAAATGTTCCACCATATCCTCTTTTAATTAAAAATAAAATTCCTCTATAACATATTTTTCCTAATCAAAATTTAGGATTTTTAAATCTAATTGGTAATGAGGTAATGCCTCAATCTTATAAACAAAATTTAGTTCTAGTTAAAATGAACAATACCCATAAATCTCCTCAAAACTCACTCAAACCTAAATTATATACAATCCAGAGAATGGTCAGAGGCTAAGTAATGATTTTATAAAGTTTAAAAAATAAGTATTTAGCTTGATTAATGTATTTTTTCCCCAATTTTCACTTATCAATGTAATTATAGGCCCTTAAATAGAGCTAGTAAACAATCTAAGTCTTCATCAAAAAAATTCCTAAGATCAATATCATGGATATTCCCTTGCCCAATTAGTGTCATATACAAAAAATAGCCCAGAATGGATAACTTGATTGTGATGAGTTTTATTTATATTTTGACATTATGCAAAAGGAAATTGAATAATATGAGGTTATCCCAAATGATTAAAATATTTCAATTAGTTTTGATGTTCTTAATTAATCAAAATCCCCTAACATAGTGATTTTTGTAGAGATGCTAGATATTCCTAATATATAATATAATAAAACTAAATAAAATACCAATGAAATTTAGGATTTTCAACAATACCAAATAGGAAACTATACTCTTAGGAGTATAACACATCAACTTTTGACTACCTTAACTCCAAAAGATAATATTTATATACCACCTAATCCTAAAGATATAAATGATCCACCTCCACCAAAATTAGGTGAAAATAACCCTAAAATAAAAAAATTAACTAAAAAATTATGGAATATATGAAAAGGATAATATATAACATAATCCTCCATGAATTGACATAAATCACTGAACAAATAGACTCACTTCTCAAGTTTCTCATAGACATGAGTAGCCAACCCAAACAAAAGAACATTACCAATACCAATGTTGCAATACATAAGAATAGAACTAAATTTCCACCCTTTTTGCTTACAATCTCTTTTTAGGTAAAAATATACAAAATTGTCTTGTAGATTATGGTGCATCAGCCAATGTTATGCCTATCGACATTTACAAGAAATTATGATTAGTAACTATAAAATCAGATAAAATGGTAGTTCAGTAAGAAAAGTCTAAAGTAAAGGTTATATCTAAGTTATTAAATGCTCATATATAGTTACAGGACAAACCAAGAGTGAAGTAGTCCATAGACATATAATTTGTTCAGATCCTAGAAGCATATGGCATGCTAATTAGTAGAGATTGGTCAAGATCAATCAAGGGCCATATGATAACTAATTTTTCCAATATTTGGATTCTATGGAGAGGATTAAAAAATCAAATTAGAATTGATATAGAGCTAGGAATGAATTTTATGATTAAAAAATATAATGAAATCAATGAATAAGTTAATTTTACTTTTACATGTGTAAGTGACTATACTCTGACTACCAAATGAGAAAAGAAGAAAAAGTTTAATCAAGATAAAAATTCATGTATGTGATCTTTGTATTTTTATCGAACATGATCTAAGTACGGATCCAAAGTAGGTATTTTAATTATTTATATATCAAATATAAATAATTTAACAACATATAGATTATAATTCCCATGTATAAATAACATGACAGAGTATGAAGCTTTAATTTTGGGATTATAATTTGAAACTAGGTATGATGTTCATCAATTGAAATTATATTGTGACTCTCAATTAATAATTAATTAGGTGAGAAATAAATTTTATTACAATCTCTCTTACTTTAAAAATTATAAACATCAATCTAAGGATCTAATTGAGTGATTTGATGCTTTTAACTTACTTATTATTCTTAGAACTAAAAATGCCATGGTAGATTCACTAGTTATCTCTACTACTAACCTCATGCCATTGGACAATACTAATTTAAAAAACAAAATTCTATAGAATTAATTCCATGTCTATTAGTACCCACTAATGTAAAAAAAAATAAAGTATTTGAAGATGACAAACACATCTTGGATTTCTTGTCTAATTCCAATGCTTTTGATACACATGTAATTGATGAAGATCAAAGGAATGACTCCAATGAAAATAACTATGATGTAAATGGAGATATAAATATTAAATATAATAAAATATCAAAGGTAATTATTTATTTATAAAGAGTATTTAACTTAGATCGACTCAGAACTAAGAAGGTTTCTTACCCTAAATAGAAATTGTGAACTATTTGTATTAAAATAAATCTAGAAATGAAAATTTAGATATGAAATATTAATCTAAAATAAATCAACCTAAGATAGATATAAAATAATAGAAATAACAAAAATTTATACCTTAGTACCAAAAATATCATTTCATTGTGATGTGAATATGATTAGCTCTTTTTTATTTGTGGTTGCTCACCCTTCCAATACAAGGTAAAATGGTCAATATTTTGATATAAAATGCTCTTTGATGACTTTGATTCACTTTTGAATTTGATATAACCTCATTAGCATAAGTCAAGATTATGAAAGTGATTTATTGCATGCTTATTTATAGATTTTTTGAGGAAATATCAAATGGTGGAAAATTATTTGAATATTTCAAATTATAAAGACAATCTATGGTGGCTAATGAGTCCTTATTTGAGAGAGATAGGGAGATGGTTATCTAAGTCACCAAAAATGGTTCAAACTATTTTAAAAGTGAAGGGATGACTCATGGGTAATTGATAAAGTTGCAGGATTGGTTGGGGTGAGTCAACATGTGAGGGAGATAAAGGTGGAAGATGTTGGGTGAGGTGAAACATCTAGATTTAAAAACTAATTTTTGATTAAAAGTGTGAATAATTGATTAAATTTTATTTATTAAATTATTTAAATGAGGGAAATGACATGAAATTTAATTAAATTTTGGGAAGAAGAATAAATAGGTTTCATGTGCATTTTGACACTAGATGTAATTTAGGTGTTTACATTTTCCCCTCTTTGAAAGGGTGTTATGAATCAATATCATTTTGGAGAATAGTAAAATAAGTAGAGTGTTGATGATTAAAAATAAAAAAATTCCGTGATGAATGAGAATGAATTTTATGATGCCACTTTGAGGGTTTGTGTAACAAAATAGATAAATAATTGAAATGAATTAAAGAGGAAAATGATTAATCACTTTAGACCATCAAGATTCAAATTACTATAGTTGATATCAAACTTCCAAGATGAAGTTATGCATAAATAAGTTGCACCTAGTTGTGAAAACTAGAGTATTAATCAAAAAAATAATATTTAAAATTTAAAGACAATAGTATTAGTTGATTCTCATGATGCATGGGTCACATGAGTCGACATCAAAACCATATATCCTAGTGATGGTAAGCTATGAATAAAAAAATGAAAAAAATATAAATTTTCAAACTATAGTGAAATTTTTATGAAATCGATAGTTTCAAGGAATTGATATAGATTCAAAATGTTTTGATTTAGATTATCTTTAAATTTAAATAAAAATGGGTGAAAATTAAGAAATTGAACGGATGGGGGGAATATTTGAATTAGGGGAGAGTATAAATAGAATAATGGGGATGAAGAAATTCATTTGTGAAAAATTGATTCTCAAAGTGATTTATGAGTAGATCTTGATTGAGGAGATTTTATCTAGAGATTTGGAGGAAAATGGATTGTATTACACTTCACCAACACCACAAAAAGCATGTCAAGAGACACCAGAGACCTAGGAGGAGGGGGCCTCTGGTAAGTTCAATTTTGTTCCTTAATTTTTTTCTTTCATTGCATTTATTAGTGTTTAAAAGTAGCCAAAATTAATTTTTGATTTGGCCATTTAAAATTTCAACAATGCAATTCGTGAATTTGTTAAATTTTCAAAACAAATTGTGAAATTGGTTGTCAAGGTTATGAAATCATTTGGGTAGAAAATGAACCAGGGATTGGTTAATTCAAAATTTATAGTTGTGAAATCATGAAAATGAGTTATGAATTCATAAAATAGGGGAGAGAAATAATTATAAATGGATTAGGTTAGGTCAATTATGAAATTGCATAACATAGTAGTGAAATTGAATAGATTAATAGTGAAAATGTTGAAATGAATATCAAAATGTTAGAAATGTGAAATTAAAGATGTGAAGGGTGAATTTGATAAAATGTATTGCAAAAAGGTTAAAATAAGTAGCAAAAATTATAGGGTAGGAAGGGAAAGCATTAAGATATAAAAAAAATAGATAAGAATTAAGCGTAGAATAGTTAGAAAATAATATGGAGTATTTTTATTATTTTTATGTTGATTAATTATATGTAAATGGGTTTTATATTTATAGTTACAATCTAAATATTGTTAATGTGATATGTTTATAAGAGGTATTACCAATAATGACAACATGGGAGTAGAGACATCAGGCACTAGAGTGGATAACATAGTTTAATGAGTATGATTTTGAAGTATTAGAGGCAATAGGGCTATCATATTGTTAGTAATTTGACCTGTCAAGGCCAATTTACTATTATCATTCAAAACTTTCAAGAAACCATTCAATAGCCATTAAAACCAATTAATTATGGACTAAAAATCATTAATTTTGGTAAAAATATCAAAAAATAGATTTTAAATTGGTCATTATCATTTCAAAAGAACATTGTCAAATTCAAATATATAGACAATCCATGCACATAGGGTCAATTTTGAAGGAAATTGAGGATTATGATATCTATAGATGGTTTAAAAAACCCAAAAATTTTTAAAAAATTCATTAATATTTGGATAACCTTATAAAAAAATTTCATGGCCATCAGATGAGTGGAGATACTTGTTGTTTTCTAACAGTTCTTAGCGTGTTCATTGGAGATCACCATTGCAGTAGGTATCATTATGGAGTGCCAAAAAGGTTTTCGAGTATAGGTAAAAGTTTTAAAAGTATGGCATGATTTTTTTCATAATAATAAAACCTTTAAAAAGTTTCAAAACTCTAATTTTTAAGTAAACCATGCTCATATAGGTTTTTGCAAGCAAACATGCATAAAGGCCAAAAAGGAGTTTTTTGAATTTTAATTAAAAATGTGATTTTAGAGTGTTTTGATACCATGGTATAGTCACCATGATTATTTTTAAGGAATTGAGAAGTAGTTGAAGGGTTATTTTTATTTTAGTGAAATTTTCATTTTTTGTAGTTTTAAACACCCTTCCTAGCCTCCTGTTCAGATGCTCATATATTTCACCTTGTGCAATGTTTGGATGAAAAATATTAGTATATTTTTATTACCCATATTTAATTATAATTCTTAAAAAATTTAAGTAATTTGATTGGCTATACTTTATAAACAATCATTAAGAGTGTAGGTAGCTCAGAATGCAGTCAAAACCCCACAGGAATATTTCTCCACTTGGTAATTTTTTATATATTTTGCATGGAAACCAAATATTTTAAAGGATTTTATGGGATTTATTTTTATATAAATAAATTTGAATATTTTATCATTAGGAGGTATGTACTTCATGAATCATCATTTTGAAGATTTAGCTTCAAAGCCCACCTAAAACCATAAAAAAATAGTTTTGAGAAAAGTTGATTTTATTATCATAAATTAATCTTGGATAAATATTAAAAAATTTAAAATTTAAATTAAACTCATAGAGTATTCCATAAATTTAAATTTTATTCAAGGAGATATACAAATGAGTGCACAAATCATGTCTTTTGTGAAAAAAAACATGTAAAATGAAGTACATGACACTTCAATGAAATATAATCAATGGAGATAAAGTCATAATAAGTTTTATTAATCCTAAAATTTTATTTTGGTAATAAATAATTTTATAATTATCCCAACCAGCTCAATCAAAATGGCCAATCTGTAGGAAAATAGAGCAAAATAGGCCTAGTCAACCCTGTTGATTGAATGACGAGTGTTTTCTTATCAAAATAAAATATATTGTGATGAGAAAAGTTTTTATAGGTATATTTAATTATTTTTTCATGTTTCATGAAATATTTTTGTAGTTTTAATGGATTATAAATTCCATAAGATAGGCTATTACACCTAATTGGCCTAATAGGCTTAATTGGTCAATCAAGTCTATAATCATGTTTTTTGTGAAAAAAAGTATTTAAAATGAAGTGCATGACTCTTAAATAAAATATAATAAATGGATATAAAATTAAAATACTTTTTATTCATATTAAAATTTTATTTTAGTCATAAATCATCTTATAAGTGTCCCAACTAGCTTAATCAAAATGGCCAGTCTATAGGAAAATGGAGAAAAATAGTCCTAGTCAACCCTGTTGACTGAATGATGAGTGTTCTCTCATAAAACTCAAATATATTGTGATGATAAAAGTTTTAAAAAGTATATTTAATCATTTTTTAGGTATAATGGAGTCCAAATTATAGAAGATAGGCTATTAGGCCTAATAGGCTTAATTGGTCAATCAAGTAGGTAAAGAATAACATTGAAAATCTATCAAATGAATTAATTTTGAAGTTACCACATGGAATATATGTTTTTTAAATGAATATATAATTATTATTTCAATCCACAAGTTTTAATTCATGCAAGTTGAGTTCAAGTTGAGTTAACTAGTCCTTAAGGGCCAAATCTCTTTGGTTGACTAGTTTGACTAATTTCATGCATCTCCCATGCTTTTCATACAAGATAAAGACTTTAAAAAAATTAAACCCACTTTCAATATGGAGTTATCTTCCAATTTATGTCATGATTTTCATGAAAATAAGGTTGACAAGTCAACATGGGCCCACCACTTCTCAATTCTATGCCAAAAATGAAGAACATGTAATTTGTGAAGAGTTGAAAGATTTTAAAGCCTTTATTTAATATTGTAAAAGGATTTTAGTTTTATTTTTAAAAAATAATATTAATACTTATCTTTTACATGTTACTTTGGGTTTATTTAAGGTTTTACTTATATATTGGCTTTTTTGAAGCCATTTTCAATTGTAATTGACACCATTTATCAAATATAGAAGATTTTTTGCATATGTTTTTTAGATCATAATAGAGTGTAATTTGATTGTGTGCTAGAATATAAGTGGAGTATACTTTCCAATTTTTAATTTCCTTTCCACACCTACTGTGGAAATCCCATTCTCTACAAGTCTTTTCAAGAGCTACAATTTGAATTTGCTTTGCAAACTTCTTTTAGGCCTTCTTTTGAAACACTGATGTTTAGGGTTAATTACAAAGTTTTATTTTATATTCATATGTGTGTCTTACTCAATTTTATGAAGCTTTCATAGAATATCAATAATTCAAGTACATCACCCCATTAACTAGGATTTATTTTAAGTTTTCCCTTCCACTTTTCACCCATAAACACACCCAAAAAAAATTTAATAGATATATTTTAAGGGAACCAACCCTCTCTAGAGGTTATTCTCATCAAAGAGTCACCCAAAATCTAAAAATTTCCCATTCTATTAACTGGAGTGAGGGTGTGATCTACACATCTTCAAGCAGGGTACACTCTAGAGTGATAATAGTTTCTAGCATGCCCGATGGGACATTCATTCTACACAGTAGCCTTTGGAGGCATCCAAAAGATTAGTGTAACTTTCAGGTAGTCAAGTCTAGTTATGAATATTAGGTATAATTTGAATATTTATTAATTTAAATATTTGTCTTACTAATTGTCTCAAATGACTTGTTTCACTATGGATCCATATTATCCTCACTATGATCTGTATGATGAACCACACTATGATCCTCACCAAGTGTTTGAGGATCTATATTGGGCATATATGTAGGAGTACTACCCTGGTCCTCCCTATAAACATCCATTCCATCATAATAATACCTCTTATTAGTTTTATCATGAGCCATCCTACCCATATATCCAACCTAATCATGACCATTTTGTATCTACCCAAAACATACAACACTTAAACAAACTTTAGTGATCCTTGAAAATCATGCAATAGAGTTGTACTCACAGAACAATTATGGCCAAGATACTCCAACTCACAAGATCCATCATCTGAGAAATTCATTGTATCAAATAAAATATCAACGGAAACCTATGATAGAGAAAATTGGGGTAATCTCACTAATGAGATGATGGATGTAGGTGGTTACATTCAAAGCATTGATGATAAACTAAAAGGCCTCAATGAACATCAAGTCAACCTCACTCTTCTTATATGCCATCCATTCCTCCTCAAGAGATCATTCCAAGATCCACTTTGAGTTTTCCAAATTTTTCATATGTTTCTTAGACCTTTCCTTCTTGGAGTTCTATCCAAGAGAAATGTCAAAGAAAGAGATTATTATAGGATAGCCTACTCTTGATACAATTGACCACTTTAAAGAGAATATATTCTAAGAGAATTTTGTTAAACAAATCAAATATTTAGAGATAAAGACAAGGAAAGAGGAGGAGAACTAGAATCAAAAGGTCAAAAAAGAGACTTTATCTTTTCCATCTTGGAACCAAATCATGGAGTTAAGCAAAAAAGAGGAACAATCAAGCATCATTCAAGATATTGAATTCAAGCAAGAGATCATTCAGCCTTCATATATTCCTCCTCAAAATCCTAAATCATTTCCTTCATGGAGATCCATTCAAGAAAAAGTGTAGTAGATAGATGAGATGAAGGTGATCCAAGAGGATGTAGCCAAAGAGATAGAAAAGAAAAGTGACTTGAGTGATCAAGAAGAAGAAACCATAGTTGGGACACCATTTAGCAAGGACAAACATGATTCGGTATTCATGATGCTAAAGAAGAGGAGTTACAGGAGGATTCCCAAGAGATTATATCTAAGATAGATGAAGTGCAAACAAATTTTTCTTCAAAGGTAGAAATGAGGACAACTCACATAGATCCATTAGTGAGATGAAAAATATTCTTGATAAAGATGAGACAAGTGTAGCAGATCAAGAAATTTCATTTGACTTCATCCAAAAGGTACAAATATGTGATCATCATGTTTCAAATGGTAAGAATACTAATAAATTTCATTTTTTTTCATTTATCATGATGAATAAGACTTTTGGGATGACTTGGAGAGTTTTTATGCAAATTTTGATAGTCCATCTCCAATCCATATGGAGATTTAAGAATGATTTGTAAAGAGTACTATTGTAGTTGTTCATCAAGAAGAAATTAATGAAATATTGCAGCCATGTTTAAATCCATACCAAGAGGTTAAAGATCTTAGTGATCCAATACCTCAAATAGATCATAATGAATATACCAATTTAAGTATACTAGTTGATTTGCCAATACAATAATTGAATGAGAATGTGTCAAATCATGATCAACTTATGAATGAGGTAAAGATGGTAGTCTTGATGCAACAAAGAAGGATATGGGAGGAAGATGATTGATCTTAGATCCATAACTTCAATCCATGCACCTAAAAATGGAATTTGGAGGCCTAGCTGCTTCATCCAGAACATATGAACATATAAGTGCTTGTATTTAAAGAAGAGGGCTATCAAAAGGAAGCAATCAAGTTTCAAAGTTCCATGGTGCATCAAATAGCTTTCCATTTGATCCAAAAGGGCCAAAAATTTGGAGGTTAGTTTGTACATAATAGAATTCTTATTTTTTCTTTCCTCTAAGTGCATATCTGCACATGATTTTAGTTATTATTTTTTCCCTTTCTGGTTGTTATCTATTCCTCTAAGTGTACATGTGCACATGTTTATTGTCATTTATGTCAGTTGTCTTGTTTGTGCCTTTTCCCATAAAATATATTCCAATATTTAGTGTATATACAAATTTTTTCATAGCTATATTTTCTAAATTCTTTGACCAGTAGGATGGTCAACCCATGCAAGTTTCCAAAATTGTTAGTAATTTGATATGTCAAGGCTAATTTACTACTCCTATCATTCAAAACTTTCAAGAAACCATTCAATAGCCCTTAAAAACAAGGAATTGTGGCATAAAAATCATTAAATTTGATTTTAAAAAAATCAACAAATATATTTTAAATGGGTCATTATCATTTCAAAACAACATTGTCAAGTTTAAATATGTGGACAGTCCATGCACAAGGGGTCAATTTTGAAGGAAATTGAGGATTCTAAGAGACATAGGTGGTTTCAAGACCCAAAATTTTATACACAAGGTAATAAAGAGATGAATACCATTTTAAAAAAAAATTAATGTCCATTAGATGAGTGGAGGTACTCACTATTTTGTAACAATCCTTAGCATGTTTGTTAGAGATCACCATTGGAGTAGGCATCATTCTGGAGTACCACAAAGGTTTTTAAGTCCAGGTAAAAGTTTAAAAATTATGTGATGATGTTTTAAAATTATAAAAATATTTTTAAATAGTGTAAAAACTCTAAATTTTAAGTAAACCATGCTCATATAGACTTTTGTAAGCAAATAGGCATAAAGGCCAAAAAGGGGTTTTTTGACTTTTCAAGAAAAATGTGATTTCAAACTGTTTAGATAAAATTTTAAATACCCCATTATTATTTTTTAAGGAATTGGGAAGCATTTTAAGAGTTATTTTAATTTTTGTGAAATTTTCATTTTTTATAGTTTTAGACACCCTTCCTAACCTCATGTTCAGATGCTCATATCTTTCACCACATGTAGAGTTTAGTTGAATTATATTAGTATATTTTTATTACCCATATTTAATTATAATTCATGAAAAATTGAGACAATTTGAGTGGGTTTTCTTTATAAAAAATCATTAAGAGCGTAGGTAGCTCAAAATGTAGTTAGAACCCCATAGGCAAATTTCTCCATGTAGTATTTTTTTATATATTTTACACAAAAACTCAATAATTTTATATATTTTATTGGGGTTATATTTATATACATAAATATAAATATTTTTTAATATGGAGGTATGTCATTCATGAATCATCATTTTGAAGATTCAACTTAAAAGCCCACCAAAAACCTTAAAAAACTAGTTTTGAGAAAAGTTGATTTTATTTCTAAAAATTCATCTTGGATCAGTCATAAAAATTTTAAAATTTAAATTAAACTGAGATAGTATTCCATAAATTTCAATTTTATGCATGGATATGTATGGATGAGGGAAGAAATCATGTTTTTTGTGGAAAAAAGTATGTAAAATGAAGTACATGACACTTCAATGAAATATAATCAATGGAGATAAAATTAAAATACCTTTTATTCATCCTAAAATTTTATTTTATTCATAAATCATCTTATAAGTATCCCAACTAGCTCAATCAAAATGGCCTGCTTGTAGGAAAATGGAGAAAAATAGTCCTAGTCAACCCGATTGACTGAATGATGAGTGTTTTCTCATCAAAATCAAATATATTGTGATGAGAAAAGTTTTAAAAAGTATATTTAATTATTTTTTAGGTTTCATGGCATATTTTTCTAGGTTTTATGGATTCCAAGTGATAGAAGATATGTTATTAGGCCTAATTGGCCTAATAGGCTTAATTGGTCAATCGAGCAGGTAAAGAATGGCATTGAAAATATATCAAATTAATTAATTTTTTAGTTACCACATGGAATATATGTTTTTTAAGTGTATATATAATTCTTAATTCAATCCAAAATATTAAATTCATGTAAGTTGAGTTCAAGTTGAGTTAACTAGTCCTTAAGGGTCAAATCTCTTTGGTTGACTAGTTTGACTAGTTTCATGCATCTCCCATGCTTTTCATGCAAGATAAAGACTTTAAATAACTTTAAATATGAATTTATATTCCAATTTATGGAATTATTTTCATGTAAGGATGTTTTACAAGTCAACATGGTCCCACCACTTCTCAATTCTATGCCAAAAATGAAGAACATGCAATTTTTGAAGAATTAGAAGATTTTAAAGCCTTTATTTAATATTATAAAAGGATTTTAGTATTATTTAAACACAAATAATACTAATCCTTCTCTTTTCCACGTGAAATTATCTTTATTTAAGGTTTTATACTTATATATTGGCTTTTTGAATCCATTTTAAAAAAAATTCCTACAGTAGAGAAGAAATTGTAATTGACACCATTTATCAAATAGACAAGATTTTTTGCATATGTTTTTTGGATCAAAATAGATTTTAATTTATTTTACAGCATAATATAATTGGCATCTACTTTCCCTTTTTTTATGGCCTTTCCACACCTACTATTAAAATTACATCCTCTACAGGTCATTTGAAAAGCTACAATTTGAATTCGCTTTGCAAACTTCTTTCAGGGCTTCGTTTGAAACACTGATGTTCAAGATTAATTGTAGAGTTTTATATTAGATTCATATGTGTGTCTTACTCAGTTTCAAAAATATTTTAGAGATAATCAATCATTCAAGTGCATTATCCCATTAACTATGATTTATTTTAAGTTTTCCCTTCCCCTTTTCACACATAAACACAAAAAAAATCAGAGACATATTTTAAGGGAACCAACCCTCTCTAGAGGTTCTTCTCATCAAAGACTCACCCACACTCTAATAATTTCCCATTATATCAAATAGATTGAGGGTTTGATCTACACATATTCAAACAGGGTACACTCTAGAGTGATAACACATACATTGTGTAGATGACTGAGATATAAGTAGATAGGGCCCTTTTAACTATGTTGGTCAAGATATGGCATAGTGAGACCAACATATTTCACCTATCAACAAGTGAGATTATTATTACATTGGAGGACATCTATCAAATTTTGGGGATCTTAATATGAGGGAGATGAGTATACTAGGGTTAGATCTCATAGGAGACTACTCTATATAGGATTTTTTGGGATGGAATAATTCTAGTGGTTAGGGGAGGAGTAGATATAGACTCCTTTATAATCTGGGTACATATATTTTTACTATGGTTCTCATGTCAGTTTTTAGTGGCATCATGTTACCTAACACAAGTGGGATGCTATGTCTAATTAGACTGTAGGATGTCATTAGAGATATGATAGAGATGGGGAAGAGGTTAGCATGGGGTTTGTACATTATCTCACACCTTTATAAAGATATGCATCACGTGTATACTTAGAAGGGAAGGATATTGGTCCTTCCACATTATAAAAGGTATGGCATTAGGAGAAATTATAGTTGAGAGATCGATAGGGCATATGACCACATGGTTAAAGGATGAGCCTATTTCTTATGGATGGTACATGATTATAGGCATGTAAAGGCCACATTTAGGATGATTAGAGATTTAGAAGAGAGTGATAGATGAGATAGGTGATGATTAGATCACCTAGAGACTGTAAAAAGATATAGTTTTTAGTGGTAATATGATGACTTATACATGGACTATATGATGATTCAATGCTATAATATGGGAATTCATGACTGTATTATTGAGAACTATCACCTCAATAGGGTCATGAGATAGTTTGGTGTTATAAAACACATCCCAACTAGACCTAATATATTTACAAAGGTAATTTGAGAGATCAGAGTGGGGGATTACTATTGATCCTAATATGGTAGATCACAACAGGACACATCTATAGACAATGACATGGATGGATAAGAGAGATATAATTAAATCCAAGGTAGTGGATGGATATGCATATTAGTGAGACAGACATTAGATGATGAGACTAAAAATTCCTTATACAACTTTACACACCTGAGGATAGTGATTAGTTGCTAGTTTGAGTAGACATCTATGAGGCACATAACTAGGATCTTAGATTAGGAGTGTGGTTATATGTTGGAGGGATGACAAAGAAATATGATGTAAATGATATGTTATAGAGGAGAGACATATACAATATGTTGAGATTAAAGAGATGGAGGATGTAGGGTTACTACAAGAGGTAGATGTTGATCTGTATAGAGATACTAAGATGAGAATAGATATAGATCAGTTGCATGGAAGAGAAACTCCTTTATTAGTGATTGACAATGATAGAGAGGGATAGGGATGATATAATGATGAGACCAGCTCATAATACCCATAGAGAGAGGGGATACATGGTAGGACCATCACAAGCATGGATATCACATGATGATTAGACCTTGATTGATATATTAAATGAAGATCTATGATCTTGAGATAGTGAGATTACAAGATTACATAGAGAGGTGGGTACACTACAAGGCGATGTTTTATCAGGAGTGGTGATATAGAATTAAGAGTATATGATATCATACATCTACATGGTGAGTTAGACAGGTTACAAGTGAAGGTTGAGATTTTATATAGATATGGTATGGCATTAGCAGTCAGATTGGTTACACAAGAGGTAGAGATTCAGATGTTGGATTATACAACTTTGACATAATGGTATAGATAGGAGAGAGACACTACATAGTTAGAGTTGGTAGAGGGTAGGTTTTTTTAGAAAGATAAGGATAAATAGATACATTAGACAACATTATGAGGGCCTTAGATCATGCTATGTACGTTAGGAGCTTATATGAGGAGGTCATTCCACACACATAATGAGTACCATCATATAGAGAGTACTCAACCAATTGATTGATGTTAGAGACATCAGTAAAAATGATAGACTCTAATAGGTTAATGGGGTAGGTATCACATTACATTTTCAGTCCTCATAGATTAGGGGTACCATAGTGTTATGATCTAATACATATATTATGTCTCACTCTATCTCCCAATGTGATCCTCATCCTTTGAAATTCATTGGTCCCTATAAAACATAAAAAAATATCAAGAAAAATAGTTTTGTACCCTATCCATAAAAATAAGGTAGAATACAAATTGATGAGAATAATCTTGGTGGAGTCCTCTATAATTTCAAATCATCTTCCAACTCATAAAAACTCATTAGGGTGCATTTATATTAACTTATTCCTCCATCAGGTCATTGATAAGGGTTTTGGGTGGTTCAAACCCTTCAGGATTGTTAATAAAACTATGACATTCAATCTTAAAAAAAATTCAATAAATCCTTGTTTAGGACCCTCTTTAACATATCCTATCTCCTTAGTATCCCATGTTAATCATAAGTACATATCTAAGCTTCTTAAGATGGCTACTCAAGCCCTTCCCTACATTCTGTGCACTCTGTCATGTTCTTGAGTCAAGAAACAACCCATTCATGTATTTTTATGCAAAATAAAGGCTTAAAATCACATTATATATACCCATGAAGGTATTTTAATCAATTTTAATGATCCTCTACTGTTATAAATAGAATTTAATGCCCTTTAGGCATTAGGCCTAATCAAGGCCTACTATGTTTGATTGCACCTATGTGGGTTTAGGCCACCATGTTTGTCCTCTAACACCTATGAGATCTAATATATGCTTGTACATGTTTAACATAGTTCTTTACATATCCTTTTAAGTTTTAAATATTATATAACTCACTTACTTTCCATTTCATTACTCAACCTATAGTTTTTGTCTCCTTGGGAGTGCCCTCTATCTAAGATAGAATAGAGGGAACTTCCCCTATTGTCTTAGGAAAAAAAGTATGAGAGGCTTCTAAAAGTGATGGGAATATTATGTACAAATTTATAGGATTATACCACACTCCTATAATTTTCAAATACCATAAAACCCAATGTAGACTTATGTGTAATACTCACTATATGCAGGGGGAGTGTGTTGACTATAGGTGTACTTTAAAACCAACTCTTGCCCTATTTCCTTGTCTTGAGAAGTCATGAGTTGGTTATTATCATTTGTGAGGAATTTATAATAATTCTTAATACTCATTCTTACTTACCAACTCAAAATGCCTTCACCTTTTCTTGACTAGGCAAGAGTGGTTGACTATGTAATGTATTTCCTTGCTCAAAAAGTGACATGATTATAGGTGAATATTTGCAAGTTTAGACCTTGTATCATGTTAGATGCTCCGATTAAAATCATCAAGGTCAATTCCAAATAATTTGGGCTCACCTCATGCTTAAATACTTGTGACAAGATTATATTATCACATGCTAATGCACTGTCATCTTATAGTTGACTATAGGTGACCATTCTTGGAGAAAAAGAGGTCATATAGATGATATACAACTTTTGAAACCTATGGTACACAATATAGGATCTATTTTAGGTCTTTTGAGGCATCTCCAACTTTAAAATGTTCATGTTTTCATGGTTCCATCTCTATGTCCCTATCATAATCTTACAGGGACCTATAATCAAACTATAGGTGACCTCTTTGAGGGCAAGGGTACACCTTTAGGTGATGATATGGGTTAAGACCCTGCACTCTAATTTTTATTGATGTTGTTTGAAACACTAGTGTCATCCTTATCTTAATAGGGTCATTTTCTATGGAAATATGTTTTTATCATCCTAATTTGGACTATGAGATCATTGAAAGTTTAAAACACTATAGAGAACACTAATAACCTATAGTGAAAGAATGTCTATAATGGAGGCTTCCTCTACATCACTTATTGGAGTCAAACATTCACTCTCTTTGATCAAAGAATCAATCCAATGATATAGATGCATGAAGGAAGAATTCAAATTCATGTATAATCCATGTCACCTTATTATATGATAGCACAAATAATGGATAAGGCCTTTTAAAAAAATTTTAAAGATAATGGATCCTTGAAACTCTTCTCCACATATAAACATGACTTCTCTAGTCTTCCTACTGTTGACCAAATTTAACTTTTAGGTCAAATTTGGGTACCCCTAGGTAAAAAATTGAGTTTTCAAAATTTTAGGGGTCTAATACATATGTCACAAGGTGTTTTATAGGCTAATTAATACCATTTAATGCTGTAATAGCCCTAGTCTTTAGTCATTTTAGTCCTTTTAGTAATTTTGGATCATTTTGAGTTAAAAAATGGTGTATTTAATGACTTCTATAGATTTAATTAGGAAGTGTGAGGGTCTCAAAATATGATTTCACATCCCATGTGTCTTAATAATTCTTAAGTAACTAAAACCAATTGAAAATAAGTAGGTTCCTCAGAAAAAGGGTAGTTTTTTTAAGGAAAAGAATAAGTTTAGCATTTGTTCAACTCATTGGGTAGTGTGCCACATAGGAAAGGATCATGATATGTCTTTTAAGCTTTCCCAAGATTAGGTCCACGTTTGGTTTGATATGTAAGTGACATTTTCGGCCCAAAACCATTCTACTCCTTTTTCAAACCTCATGGCAAGCATAAGTGACCTTTAGGTCTGTGCTCAATATGGACAACTCAAGAGGTTTCAGCTAAAATTATTTTAGGAGGTTGAGTTACAATAATATAACTTAATTTAAGTGTAAATATTTTTAATAATGGTGGCATTTGATTCATGAACCATCCTCATGAAGTTAATTATACTTTGTTGCTTGTTAATCTGTGCATCTTGTAGGTTTTTTCTCTTGTTTGGGAAATTTCATACAACTTAGCTACTTATATTGGTTCCAAAATATTTTTACTCTCTCGTATAATGTTTTTCATGCATGGGTTCATGTTCCAAGCTATTTTTATTGGCACATCATCTTCATTTTATAGATTGGTCTTATGTGGGATGACATGCCTATTTTCACCATTTCTAGATTTTCATGCTTTGAAAATGTCTTAAGGGGGTTTTGATAGGTTTGTTTTATTTATTTCAATGTGATATTATTCTCTTCCTCCTTTTAAAATTAATTTTCCAAGAAATCCTCATAGTTGCAGTCATATGCTAGGAAAAATAGTCAGTCTACCATGAACAACTCATCTTCAAGTGCTATCATGGAGAGTTTAACATTGAAAATGAAGTGTGAAGTCTTGTTTTTATCTTATAATCACCTTGAGAGTCTAGTTTCATCCTTAAGAGAAGTTCAAAACTTAGTTGAGAGTCAAAACAATACTCATTGTCCATAATTGTACTTTGTTGCCTATACACTAGAAAACACACCTTTAAGTAACATCAACAAAGTTATGAGGGTTTTTAATAGAGAATATTGGAAAGGTTTAAACCATATTAATGTCATGTTATGGTTGTAACATCATGATAGACTTACTAGAATTGATAGGTTGATAGATTGAAGTTGAGAATTACTTCAAAAAACAAGATGATTGTTTTAGGCTCACAGTCCCTAAAAGGGGAAAATAGAGGTCCAAGGGTTTTGGGAGATAGCATAAAACATATATTCAAAGACTTTAAAATCCTCTCAATGACTTAAAATTATATCATCCATCTAGGAAAAACACCTTGAAAATTCTAAAGGTTAGAGAGCTAATGGAGGATGGCAATTTTGTGGCCTAAAATTACCTATAAAAAATTGAATTGAAGCATTATCATCTATAGACCTGAGAGGAAAAAGAGACCCTTCACTCAAAATTTCAATCCTAAAGCATACCCCCCATGGTCAAATAGTTTTAGTCAATGAGTGTAATGTTTATGATATAAAATATCATCAAAAAGAGATGTTAAGTGATATTATGTTCCTTAAGAAGCCCTATGTAGTCATATAAAATGCAAAATTTGGTAACTTGAGTGTGGCTAATGACACCCAATCCATAGGTCCATCTTTCTTGCTCTCATAACCCTCATATTCATGTTTTCACTAATTCCCAATCATCTATAACCTCCCAAATTAGACCCTTATAGACCCAGATTACTCTTTTTATGCTTAATCCATCCCCCAAGGTCCCATTATCCATGGAAAATAACACCCAAACTTGGACTATAGTGTTGAAACCTAGGGTGTCCTATTTTTGGCACTATTGTCCAAGTACATTTTAGCTTCTAATGGTCATATTCTTATGAATCCTTATACTAATTCATGTTCATCTAACATAAATTCATTTAACCCATGATTATTAAATCCCCTATAAAAGGCCATTCAAAATCCATATAGAAGGGTTGACACTTATTTACAAGAGAGAAACAAGAATACAAGCAAGACTACTCAGGTAATTTTCCCTATTCTCTACACACAACCATCCAATAGTATTTAAATATTATTCAAACCTTTACACCAATCCTTAGTCAGTCCAATTACACCTAATTTCATATTTACTTGCATTTTCATCACACTATTACACCAAGCATATCAATGGGAGAACTACATATATCTTGATCCCTCCTTGGAGTATTGGTAAGTAGGTAGTGTGCCCACACATAGGGTGTGAAGTGTGTCTAGCATATTTTTTACACACTAAACCCTCCTCTCCTTTCTCCAAATTTTACATTAAAATTCAATAACAAAGAGGACCTAGGGTATTGAAGACTAAATCAAGTACACAATGAGCTCTGTAGACTTTTAGGATTTGATATTACATAGGTAGAATCACACAGACGTAATGCACAAAACCCAAAAAGCTTAGATCATGAGGACAACAACACTAAGATAGGACTACAGTGTTAGAACCTAGGGTGTCTCACTTTTACCACTCCTATCCAATAAATAAATTAACACTAGATTCTTGTTTATGATAGTCTCTTAACTCTATACATATATTTCCAAACCTTGTCTCATCAGCATAGTACATAATAAGATAAGTTTGATTTTCCCTCTCTCACTACTATTTTTAGAAAAGCCCTAATTATAGTCAACTTTTAGAAATTAATAACCAAATATTCATAGTAAAAGCCAACATAGGAT
Organism: Torreya grandis; assembly: GCA_037957365.1. Taxonomy (NCBI): domain Eukaryota; kingdom Viridiplantae; phylum Streptophyta; class Pinopsida; order Cupressales; family Taxaceae; genus Torreya; species Torreya grandis. The sequence continues at coordinate 705,650 of JARHVA010004513.1, forward strand.
AAATCTTCAAAAATATTCTCAAATCCATTTCCACATCATTATAAATAAGAGAAAGGGGACACATCAGGTGTTCACCACACATAACATGCACATGCTCTACTAGTTACATACCAAGCACCTTTAATTGAGTCACATCCTTTGAGCTATATGATAGGTGTGTATGAGTCTAGGGTTATAGTGAGACCTTTGATATCCTTCTCAGATCAATATATTATTGAATATTATTACAAATATAATGAACTCTTTATCAAAGCACATATTCATAATCAGTGCATTCATAGTGTTCTCATCGATAATGGTTTTAGTGTCAACATGTGCACCATTACATTATTTTAGAATTTAGGCTATTCAAAGTAGGATATCACTTTGATAGATATAGTTATCATTAGATTCAATGGGCACATATATATTTCATTTTCCAAGATTATACTTCCTCTACATACTGGTCCAACACATGTGACCACACATTTCACCATAGTTCCTAGTGTAGGTGTTTATGATATGATACTTGATCACCCATGGATTCATAAAACTTAAGTAGTACTATTCATAATTCATAGATGCATGAAATTAATTCACACTAATTAAGTTATTATAGTTGGTGGATTTCCATATGAGTTACCATTCCCCACTTCAGATCCATCTGCTTTGTAGTCACCAGCTCTAGCTTCTCCACTAGTTCTAGCTTCTCCACCAATTTTTGTTTCCCCACCAGTTACAGTTATTGATCTAATATAGATTCAAACATAGTTAGGTCACCCATCACCAATATATAGAGTTCATACACCTCCATATCATTAGGATTCTATACACCTTCTAGCTATAGTATTAACACCTAGAGTAATAACATTGAGATCTCATGCTTCTAAAAATAAAGCACACTTTTAGAGAACTCCTCCTACTTCTAGATGGATACCTAAGAGTCCCTTAGTTGCATCCAATTCTCAGAGTTATAAGGGAATCACACATTTTGTTTCCACTTTATATATATTACATTAGTTACAATACATATAGCTGTTAGAATCATAGTCTCAGCCTTTCCATCATGCTTCATGATCATGCATGATACCTTTATTCGATACAGGACACTATGATAGGGAGTCTCATCTGAGACTCATCAGTTAATATAGTTTATTATTAGTATTTCCTATACATATATTATTTTAAAAATACAAAAATAATATAAAAATAACAAAAACATTCAAATATATCTAAAACACAAAAACATTTTGATTGTATGCATCATCCATGCTTTACATTACTACTACTATACTAGAATTAAATTTTATGTTAAATTATATTATTTGTTTATTTATATACATTACCATGTTTTAGTTAATCTTATTTGAGTGTGTGTAGTGACATCCAAATCCTTGATTGCTTCACTCTACCCATTGAGAGGGCATCCTACTACATTTGAGACACACATCGATATATACCCACTAGGGGCATCATATAAATGACTACACCATCCAAGTTATGTAATTCCTACACCACACACTATAGTGATCATGTTTAAATACATTACTTACTAAGATTACATATATTACCATATCGACACTCACTAGTATCTTGCACTATTGTATGTCCTAGCATATACCTAGTCTTGTATTAACATGTCTAGCATACTTTCACTTCTTTCTTTGATTAGTTAGATGTGATTTCACTTCCAATATTTACATTATTTCCTTTCTTTCTTAGCATATATTGATGTGTTTACATTTTATTAGTTCTTGTTCCATTCCTTGTATGTGTTTTAGGACATTTTAAAATGTTATTTACTTCTATTCATGTGTGTGTCTTAAGACATTTTCCAATGTCCTTTGCTTTTACTCTTCCATGTGCTTGTCAACCATGTGCCAAATTTGTTTTTTTTTAATTTTATGTGTGTGTGGCATTTAAACATGCCTTTTATGCTTGATTTATAGTTTGAGTGACATGTGCCCATGTCCCTTGATTTCTTGGCCCCTATTCCACTCTTGTATGCTTCTTACTTCTTGTTTTGTATGCTTGTTGCCTGATTACTTTTCCTATTTGTAATGCCATGATCCATATCATGCATTATATTGATTTATTGGATTCCATGATGGACATGATATTCCATCCCTCCTTGATAACAACTAATAACTAACAATTTTGATTTTAGTTCAATACATTACACATATTATTACATTATTATATCTATCTAGGCATACCCTTGTTGATCTAACAATCTCTCAATATAAACCTTTTTATATCTTGAGATATCTTGTCAATTATCATTGCTATATCATGTATATTTATAGATTAACACAATTGTAGGGCTCTTTATTTTGAGGATATCCATTTCAATGTCTTCATTCATACCCTCATAAGAGGGGGAAAAAATGAGGGTTTTTTCATAGAGATCATAGCTCTTAACAGTCAAAAACGTAGTTTTTAGAACACTCAGAATAGAATCTAAACATTAGACTAGGTAGAACAAATGAAGAAGACAATAGATAATATAGAATAATTACTATATTTTGCCCTAGAAATTAGTGAAAAATTTGGACTACAACACCAAATAGTAGGGTTTCATATTTTTGGTGCTCTTGTCTAGATAGCAAAAAAATTAGTTTTTCTAGAAATAAACAAAAAAGTGAGTTAGTCATAGGTTTGTCAGCCTAGTATACTCCATATTTAACATGTTTTAGTATAGTTTTTTTCTTAGAGAATATATATATAGGTGGAATCATGCATGGCATGATGTCTCTCACTTCTAGTTTTAGATTATGTAGTCGATATAACTTCCAGATCAGAATCCATGTTTCAAACACCAGTGATTGGAGATAATCTACATGGCACATTGATCTTCCCTTTTTTTAGTTTAGTTTATTTCCAATAATTTCTTAGTAGTTCTGTGATTTAATACATATACCAATTTTTGGAATCCTTTTTCAAGTTTGGATTTCATATAAGCCTAATCTCCATCTTTCAAAATGGCCAAGAGTGGCCTAGTTTCCAACATACATTTGACTATCCATGCCAACATTGTCATATCACAATACATTCATGGGATTTAGGATCCATATAATATGAAATTTATTCCATACTAGTATTAATTCATAGCTTCAATTCATGGGGCAATGATGGATCCAAAGGACTAGCTAGCCTTTGTATTCTTGATCCACCTATTCAAAGGGATTGGACACAGAGTCCAAACATCGATTGACACACACATGATTCATTAGATTAAATTAGTAGGAAATTATGGATCCAAAAGGCCTAATTTTGTATTATTGATCCATTTCTAAGGAATTGAGCACTTATATCCATTAATTATATTAATTTTGGTACAACACACACCCATCACAATCCAACATCACAACATGTTTTATATTGGTTCACGTACCCAATGAGGTGTATTCATTCCTTTCTCTTCCTCTCTCTTACCCAAATTTTTTATGTTATTATTTTATATATTTTTTATTTAGTAAGGACTGATCTAATCTATGTTTTTCATTGCATATTCAAAATTCACACCATGCTCTCTCTACGTACATCCAACATCACATAGCTTCATAAGCTTCACCTTTATAGGTAAGTTCAGGTATGCTTTCTATTTTTTATTTATCCTAGTATTTCACTTTGATACATTAAAAAATTAAAGGAGGGAAAAATTTATTCATATAAAATGTGAAATTTGGTAAATTTAGTGTTAATAATGACACCCAATCCATAGGTCCATTTTGCTTGCTGTCATGACCCTCATAAGCAGGTTTTCACTAGTTCCTAGTCATCTATAACCTCCTAGACTAAACCCTTACAAACCCAAATTGATTTTTTAATTCTTAGTTGATCCCCCTAGGTCTTATTATCCATGTAAAATATCACCCAAACTTGGAATATAATAATAAAACCTAGGGTGTCTTATTGTTGTCACTATTGTCTAAGTGCATTTTGGCTTCTAACAATCATATTCTTCTGAATCCTTATCCTAATTCATGTTAGCCTAATGAAAATTCATTTAACCCATGATGATTAAATCCCATATAAAAATCCATTCAAATTACATATAGAATGGTTGACACTCATTTACAAGAGAGAATCAAGAATGCAAGCAAGACTAGTTAAGCATTTTCCCCTATTCTCTAGATACAACCATCCAATAATACTTCAAGATTATTCAAACTTTTACACCAATCCTTAGTCATTAAATGTAAACCTAATTTCACATTTACTTGAATTTTAATCATATTATTACACCAAACACTTCAATGGGAGAACTACTTATATCTTGACCCTTCCTCATAGTATTGGTATGTAGGCAACATGCATATACATGGGGTGTGAAGTATGTCTAGCATATCCTTTACACACTAACCCATCCTATCCTTTATCTACATTTTAAATTAAAATTAAAGTATAAATATGACCTAGGGTATTGAATACTAATCAGGTACATAATGAGCTTTGTAGACTTTCAAGCTTTGATATTTCACAAGCAGAGTCACACAGACCTGGTGCACAAAACCCATAAAGCTTAGATCACCAAGACAACAACACTGAGATAGGACTAAATCATTGGAAAATAGGGTGTCCCACTTTTGATGAACCTATAAAATCAATAATTTAACTCCAAATTCTTGTTTATTATACTTTCCCAAGTGTACACATAGATTTCCAAACCCTATCTCAATCGAAATAGTACATAATAAGATAAGTTTGATTTTTCCTCTGTCACTAATATTTTTAGAAAAGACCTAATTATAGTAAAATTTCATAAATAAATATATTTAATTATAAATATTATTTACTAATTTTATCTACTTAGACCCATTTATTATTTAGGAATTAAACATCTGATTTTACAAAAGTAATAAATCACTCTACAATTCATACACAAGCCTGTGAGCACTTACAACTAGTATAGGTTTCGAGTTTGATAAAAAAAAATTTAATAAATGCATAAAGGTTAAGGTATTTTCATGGTATTAAAATTGATTATAAAATTTATAAAGGTTTCAAGTATCTTAATAAGTAATCATAAAGACCTTCTAAACTAAATACACACCTACAAGAATTTTGAGGGTAGAGTTTTAGTTTATGAGCTCAAGTGCATATAAAATGGTGAAAAGGAGTTTTAAATCATAATATAATAATTTTATCACATAATTTATTATCATGGTGAACTCCATCACCTATAAACATTATAAAATAAGCTTACTCAGCCCCTTACAACCCTATATGCACCTACATGCAGGGTAATACAGTCAACTAGTCTTGACTAATCTTGAGAATTATCAACCTATATAATTAGGATATCAAGGTCATAGTTGAGGTTAATATTTAAAAAAAACAAATTGAGGCTTATAAATTATCTTAAATACCTAAAACATGTATAAGTACCTACAGGCAAGGTCAAAAGTGGTAGAAACATAGTGAAAACACAATGAGTAGATAATGTTCAAAGGGTTGTTGCTTTTGAAGTTGAAATTATAGTTATATGAGATAAATGAGATTATAACATATAATAAATGGTCATATAATTCTCATATCATCCTCATTATTTGTAGAATAGGCAGGGTTTCCAAGACAAGAACATTTTCAGTTGAATGGTGGTAGGATAGTGAGTAGGTTTAGGTTTCAAAGTGGTGGTCTAGGATAAAAAAAGTGTTTAATGGGTCCAAATTTTTTTTTATGATAACTAAATATTGAATATTATTATTTTATAATTTATTTCATCCTAAAAATTACCAACATGCACCTACATGTGTGAGGTTTTAAGGACAACACATTCATGATTTCATACAAGCAACCTACAACTCAGAGTTGTTTAAGACTCACCTTGGCAAAGTAAGAAATAATTGAGTTTTTTAGTGTTTATAAGAGATATTTATGTAATTTAATAATGTTTAAAAGGTTTTATGTGGTAAAATATTATATAATTCAAGATAGTTTTCCTCAAATCACCAACAAACATTGCATAATCTACCTATATACAATTTGTCTTAGGTGTTCCAAAAGTTGGAAAGGTAGGAGACCTAACCAAGTGTTGAAAATTTGTGTATAAAATTTTAATTACTTGAGTATTATCATAAAATATTCACATTTATCTATGTAAATAGGTGTGTTCCCTCTATTTTGTCTTAGACAGAGGGCACCCCTCTCATGCACAAAATTGATTGGTTTTGGGGAGAAGAGAAATGAAGTGACCAAGGAGATATTTTGAAATATAAATAAAACATTAAAATCCTTTAAAGGAGGGGAGATACCAAATATAATTCTCAAATCCTTCAAAGTTACAGATAGACCTATATAGCAGTTTGCATCAAGACCAAGTATGAGATCATTTTCACTTCTATCCATAATTAAGATTTAAAATTGGTTATGACATGTATATGGGATCATATTAGATGTGTTTTATCTATTTAAATTCAAATAAACTTATTTTTATGGTCTAAACCACAAAAGTGTAGGTAAACCTATTAGGTAAGGATAGACCTAATGCCCAAATAGGAGGTCATTCACACTTTTGGCCTTAAACTATATTGAAACCTATTTTAACATGTTAATAAGGTCATTATAGGTATTATAAAACCTAAAAATTGTAATTAAATCCATAATAAAACATTTTTGATCTCAAAACCCATTTAGACTTGCAAGAAAGTGAAGGAGGAGCTCAAATAGGCGACTTTAAGTGTTCATATCTCCTATGAGAGTTTGCATGGGAATCAAAGGAGTTTTTAGGAGTTATTAGGGTCCCTATAAATCAGGTTTTTGGCATTTTTTTTAATTTTAAATTCAAAACTTTATGAACAATGCTTAAGACTAAAAATTGCTCAAAAACCCTCCAAAACCCTTTCAAGGACCAGTCTAGAGAAATGAAGCTAGGGATACATTATATTGGCATATTTTTAATATGAAATATATTATAATTTATATATGACTCACTTTGGATCTATCCCATTCCCTTTTGATATATGGAATTATATGGATAGGGCACAAAATAGGCAATTTTTTACCATTATTTTATGTTTTTTAGGTTCTATAAGGAATAAAAGGATGAAACAAAATTTAAGAGGAATATTTAGACTTTTTATAACTCCAAATTTTCATTTCATGCATTATAAAAAATTATATGTGTGCAAATTGGAGCTCTCATCTCAACTAGTCAAAATGGGCATAATGGTTAAGCTAGTGAGAAGGGTGGAAAGTTTCATGTAAGCTAGTATTAAAGTGTCCCTAACGATTCTAGAGACATGTATGGCATTTAAAATTGTCATCCACTCCATACCATATATTTTCATGATAAATTTAAGCCAATTTTGAGGCGAAGTGTGCAAGGAGCATGAAAGAAGATTTTTTTTTTACTACAAATGATGATAGCTCATTTCTAGATGATTCTAGAGGACCAAGCCAAAAACCAATTCATGGAGAGGAATACCTAAAAAATTTAACCTTAATCCTCACCATAATAATTATCCATAATCAGTTATGGGATGTTTAAATAGGGATAATCATGAACGTATTTTTTTTTATTTAGTTAAAGGAATTTCATGCCACTTTGCAAGAGTTTGATGACTTGTATGGACACTTGGACTTATTAAAATTTCATGTTTCATTCCATATCCTCTTATCATGAAAAAATAAATAATTATATTATCTTTACAAGTTTCCTTATGACTACCCTTAGACTTATCTCTTCTCTTCTCTCTTTCAAGTTCTATAAGAACTAGCCATTTTGGCTACCATTATAACTTATGCTCCACTTGAGTATGATGAATCCATACTCAAATGCATAACATTTGATCACTAATAATACTTATTTTTACCTCTTTAATGAATATTCATAGTTTTTTAAATTGGATTATTAATCTTGCTTACTGAAAACTATGGATTCCTTAGCATGTTGTTTCATTCTTTCACCTATTTACAGCCTCTTCTTGTAGGGAATGTGAAGTGTTATAGGAAATGTCTAGTTTTGAGTGAGTTAGTATATTAATTAGTGATCTCATAGGCATCTTTTCTAGTCATTCTATCCTATGTCATTCATCCATAATCTCATAATGTAACATTTATGTGAGAAGACATAAATTGAAGAAGTGTATGTTTAGTTTGTCCTTTGTTCTCATGTGTAACATGCTATTGGTTAGAAGTCATCATGTTATTTGGTGTATCACCTCCCTTAGAATAGTTTTCCTTTAGTTATCTCTCTCCCTTTTCACCCCCAAATTTTAGGTGTAGTTGTAATCCAAAATGGTACATCAAGGGAGTTAGCCCTATCTAGAGATTCACCTCTTCCTTAGCCTACCCACAAGCCTAGAGGTGTTTTTATTATGCCACTTGGATGAGGAGAGATTTTACATCTCCTTTAAGGGTGAAAATCCAAGTGAAAATAGTTTTTTTCATGCCTAATGGGACTATTGGTCTAAAAAGTTGACATATTTTTTTTGTTGTATCTCTATAATCAACCTTTAGAGGCATATATCAAAACATCAATGGTGACTCTAAAGATACAACAATTGGTCAAGCAACCTAGGTTTATTTTTGAAGATTTTTGGTAACATTTTCCTTTATGTTATTACTTTTAATGAGGTTTTATGTATATTTTTGGTGTTGATATTTATCTTACAATAACTGGTGAGACATTTAAAGCTTGTACCATTCCCTATCAATAACAGCATGTTCGTAATCAATGTTGGTCTGATTCTTACTAGTATTGTAATGACCATTTCAAACCCCATCATGATCCTTATCAGCACTATATCTAGCCTTATCATGATTTCTATTATTCATATATCTTGTCTCCTTAAATTTTTTGCTTATTCTAGTCAACCTAGCCACTCCTCAACTCGATCCACTTCCACCTTCAAGAAAACACTTTTGGGATATGATAGGTACATGTTAGAGTTTGATACTCTTAGATGATGTGGTCAAGAGGTCCCTAGAAATTTAATTAACAATTTTAGAGATGCCTTAGATTTGGTCAAAAGATATTGGACACCTATTGAGAGAGCCAATTGTAAAAGGCTTACAAATGAGATGCTAGATGTGATATTTGGTCAAAAGAGAGTGGGAACCTATTGAGAGAGCCAATTGGCAAAGGCTTACAAATGAGATACTATATGTGAGTGGTTTGATTGCATCCTTGGATGATAGGCTATGAATTCATGAGAGGTAGCCTTAAAATGTCTATCAACATTCATATCCACTTTCCAAAGTTTTATATTATCCATAATTGATCCCTACTCATGAGCCTAATCAAAATTGCTAGAGTCATCTTTTTCCAAATCAAGTGGAAGAGTGAGTTGAAAAGACTAGCCTTGTGTTTGAAGAAAAACTTGATAGACAAATTGAGTTGGATAATAAAAAAATACATCAATCCATCTTAGTAGAAAAATAATTTTAATTCAAGACCTCATTTCCCTCTCACATTGCATCACCGCCACCTCAAAAAGAGACTTTTAATCCTAACATCCTAAGTTGCAGTAACGTAGTGGAATCATCGAGAATGAAAGAAGATATATGTATTATTAAGGAGTATGAAATGGAGAATGAAGTTTTTATTTTTAAAGTCCCTCTCACCCTTCCTCAAGAATCTTCTTGTGTTCTATATTAGTCCTCATGTATTACTTATGGTTATTATGATTCCTATAAACTTCATGAGATACTCTTCAAAGAGAACCTAGCCAAGCAAATTGAGGAGTTAGAGGTAAATATGATATTTCTAAGTCAAGGTGAGATGGAAAGTTTAGACCCAAAAGAAGATCCTATGCCTCTACCCTACCTCAAGAGAGTGATCAGGCTAAATTAGAGGTGAATGAAGTAATTGTCAAGTGGAGGGAAGAAAATCAAGTTATTTTAGACCAAGCTTTGCCTCCCCTTCCTCAAGAGCTTCAAAAAGAGCCCCTTATATTTCACTCTCAATTTGATTTTAAGTTCAATGTGCCATATCCACCAAATAGATCATCTTGTCCTTACCCCATCACCCTTTTCCTTGATGGACCTATGGTATGGGACCTTAAAGAGGAATAATTGGTTGATAAGGAAAGAGAACTCTTTCTTGAAGAAAGACTACTTCCTTGGTAGCCTCATTGGGCTAGGTCACATGATTTCAAGATGCCTAGTCTTGGCATCACCATGAGGGAAAAAGAGATGGAATATCTTGCAAACTTTGAATAAGACTCTGCATCTAATCAAAAAGTTGTAGATGATCACCTCCATCATGAATATGAATGTACTACTATAGATGGAGAAAAATTTAAAGTCTTTCCCAAAGAGGTTGCAACCCTAAAAATCTCTCTTGAGACCAATGTGCAAGATGTTTTTCTTAAAGATGATCCAATACCTCAGATTGATCTTGGATCACCATTAGATGCATTGGAGTTTGAAGAACACCAACTTGGTGAATTCACACATCAAGAAGAGAAGATTGAAGAGGTTATGGTTCTAGACGATGAAGAGGACAAATATGATTAAAATACATAAATCAAGATCTTTCAAGAGATTTTCCAAGTTGAGGGCCAAGTACATGACAAGGTGAAGAAAAAATATTCTATGGAGGACAATGATAAAGTTTGGTTAGAGTATGCAAAGATCCTTGATGAGGTAAAAGAGCTTGTAACTAAGAAGAAACCCAATATTATTGAGATCTATATAGAAATCAAGAATGAGGTTGTAATCAAGAATCCACATGAGAAGGTTGAGGATATTTGGATGCAAAACGAGTTCCTTTCTATAGAAAACATGTTTGAATCTGCCTATTTTTCAATGAACATCATGCTAATGAAGTTGGTAGACATCATGAGAAATTTGGAGGCATCAATTCTAAAGGTTAAACAGCTTTATGCCTCATTCATTCCTTCATGTCATGTAATAATAAGATTTTCAAACATTCCCTTTGACACAGGAGGAAGTTCTCATCTCATGTTTGTTAGTGTTTGATTTAGTTTGTTTAGTTTTTTGTATGTGTCCCATAAGTGTTCATGAAACACATATGTGTTTACTTTTGCTTTATGTGTCTCTTTATTTTGTGTGGATGAGGTAGTAATTGGTCTTGTCTTGATCAAAGAATGTAATCAATGGTCAAATCCTTCTTACTTGTTTTAGACTTTAGTTGACTCATAAACCTAATGGACTGATAAGGCTACTGGTCTAGTTAGTATAGTAGGCATACTACCCCTATGGGTCACCAATTTGTTAACCAAATTTGATTTTTAGGTCAAATTAGGGTACGCCTAGCTAAAAAATTATGTTTTAAGATTTTAATGGGTCTAATACATATGTCACAAGGTGTTTTATAAGATAATTAATAACATTTAATGTTGTACTAGCCTTGGTCTTTAGTCAAGTTAGTCCTTGTAGTCATTTTAGGTCATTTTGAGGTCAAAAATAGTGTATTTAATGACTTGTAAGGATTTATTTTCAAGTGTGAGACTCCCAAAATATGATGTCACATCCCATGTGTCTTGAGAGGTCTTAACTAAATAAAACCAACTAAAATGTGGTAGGTTCCTTAGAAAAAGGGTAGTTTTATTAAGGAAAAGAAGAAGTTTGGCACTTTTATGGCTCCTTGGGAAGTGTGCCACATGGGAAATGATCATATTATGTATCTTAAGATTACCAAAGCTAATTTCCACATTTATTTTACTTTTGAAGTGCCATTTTTGTCCCAAAACCATTCTACTCCTTTTTTAGACCTCTTGGCAAGCAAAACTGACCTTCAAGTTTGTGTTAAGTATGGATAGCTCAAGAGGTTTAAGCTCAAAATTTTTTGGGAGGTTAAATTAAAATAAAATACATTAATTTATATATAATTATTTATAATAATAGTGGCCTATGATTCATAAACCATCCTCATGAAGTTGATTGTACTTTTATGCTTGTTAATATATGCATCTTGTAGGTTTTGCTCTTGTTTGGGAAAGTATGTACAACTTAGTTTATAATATTGGTTCCAGAGGATGTTGAATCTCCTCTATAATATTTAAATTATTTGGTTCATGTTAAAAGGCTTTTTATGGGAAAATCATCTTGAATTTGGAGATTGGTCTTATATGGGATGACAAGCCTATTTTCACCATTTCTAGATTTTTATGCTTTGAAAATGTCTTCATAGGGTTATGGTAGGTGTATTTTAATGTTTTAAATGTGATATTTTTCCCTTCCTCATTTAAAAATTCATTATTCAAGCAATATTCATTGTTTTAGTCATATGCAAAGAAAAATAATTAGTCTACCATGAACAACTCATCTACAAGTGCTCTAATGGAGAGTTCAACATTGAAAATGAAGTGTGAAGTCTTGTTTTAGTCTTGAATTAAAATTTAATGTATAATTTCATCCTTAATATAATTTAAAAATTAGTGGAGAGTCAAAAAAATACTCATTGTTCATAATTTCACTTTGTTGCCTACACACTAGAAAACACACCTTTGAGTGACATCAACAAAGATATGAGGGTTTTGAATAGAGAATATTGGAAAGGTTTGAACCTTATTGAGGTCATGGTATGGTTTTAAAATAATTTTATACTTATTTTGATTGATATATTGATAGATTGAAGTTGATAATGACTTCAAAAAATAAAATGACTATTTCAGACTCACAGTCCCTAAAAAGGCAAAATGGAGGTCCAAGGGTTTTAGAAGATAGCATAAAACATAGCTTGAATGAATTTAAATGATTCAAAATGACTTAAGGTTGTATCACCAATATATGAAAATTACCTTGAAAATTCTTAAGGGTAGATAACTAATGGATGATGGTAATTTTGTGGCCTAAAATTACTTATAAAACATTGAATCTAGGGATTGTAATCTACAAGCCTGAGAGGAAAAAGAGACATGTCACTAAAAGTTGAAATCATAAAGTATACCCCCCCCCATGGTAAAATATTTTTATTAAATTAATTTAATTTTCATGATATAAAGGATCATCAAAACAATATTTTAAGTGATGTCATGTTCTTCAAGAAGCCCTACAATATATACGTAGGCCTGTGAGCACTTACAACAAGTATATGTTTCATGTTTGAGAAGTTTTTTTAATTTCATACATATATAAGAGTTAAGTTATGGTAATAGTTTTAAAATTTATTGTAAACTTTCTAAATTTTTCAAGTATCTCAAAAATCAAGCATAATGACCTTCCAAACTAAATACACACCTACAAAAATCTTAATGGTAGAAATTCTCAGTCATGAAGGAAGAGTTTCAGTTTGTGAGATTAAGTGCATAAGAAAGGGTAAAAGGGAGTTTTTAATGATAATATAAAAATTTTATCACATAAATTATGATAATTTTTAACTCTATCATCTACAAACATTATAAAACAAACTTACTCAACCCCTTACAACCCTATATGCACCTATGATAGGGTAATACAGTCGACCAGTCTGATTGATCTTATGGATTTTCAACCCCAAAGAATGAGGAAATCAAGGTCATAGTTTAGGTTAAAAATTTTAAAACTTAAATTGAGGCTTAAAATTTTTATTCAATACCTAAAACATGTATAAGCACCTGTAGGCAAGGTCAAAAGTGGTAGAAACACAATCAAAACACAATGAGCAGACTATGTTCAAATAGTTGTTGCTTTTGAAGTTGAAATTGAAGTTATATGAGATAAATGATATTATAAAATATAAATCATGGTAATATAATTAAAATATAATCCTCATGATTTGTATAATAGGTAGGGTCTCTAAGACAAGAACATAGACAACTAAATGGTGGTAGGACAGTGAGCAAGATTAGGTTTCAAAGTGGTCATATAAGCTCAAAAAAGTGTTAAATGGGTCAAAATAAATGTTTATGATAATGAAATATCTAATATGAGTCTTTTGTAATTTATTTAATATTTAAAATTACCAACATACACTTACAGGGGTGAGGTTTTAAGGACAACATAATCAAGATTTCATACAAGCAGCCTACAACTCAGAGTTATTTAAGACTCGCCTTGGCAAAGTAGGAAATAATTGAGTATGTTTAGTGATTGAAATATATATTGAGATACTTTACCAAGGTTTCAAATTTATGAGGTCATCAAATATGATATACTTCAATACAAGTTTCCTCAAATCACCAACAAACATTGCATACTTTACCTATATACAATTTGTCTTGGGTTTCCCACAAGTTGGAAAGGGAGGAGACCTGACCAAGGGCTGAATTTTTTTGTAAAATAATTTAATTTATTTATTATTATCATAAATTATTCACATTTTTCTATGGAAATAGGGGAATTCCCTCTGTTTTGTCTTAGACAGAGGGCACTCCTTCATGCACAAAACTCATAGGTTTTGGGGAAAAGAGAAATGAAGTGACCAAGGATATGTTTGGACATGGAAGTAGGGTTTTTTTAATTTAAAAAACATATAATATAACATGAAAATCCTTTCAAGGAGGGGAGAAACAAAATAGAATGATAAAATCCTTTAATGTTGTAGGCAATCCTATATGGAAGTTTCATGCATAAATACCAAGTGTGAGATCATTTTCACTTGTCGACCTAATTGAGATTTATAATTAGTTGTGACATGTTTGTGGGGTCATATTATAGGTGTTTGATATGTTTAAAAGTGAATAGACTCATTTGGATGGTCTAAACCATAAGAGTGTAGGTAAGCATGTTAAGCAAGGATTAGGCCTAATGCCTAAAGAGGAGGTCATTCACACTTTTGGCCTTAAAAATTAATTTAAACCTGATTTAAAATGTTAATAAGGTCACTATAGGTATGTTTAAACATAAAACTTGTAGGGGAAGTCATAAGAAACCATTTTTGATCTCAAAACCCATTCATACCTATAGAAAAGTGAAGGAGGGACTGAAATAGGTGATTTCAAGTGATCTTATCTCCTCTGAGAGTTTGAATAAGAATCAAATGAGTTTTTAGGAGTTATTAGGGTCCCTAAAAATTAGGTTATTGGCATTTTTTGGCAAGTTCAATGTCAGAACTTTATGAACAATGCTTAAGACTAATACCTACTCAGAAACCCTCCAAAACCCTTGCAAGGACCAGTATGGAGAAATAAAGATGGATGTGAATTATAATGTAATATATTTAATATTAAAACTATTGGATTTTGTAGAGGACTCACTCAGTCTCCCTCTCATGACTTTTAGATATATGGACTTGAGGGATAGGGTATAAAAAAGGATATTTTTTACCACTTTTTTGTGTTTTATAGGTTTCAAAAAGAATAAAAAGATGAAAAAAATTTAGGAGGAACATTTATACTTTTTATAACTCCCAATGTTAATTTAATTCCTTATAAAAACTTCTAAGTGTGAAAATAAGATATGTCATCTCAGCTAGTCAAATCGAGCATAGTGGACAAGCTAGTGAGAAGGGTGAAAATATTCATGTGAGTTGGTTTTAAGGTATACCTAATTATTATAGATACATAAGGGGTATTTAAAATTTTAATACACTCCAACCCATGGATTTTCATGAGTAATTGATGCCAATTTTGAGTCCAAGTGTTCAAGGTGCATGGAAGAAGAGTTTTCTTGACTACAAATGATGATAACTCCTTTCCAAATGATTTTAGAGGAAAAATCCTACAAAAAATGCATGGATAGGCATTAATAAAACTATTAACCTTCATAAAAACCATAATACCTATCACTAATTAGTTATGGGACGTTCAAATAAGGCTAATCATGACAGTAGTTTTTTTGAACTAGTTAAAAGAATTTCATGCCACTTTGCAAGAGTTTGATGACTTGTATGGACACTTGGACTTCCTCACCTTGCATGTTTAATCCCATATACTCTTATCATGTACAAATAAATAATTATATTATCTTGAAAAGTGTACTTGTAAACCTTAGACATCATTTTTCTCCTCTTTCTTTCAAGTTCTATAAGAACTAGCCCTTTGGCCATTGTAACTTATACTCCACCTAAGTATGGAAAATCCCTACTCAAATGCATATAATTTGATCAATTTTTACCTCTTTCATGACTTTTAATAGTTTTTTAAATTATATTATGAATATTTTTTACTGAAAACTATGGATTCCTTGGCATGTTGTTTCATTATTTCACCTATTTGTAGCCTCTTCTTATAGGGCATGTGAAGTGTTATAAGAGATTTGTAGGTTTGTGTTCATTATTATATTCATTATTTATCTCATATGCCTCTTTTCTAGTCCTCCTAGCCTAATTAATTCACCCATAACCTCAAAATGTAACATTGATGTAAGAAGACATAGATTAAAGAAGTGTATGTTCAGTTTGTCCTTTATTTTTATGTGTAACATGTTATTTGGTGTATCACCTCCCTTATAATAGTTTTCTTTAATTTATATCTCTACCTTTTCAACAAAAACTTTTAGGTGTATTTTCAATCCAAAATTTTACATCAAGGGAGCTAGCCCTATCTAAAGATTCACCTCATCCTTAGGCTACCCAAAATCCTAAAGGTGTTTTCATTATGCCACTTGGATGAGGAGAACTTTTCCATATCCTTAAAGGGTGAATATCTAAGTGAAAAAACCTTTCACTCTATGGTTATAATAATGTTTTATATGTCACCTTCAACATTTACAAGCATTAGGAAGAGCTCAAAAAAGTTTCAAAATTTGAATTTCAACTACTCAGACCTTTATAGAGTCCTATAGTGCATATGTAGGTGCGACATAGGTTAGTGAAAGTATAACATTGATAATATACCTAGTGGATGTCCTTATGATCAATATTATACCTCTATAAAGTATGAAAATTGATATTTTAAAACTTTAAATACTTAAAACAATGCATATGCCTTATGATCAATGTGGTTGGTCTCATGTGGGGTACTTGTAGGTGTCAATCAATGGTGTAGGACTTTGCATATAGATGAACTAGTTGTCATAGTCAGTCATATGTCATTTGAATAGATTATTTTGGTTTATAATGTGCCAAGAGTGTGTTAAAATTCTTTAAACTCTTTGTTACACCTCTTTGATTGTTCTCAAAAAATTTAGACATGTCATTCATGTGACTGTGTATGATAGTCATGCAAAAAGTTGATCATGTTGGCCATTATTGACTATAAAATCATTGATGTTAGATTTTAATGATAATATCGGAAGGATGGGGTGATTTTAATGACTTATTAGATGTGAAAACATCATAATCCCTTTTTCTTGGAACCATTATAGGAATAGAAAACCTCTATAGTTGATGATCATGCTTGTAACCTAATAATGGAGTTCCTACCTAATAAACTAAGATGTTTTTCTCATAAATTCACCTTCACACATGAAAAAAATATGGAAACCATGATATAAATATGTACACACCTTATAGAATCATTTTTTTCCATTGGTTTGTGTAAACTAGCTCAAACAAGGAGAAATTTTGCAAGGTAGGGGGATTAACAAGTAGAAAAGAGTAGTCAACTTATTAGCATTAGTTCATAAATAATATGAAACCAATATTTGAAATAATACCATGAAATGTAAGTATAATAATTTTATTAACAACCCTTAGATGCATTTTACCTAAAATAACTCTTGTTTTCCATACCATGAGAAAACCTGTTGACCAATTTTTTACATTGAGAAGAGTGATGAAGGATCAAAATGGTTTAAGGATACTTTTAGGACTTTAAAATCATATAAAATGTTGAATTTAACTTAGGTAAGTTGAATATTCATTATAATACCTTCCAAATATGCCACAACACTTGCATATGTTGTACAAATGCCAAAACTTCCTCTTTTCTAACTATTTTCTTGATTTGAATTAATACCTACAAGTTTTTTAGTTAGTACTTATATGAATGACAATATTGTGACATATTGGAAGTTGAGGGATAGTTTTTAACACTTTTTATACTCATTAAAACCATACATATTTCATTAATGTCTCAAATATGACCTTATAGTGACATGGAATGACTTAGGACTAAACTTGACTATGACCGAGGTTAGTAGTATATCAAATGATATCAAACAGAACCATGAAACACCCTATAATCTCCTATAATATCCTTATATCAAGTTTTATACTATATGGGGTTGAACTATTTTGACTTGTGGTAAAAATAGTCAATAATAGATAAAACTTTATAAGGATCAACTTTTATGTCATGTTGTGAAATAACGAAACCCAAAAACTTTATTGATGTCACTCCAAACACGCACTTCTTGGGTTTTAATCTCATATTATATTATCTCATTCATTCAAATATGGGATGAAGTAATTTAGTATGTTATTCTCTAGATTTTGATTTTTTAAGTATGACATCAACATAATCCTCCATAATATTGTGAAATATATCATGAAAGATAACAATCATTTCCCTTTGGTATGTACCTCCAACATTATTTCAACCAAATGTCATTAATTGGTATCAAAAGGTCTCCCATGGTGTTTGGAATGATATTTTATGTTGGTCCTTATTAGTTATTTTGATTTGTTTATATCTTGAAAAACTATCCATTAAATACAACATTTCATGACCTATATTAGAATCCATGATCATGTTAATATTCAGCAATGGAAAGTCATATTTTGAACATGATTTATTGATATCATGAAAAAATGTATAGAATCTAATTCCTTCTAAATTTTTTGACATAGGTACCATATTGGATATATAATTTGAATAGTTGATAGAGCATATGAAACTAACTTCTAGTTGCTTCTTCAACTCTTCTTTCATTAATAACACTATCTTAGGATGTATCTTATGATTTTTTTATTTGATAGGTTTGACATCTAGATGTACAATGAGATGATGCACCACTAGCGATGGATAAATCCTAGACATATCCACATAAGACCATGTGATTACATCATAAAATTCTCAAAGCAAAAGTGTGAGTATTTATCTTTCTTCTTGATTAAGGGAGACTACAAGTTTGATAATTTTGGGATCTTCTTATGTTCTAATGTTTACAAGAATAGTATCCTCAACTAAGAGAGTTGATTCTTATTTATAGTTTGGGGGTGGTGGAGTAAGATTAAAATCATCCTCTAGGTCCTATTTATTTTAAGTATATTATGAATTGATATGTTGATATTATTGTTGTTCTCAAAAGTATGTATAATTATCTAACTGAATAGAAAATCCTTTCTTATTATACTATGTTGGAATGTGGTCTCGTGTTCTCAAGAATTATGAAATTACATCATCATTTTAGAAATGATCAAGAGGATGTGTTGTATGTTGTTCCCACTTTATTAAAGATGGATATGTGAGGTATAGTGTAAACATGGTATTTTCATGGAAACTATTAGTGAGGGTAATGTCTTCAAAGTGGCTAAGTATGTAACATGTTTCACTATCTAAAGAATCATCCTCTGACTCACTATAAGGGTCACTTTGGAAAAGTTTGATATGTAAATTTAATGGATTAAACCCTATGCCATGATTGGATTTATTTTATTTTCATTTTATTGGTTCAATAGACCCTTATTCATGAAGATCGAGGACTTCACCTTTATAATTTATAATATTGCACATAATGGATTTTGTGACAAGGTATTTATTGTTGGTGAAGCAAGAGCTACTTCATAAAAGTAAAGACAGGAAGGATTTTAATCTTCAATATTTTCATTTGAAAGTAAACCACCTACTATAAATTTTATTCTTCCAAATATTTTAACCACTTGTGTATCTTTTTGATGGTGGGGCCTACCATAATTATGTGGAGTGATATATATTGTTATTGTATAATTAAAATCTTAGACTATGCATTTATTCATTCCTTTATCAATGATTTTAAAATGGGATGAAGAGGATGAATATGATTTGGAAATGTATGGTTTATTAGAAGCCTTTTCAATAGAAGGCTAATTAGAAGCTTGTTTTGTAGATGATTTATTGGATGTTTCACTGGTGAAAGGCTTCTCTATGGAAATGGAAGTAGTTTGTGTGCTGATCCAACCATAAATAGGGGATGTTTAAAATAAAGTTTCAAGATGGACATAGTTCTCAAGCAAAGGACATTCCTCAATAGGAGTGAATTTATCATCAATAACTAGTAGATAATTGGATTTTTGATATTGGCCTTCCAATAGCTTAAAACATTAAAAGCATTGAGGATCACATTGAATGGTTACTTACATACCTTTATGTGATAATTTTAAAAATTGGTGTAGGGTGGAGAGTATTGTTGGCCAAATTAGGCCTACATACCAAAATTTAAATAATCTATAATAAGAAGCTGAGTAGGGTCCTGATTGAAGAGTGATCCAAAGTCATAAGGAGCATATAAACTTCAAGAGGAGATCACATTGAAGTTTCAAGAATTTTGACACACTTTAATCTAGCTTAAAGTGTGAATTTAGTGATATTTAGGAGTTAGACGATCATGTCAAGCCTTTCATAAATGAATAGGTCAGTCTAGTTGTGCATCTCATAAATGTACTTTAAAGATTTATTAAGGTCAAATAATAACATGGACATGATTATTTTGGTCCCATAAACATCCTCTATAAATTTTGTATCTTGATTAGTTTTCTATCTCAATATATTAGCTTCCAAATTTGAACTTGCAGAGTGCAATGTGAATACAAACATCAAATTTGGGCCTCATGAAATACATGTTTAAATTAAAATTTTCCAAGGTTTAAAACAAATCTGACAAGTGTCCAAATTATTGAAGCTCAAGTCAAGTTCTGATAATGAGAAGGTGATAAACTATGACATTGGGTCTTAAGATCTAATGCTAAGCATCAAGTCAAAGGGTCAGTAGACCCAAGATGAAAATGTGAATAATAAGTGGTAAGATCTCAAGTGCCCATTCAAAGATATAATGATGTGTAGTGATTGAAAAATCTAGTGGGTCCACGTTGATCAATGGTATATGATCTATCATATAAGAGCCTATCAATGGTAAGAAAGAGGTTTAAAAGTTAGTGTACCCTAAGGATGAATTTGAATCTACCATGTGGCATAAGCATAGGGGAAAATAGAGCTAACAATAGGATCCTAAGAACAAATGAAGAGCTACTAGGTGATACATTTTTAGAAAACCAGATCAAGATCAAGGGCATATATAAAAATTCAAAACCTTAAGACTTTATATAAACATCAAATACATTTAAGGTTGAACTAGAGTAAATATTTCAAAGGGATTCCATAGAGGTAGACACGTCAATTTTAATGGGTTTATTTCCAAATCCAAAAACATGATTATGACCCTTTTCTCCATTTTTACATGCCAAAGATAAACTAGTGGGGATAAATCCATGCCAAAACAAGATCACAATAGATTGATCCAGTTATTTATGCTACATCAATGCTAGAAGGAGATTGTAAATGACTTTATCCAACCATTGTAACCATAAGGAACATCAATTTAGGCTAAAAATAAATTTAAAGGGATTGATATAGTTTTTATCGCTACCTTCCAAAAGTAACCTTAGGTATTATGATCTTTTCTAATGGTATCAACATCAGATGATTGGAAATATTTGTCATTATTCTCCCTTATACATCCTTCTACACATGATCCATATATCTCTCATCCCATTATAATATAAATATAGGATTCTAAGCTTTGAAATACATCCCTCTCTTTGGCATGATTAGACTCTACCATGATTAGTACTATAAAACCTATTTAATGCAATAAAAGATTAAATTCTTCCATTTTTAAGCTAAGTTGAAGTGTGCCTTATGACTTCATTGATGTGGTTATGTGAATGTATGTTTTCCTTGCCTCTATCTAGGTTTTATCACCTTCATGTAGTGTTTTCATAGTTCTCATAGGTCACTCTAAGTGTATATATAGTCTGTTAGTTAGTTTGGAAGTGGACAACTACCCTCCCATGCTAGGTCAATATTTAATCCATGACTTTCTATGAAATAATTATGTGGAATATGATCAAAGAGTGAATGAAGTGATATTTATTAGTCTTTAATTCATCCTATAGTGTGTATTTTTCAATTATAATTATCAAAATATCTGGTGCATCACCCCCCTCTTTTACATGCTTTCATATATTATTGTTTATGTATCTCCCTTTTTCCCAGTAAGAAGCTAGTTTAGGTTTAGTGTAGGTGATATATCCAAAAGTAAGTTGAATTTTTATAGAGGTCCAATCCAAGATTAGGTGACCCATAACCTACGGTCATTCCCATATTGGACTAGGTTTGAACAAGAGGACCTGAATAATCCCCTTACTCAGCTAGGGTGAAACCTAGGATGCCAATAGTTCTAATACACCCAGTAGGACCCATTAGAGTTAGTATTGGTGAAATTATAATTGTATTAGTGCTCACCATGAATGATTTAGTGAATCTTAAATCAAAAAATTACTTCTAAATGTCTAGACTCAATTTCCAAGTAAGTCTATTTTCATTGCACTATCTTCATGTTGTTTTCATGGCTATGTATGAGGAAAAATATGAAATAATTCCTCATTATAAATTTAATGAATAATTATAACTCTTTCATAATCCATATGAGCTTCATTGTGAGCTTAATCACCCTTACAAGGAGTTTTATCCAAGCTATGTTGAGCCTTAATAGGTTTATTATGATCCTTATTGTCAAGAGTATGACCCTTATCCCCCTTATGAACCATATCAATCTCAAGACCAGATTTAACCTTCCCCATATGGTTATGATGTTACATGTGAGTAGCCTTGTCTCCAATAGAGAATGGATGAAATATATCTCAAATTACTATCATATGCAAGAAAATTTTGTTTAAATTATCAGTATGAGGAAGAAATGGGTTTTTTCTAAATGTATCCAATGATCCAGAGGAAAGGAATGAGTTGTGAAATCTTGTATTGGAGAAGATGGATTATTGGGAGAGGTAGAATGTTGAGTTGAACTAGTTATCTCAAGAACTCTCTTGTATTCCCTACTATTATTCTTGTGTTTCTCATTCTCATGAAGTGCTTAAACATACTCAATTTGAGCCAAGGGAGATACATATTTAGAGTCAAGATCAGGCTCATATGCCTATTTAATTATCTATTCAAAAGAATAAGCCTTTTTATAGTTCCATTTCTTCCTTGTTCATCCCTCAAACTCAAATTGTATATTAAGATAGAGGTTTCAAAATTTGATGAAGTGATGGCCAAGTTAAAGGATAATAATGTAGAGGTTTTTAAAATTTTCTCTTTCCCTCCTCTCTAAAAATCCCTAAATGATTCCATTACTCTTGAAATCCCAAAATATGATCATGATCAACCTTATATACTTCATACCTCCTCTCAAGTAAATGAATCTCATCACCCTACCACCATCCCAATTCTTTAGGAGGATCTTGTTCTTTGAAGGTTTGAGATAGAGATTGAAGTTGTGGGTCAAATTCTTGAAGGGTGTGAAGAAGATGTCTCAAGTGTTTATGAGGAAGATTTCCTCATTGATACTTCACTTGAGGAATAGGTTGATAATGAGGTTTTAGCTAATCTTGAAGAAGATATATCAGGTATACTTGATAAGGATGGTCTTGATGTGGAAGAAATACAAAATAAATTAGTACATGTTGAATTCATGAATGAGTTTAAGACCTCTCCTATTAAGAAGGATGAATATAACTTTCAAATTGATCCTATTTAGGTTGATCAGAATGAGGAACAAAAGGATGAGTGGTAGTAGTACCTTGAATCTCTATAAGAGATTCAAGAGATTTATATGGATATGTTACCTATTAAAAATCATGTTTATGAGAAATTTGATCAATATTCACTCATTCAAGATCACGATATAGATTGGGTCAACTATTCAAATCTCTTTGAAGAGATGGATGAACTTGTATCAATTGGTAAGAAGAATGAGGTCACTCAAGGATAATGCATACATGAAATATCACTTGATGAGGTTATAGATGACAAGAAGTATGAAAAATATACCAAAGTAAAAGATGATTTTGTATTTTTTGGTGATTGGTTTATTTTTGATAACTCATTTGAGAAGATTTTAAGAGAGATAGTAGGCAAGAAGAGTGCCTCATCAAAGGTCATGTTTAATGAGCATCCTACTTTGTAACTTATACCATATTTTGAAATGAGTGAGTTCATGAATTTTTGTTTTAATCGAGGTGGATCATGTCCTATCATGATTATTTAAATTATTTTTCTTCATTTTTACCTCCAAGTGCTTCCCTAACACATTTATTTCTTTCCTTTTACTTTGTTTAGTTAGCTTCCCTATTTTCTATGTTTCCTTCCTTATTTTGATGGAATCTATTGTATTTACAAGTTAGAGGGTTATTTACATCCATGATAAAAGTTTTCATTATTCATGAGTCCAATATTCATGTAAATGGTCTTAGTTCTCAAGCATCGTAGGCATGTTACCCATCTAATTCACCAGAGATGTTGGCCAAATTTGGCCTACATACCAAAATTTGCTTAATCTAGAATAAGAAGTTGAGTAGGGTCCCAATTGAAGAGTGATCTAATGTCACAAGGAGAATATGGAATTCAATAGGATATCACATTGAATTTTTAATATTTTTTAACACACTTTAATCAAACTTAAAGTGTGAATTTAATGATCTTTAGGAACTAGATTTTCATGGCAAGCCTTACAAAAATGAACAGGTTAGTCCAATTATGTATCTCATAGATATAATTTAGAGATCAACCAGGGTTGAATAATTGAATTTACATTATGATTTTGGTGTCATAAACATCTTATGAAAATTTTGTATCTTGATGAATTGTCTATCTAAAGATATAAGCTTCTAAAGTTGAACTTACAGAGTGGGACATGCACACAAACATCAAATTTAGGCCTCATAAAATAGTCATTTAAATTCAAATGTTTCAAGTTTGAACACAAATATGATAAGTGTCAAAATCATGGAAACTTGATTCAAGATCTCATGACAAGTGGGTGATAAGTGATATCAGTGGGTCTTAAGATCTAACAGAGTGCATTTAATCATGCACCTAAGATTTAATGATGAAAATCAAGTCAAAAAGTTAGTAAAACTAGGATGAATACATGGATAAAAGGTGTCAAGATCTTAGGTGCCCTTATGAATATATAAAAGTGACTAGTGACTGACAAATTCAATGGGTACAAGTTGATCAATAGTGCACAATCAATCGTACCAAAGCAGATCAATGGTAAATGAGAGGTCAAAAAGTCAGCATATCCTAGGGATGAATGTGAAGATGATATAAAAATCCTAAGAATAATGAAGATCTGAAAGGTGGCACATTTTTAGAAACCTAGATCAAGATCAAGAGCCAATATTAAAAGTTGAAGCCTTGAGACTTTAAATAGAGATCAAATATGATAAAGGTCAAACCAGACCAAATTTTTCAAAAGGATGACATAGAGTTAGACACATCAATTTAAATGGGTTTATTTACAAATCCAAAAATATGATTATGACCCTTTTCTCAATTCTTACATGCCAAATATGAACCAATAGGGAGAAATCTAATCCAAAACAAGATCACAACAGATTGATCTAGTTGTTGTAACTGCATCAACTCTAGAAGAAGATTATAAATGACTTGATCCCACTATTGTAACCTTGAGGATAATCAATATAGGATATAAATAGATTGAAAGGGACATATATGGTTGTTATTTCCACCTTTCAGAAGTAATCTTAAGAATTTTAATCTTTTCATATGACATCAACATTGGATGATTAGAAATCTTGGTCTTTATGCTCCCTTCTCCATCCTTTTATGAATGATACCCATATCTCTCATCTCATTTCGATATAAATATGGGCTTATAATCCCTAAAATACATCACTCTCTTTGGCACGTCTAGACCCTACCAAGATTTGTATTGTAACACCTATTTGATGATATAAAATATTGAATTCCTCCATTTACAAGCTGAGTTGAAGTGTGTCTTCTGATTTCATTGATGTGATTAAGTGAATGTATGTTTTGCTTGCTTCTGTCTAAGTTTTCTCACCTTCATGCAATGTTTTTTATTTCTCACAGGTCACTCTAAGTTCATATATAGTATGTTGGTCAGTTTAGAAGTAGATAATTGCCCTTCCATGTCATGTTAATAGATATTCCATGCCTTTCTATGAAATGTTTATGTGGAAGCTAATTAAAGAGTGAATGAAGTGATGTTTATCAATATTTAATTCATCCTATAGTGTGTCTTTTGAAATTATAAGAATAAAAACATTTGGTGCAAAACCCCCCTCTTTTACATTCTTTCATAGATTATTATTAATCTCTCTCCCCTTTTCCCAATAAGAAGCTAGTTTAGGTTTAGTTTAGGTGATAGACTCAAAAGAAAGTTGGCCTTATTTTGAGGTCTAAGACAAGATTAGGTGACCCACATCCTAGGTTCATTCCCATGTTAGACTAGGTTTGAGAAAGATGACCTAAACAATCCCCTTACTTAGCTAGGGTAGAACTTAGGATGCCAATAGGTATAGCATTCATTGAATGTATCCATGGACATACCAAAAGTAGGTTATAGGGTAAATCAAGATCAATCACATGTACTCATATTTTTTATAATAGACCCCACCATCAAAGGAAGTTAAATTATACCCATGGATTATCACTCATTATTATCAAATGCCTTGATTATGATAATATTATTTTTTTATTTTATTGTTGAATATCCTAAGCATTTTATTAGCCTTAATATGTGTAGATTTAAATTTGAACCATTGTTGATAAACACACTCTTTATCTTGTGCCTAGAGATAATAACCTTTATTTACAATAGAAGATTTTGAATAGTTCTCAAAGGGGAGACATAATAATGGTCAAATTTTCCCTAATTTTTAGTGGACAAATTTCCAACTAGTGCTTGGAATCTTGAGGGGTTGATGTCTTATAGAATGATAGACTCTTGAAGGACTTTGTACAAAATGTCTTTATATATAGGTGGCATCTTAAGAAGGTCTAATATGAAAATATTTTTAGGTGTTTTTTCAATATGATAAATAATGTTTTACTTGCATTCAACTTTATATGACAATGAAATAGGAATGGTAAGTGTTGCACACATTGTATTAGTAATGCACTATTGAGGTTTCAAAGTAATGACATTGACATGATTATGCATAAAATCAACACTATTAACTATAGATTCAAAAGGATGACTAGATTAGTTGACATTAATAGCTTTAGGTTGCTCTTGTTTTTTATTACCTTTTCCTTGCTCATGGTTGGGGAATGATTCTTAGTATATCCCCAAAAAAAATTTGTTGGATGTCTTGGATAATTAGTTTCTAATGGCTACATCCCCTAAATCAATGAGGTCTTGGACATAGCTCTTAAGGCACATACATTAATTGGTAGAATGTCCATTTATCTTATAGTATTCAAAATATTCATCTTATTTATACCAATCAAGTTTAGGAACATTAGCATTGAAAGGTTTAGCAGTTGGCCAAGTGATCATGCTAGTGTAAGCCAACTTGCAAAAAATGTTTTCATAAATATCACCTAATTATGTGAAGTTGCATTTAGGTCTTACTTGTTAGGGTTGACTACTAAAATGGTTATGTTATTAATGGGTTGGGTGTAAGCTTGTTACTGATTTGGTCGGTTTTGGATTTATTTAAGATTAGTTACACCATCTTCAACAGTGTTTTTATTATTTACAAAGAACTTAGGTTTTTTAGTTTGTTTGGAGGAATTATTTTTGGGTTTAAATATCTTGATACCACCTTTAATGATTAATTTCCATCCATCTTGGACCCCATTTTAAATAATTTAATAAAATGACCTTGTGCAAAGGAGAAATAAGTGATGTCCCAAATCTGAATTGAGATTGTTAATAAATATATCCATAAGTTAATTTTTGGGAAATGACTTGTCATTGTTCACCATCTTTGTAAGAAGGAAGAAAATGTTCTAGGCATTGTGTTGTTTTATGTTGTGTAAGTCTAATGTGGTCAAGTCATTTTCAATATTTTAGGAAAAGTGACAAAAAAACTTCTTAGAAAGGCATAAAAATCATTCAATGGATTGACCCTCGAGACTTACTAGAAATAATCATAACATATACCTATTACGATAAGCAAAATATACACATGCATGATAGAATCCTATAAGATTTTCCTTAGGAACTCCTTTACCTTTGTATTTGTTAAATTTTGAGAGTTCAAATTATGTAGGAGAAGGTGTTGTTATGGTACTTAAGTAATAATGGAATGAATAATTTTCCTAAAATTTAATTTTTTTTATATAGAAGAAGAATTATCTTGGAATCCTTGAACGCTATCTTTAATGTTTGATAATTCTTCTATAAACTATGGTGATAGTTGGTCTATTTGACTTGAATAAATGTAAAAGCTGGGTGGTTGACCTATGATTAGATATGTGTTGGTTTGATTTTATGGAAATTGGTTAAGTAGTGGGTTGAAGTTATTAGAAGGTTAGTTGGAAAATTTAACGTTTTATGGATTTTCTTAGGATTTGTGTTAAACTAAAGGTTTGTTAGACTAAGATTAGTGTTAAAGTTTGATGTCATTGGATTAGGGTTGTTTATAAAGTGAACATTTGGGTTTTGTTGATTTAGATTTTTTATAAAGCTACTGTTTATTAGTGTAGGATTAGTGTTAAATTTTGTAGGATTTGGATTAGTATTATAACTAAAGTTAGGTAGGTTGTTAAATTTTGTGTTAAATTGTTATGGATTCATGTTATAGTTTAAGTTTTATGGGTTAGAAATCATGTTTAATTTGGATTTGGTTTGACTTGGGTAAGGTTGATTTAGGTTTGGACTAAATTAATTTTGGTTTGGGTTAAATTGGTTTTGGTTTGGGTCAAATATATAGTTAGGAATTATGTTTATGCTATTTGGGTCAAGGTTTGTGTTTAAGTTGGGGTTGTATGAACTAGTTTGGTGTATGTTTTGGTTTGGATGTGAGCTAGTCATATAGTTAACATGGGTGATAGGATTAAAGGAAGGGTTTGGATTAGAATTAATTGTATTAACATTAGGTGGTATTGGATTTAGATTTGATGGAAATGATCTAAGAGTATTGGAATGAGAAAAAAAACTTTACAAACTACTATTTAGATTGGGATTATTGAGCATACATGAAGTAATGTTCAAATTTGGACTGGATGGTTAGATTGGTAAGCTAGAATGATGATTCAAACTCTTATTTTGATTAATATTAGCAATGATTAGTGAGCCTTAGAGACTCATATTTGGGTTGCTTTGTGAGTTCAAATGAACATTCAAACTTGAAATAATTTGATTATGGATTTGTGAACCTGAATATACATTCAAGTAAAGGGTGATCAGATTTGGATTTGTTAAATTTAAATGTATATTAAAGTTTATATTATTTTGATGTGTTATTTGCAAACTTGAATGAAGATTCAATATTTGGATAGTTATATTTACGACTGGTGAGTTTGAATGCATGTTAAAACTTGGATTGGTTAGACTCATATGTGAAATAAAATTAGTATTCACACTCACATTAGGGTGATTAGGATTTGGATTGCCAAAATGATGTTTTTTATGAGATTGGAGATGCACAATCTATTGGTTAACATGATGTGCATGATTTTATATATAAAATACATGACTTATTTTGGAGGATTCCTCATGTAAGATATCCTTCCTTTTTCCTTAAGAGATGTGATAATTAGGATTTGAGGATCCTACAAGGAAATTGATACCATCTAAATAGCCTTAGGGTGTATATTGATCACAAATAGAAGGTTAAGGCTCTTTACTTGCAATCAAGTATTGCATTTTTTTACATCAAAATCAGCTGGGAATTTTTCTCCTAAGACAAAAGCTTGAAGTAAGACTTCATTTTTATTAGACATGATGTATTGGTCAAAGGAGGGAGGAGGTACAATTTCACAACACATAAAATGCTAGAAAATAGAAATGAATTAACTCTAAGAAATATGGTGTGGGATTATTAATAGAAATGAAAATGAAAACTAAAAATTAAAAAATTAGTAAAAATTTCAAAATATTTTGGGTTTTGTTTTAGCTATTTTGAAACTTTTATTTAACTAGCATCTTGGAAATAATTTGTTAAAAAAGTTTGTTTTGGGTTAGAATTAAGGTAACCTGCAACAAAGTAATAAAACCCACAAAAATAAGAGAAAAAAAATCCTTTGTTACAAATTCACAAATTCATGGTCAAATAGAAACATGAAATTGTTATAAATAGAAAATAGACAAAATACAAGAAAGACACAGAATGAATTTATAGTTTTAAAATGATTTCAAAACTATACACACTGAATTCATTGTTATAGTTTCTAATTTCATAGTTGAGAATGATGATTTCACATGCAACCTAAAATAATTTGTAGTTACATAGAAAAGATAGAAAAACACAAAATGATTTTTCAATTTTAGAACAATTTCACTAGTAATTAGTCTGATTTCATATTTAAATACTATGATTTTGTTGAACTCACTAATTTTGTAGTTTACCTAGAACAAAGAGTTACAAAAATTAAAAAAAAATAGAATCATAAAAAAATAAAAAATATACTCTAAATAAGAAGATTATGAAAAAGATAGTAAAAATAGGGAAAATAATGTTTTTCAGTTATATGTTACAATTTCATTATTAGACTCTCTAAATATTTATCTACATATAAAACATGAACAATATAACTTAAAACCCCATAAAGTGACCTAAAACTTAAAACACACTTCCAAGACCAAGATCAAACATATATGAAAATGAATAACAACAATAATCAATTGAAAAATGCTTCTAAATGCACCTATAATGATTTTAAGATGAAAAATATGAGGGAAGGTCCCACTAGGCATGCCAAAATGTATTGTAATTTTTTTTATAAATTTAAATTAAGCTATGAAATCTTAATATAGACTAACTCAACCTAAGATATAACTACAAATAAAAGAAACAACACAAACTAATACCTTAGTACCAAAAAGCTTCTTCCATTGTGATGTGAATTTGATTAACTCTTTTTAAATTTTAGTTAATCACTCTTATAATTCAAGGTAATATGGGTAGAATTTTGATGCAAAATACTCTTCTATTACTTTTATTTACTTTAGATTTACTTTTTAATTCAATAATACTTTGTTAGCATAAGTCAGGATGATGAAAGTGATGGATTACATGCCTATTTATATATTTTTTAGGAAAGATTGAATGGTGGAAGATTATTTAAATATTTCAAATTATCTAAATAATCTATAGTGGCTAATGAGTCTTCATCCATTAGGATGAGGACATTTCAAATGGTTGAGAGAAACAAAGAGATGGTTAGATGTCACCAAGAATGGGTCAAACTATTTGACAATTCAAGGTATGACTCAAGGGTAGTTGAAAAAGTAATGGGATAGGTTGGGATGAGTCAACATGTGAGGGAGATAAAGGTGGAAGATGTTGGGAGAAGTGTAAAATCTATATTTAATAATTAAATTTGGATTAAAAGTGTGCACAATTGATTAAATTTTATTTATTTAATTATTTAAATACGGAGGGAAATGACATGAATTTTAATTCAAATTTGGGAATAATAATTAATAGGTTTTAGGTGCATTTTGACACTAAATTTAATTTAGGTATCTAAACGATTAATATATAGACTCTTAATCAACCTCAAAATATAAACATAGGCACTGAGCATAGTGATGAAAAGATGGAAAATTTAAAAATAATATTGACCTATTATAAAGATGGCATTGCTTGGGCATATAAATAATTGAATGTGTTTGATACCAACATCATGACATGTAATATTCCTTTGAATTTAGATCAAAATCCATTCAAAAAACATCAAAGACCAATAAACCTTGCTCTTGAGCCAATTATATAAATGAATGTTCAAAAGCTATTATCAAATGGCATAATATTTTTGGTGCATCATTTAACTTGGGTGGCCAACCTAGTGCTAGTTATAAATAAAAATGGAGAAATTATTCTTTTATAAATTTGAATCAAGGTTCAAACAAGGATAATTATCCTTTGCCATCTTTACATGAATTCATTTTGTGGGTCTAAGATGATGCATTTATTACATGAATTATTAGGTTAAAATAAGATTCTGGATGACAAAAATGACATATCTAAGACAACTTTCACCCTAAAATAGGGATCGTTAACTTAAAAAAGATGATATTTGGTTTGAAAAATATTGGCACCACTTTCCAAATAACTATGGACATTACATTTGAATGAATAATTGGTAATTTAACTTTTGTTTACATGGATTGTTTGAAAATGTTTATAAATGTACATCAAACCACTTGAATCACATACAAAATATTTTTGAAAGATATCACAAATTTGGTTTTTCCCTCAATCCAAAAAAGTGAATTTTCTATACAATTGAAGGTAAGCTTCTTGGTCATGTAATCATGAAATAAGGTAAGTCAATTGATCTTGATTGAGTTAATGTCATTTCCAAATAATAGGAAAGATCTAAAATAATTTTTTAATAAGATAACTTTTGTTCATAAGTTCATTTTTGGTTTTATAAAAATAGTTAAACCTTTAAATGTCATGTTGAAAATGGAGTTAATGTAGAATGGGATGCTTATTCTAAGAGGGTGTTTCAAGAAATAAATAATGAAAAATTTCAATCTCTTGTGTTGGTTAGGACATATTATTCTAAATATTTCTATCTCTACTCTTTTATATTTGACCATATGATTGTAGTTGTTCTGACATATAATATTGAATATGGAGAGCATCCTATATCTTTCATCATTACCAATTTGAAATAATCTGAGTAAAAGTACCCTATGATAGATAAGTAAGCTTATTCATTAGTAAATATAACAAGAAAATTTTTACATTATATTCTATGGAATAAGGTCTATGCTATGGTCCCTAATCATTTTTTCAAGTTAATGTTAATATAGAATTATCTTATAGAAAAAAGTTGATGATGGGTTTCAAAGTTTCAATAATATAACATGGAAGTTACATCTATAAGGGTGGATTAATGTCAAGGTTTGTCAAAATTAATCTCAAAAATTTATCCTAGAATTTTTTCTGTTAATGTAAATCAATCTGAATTCAAGCACAACCCATGGTATGCTTCAATCATTCACTACTTTTTATATGGTAATCTACCAGCTAATATTGATAAAATCTATAAAAGAGAATTAATATTAAATTTTGATAATTTAATTCTTAATAAAGGGTCTTATATAATAAAAATCATGAAGGGATTTTCTTAAGATTTTTGACAAAAGATGAAGCAAAAGATGTCATGAGTTCTTTTTATGAAAAAACTAGGCAATGGCCACCCTTGTGTTAATGTGATATCACACAATATTTTAAGATATGGTTACTTTTGGGTAACTTTATTTAATATGCTCATGCATATATGAGGTCTTGTCATTCTTATCAGATAGTTGTAAAAAGAGAAACTCATACTATAATGTCTATTCAAATGGTGATTTAGGATCATATTTTTGCTCAATGGGGTCTAGACTTTATTGGATCCATAAATCCCAATTTTTCAAATAGTCATCGATTCATTCTTATAGCCATTGAGTATTACACAAGGTAGGATAAATAAAATAAAACTAAGAATAGTACTATTGAATAAGTCATTATATTTATTAAATAAAAAATTAAAAATATATTTGGCATCCTAGTGGCACTTGTGTGTGATAATGGGCATGCCTTATAATTATCTCAATTGAGTGAATGGGCATAACAAAATGGAATTATATTCAAGTTATCATCAAACTATTACCCACAAGGTAATTGTTTGGCAGAATGTACAAATAATAACTTGTTAAATGCTATTAATAAAGTAATATAAAATAATCCACACCCTTGGCACCTTCTACTCAAATATGATTTGTGGATAGACTAAAAAAATACACAATCAAAGTCTCAATAGTTCACCTTTCAGGGTAGTTTATGGTGTGGATATAATATCTTCAATGACACTTAATAAACCTACATACCAGTTTATTAATGACTATATGGAATTTAATGAGACAACTTAGTATATATTTATAAACGTGATTCACTTAAATTACATAAGAGAATAATCCATATATAACTTTAACACATCATAGGCTATTGTGAAGAGATGGTTTGACAAGAGACCACAGGTCAAATGCATTCATATTTTAGACTTAGTTTTATTATTGGATAAAGCACATGATAAAAAAGGTCAGCATTCTAGGTTTAGTCATATTTTGATAGAGCCTTATCAAGTTTTATATTTATTAGGAAATAATGCATTCAAAATGAAAGATACTCAAGGTGATGACCTTTCCTTACCCCTCAACAGATAATTATTGAAACATTATTTCTCAATTACCCCATCAAATGTAATTTTAGAATGAATTTCATGAGGTTGGTGGTATGTATATATTATATATAATTTCCATATTTTCTTAAATTAATTCTTTTATTTTGTTAGATTAGCTTCCCCTTTTCTTAGACTAGTTGGGTTTGTTTTGTGTTTATCCCATTTGGTTTGTTTGCTTCTTATTTATGTTCCTCATTTGGTTATTATTCCCCAACTTGTTTAAGTTGGGTTTTTTTGTTTGAGTTTTTTTTTTCTTTGTGTTATTTTCAAGATAGATTAGAATTGATATTTTTTTGTATCCTAAGAAGTTAGTCTTTCATAAGGAGGTATCATGGCCTAACTATTTGAGTCTTCCCTACCATTCTTTGTTATGTTTTAGTCATGAAAAGGAAACATTTGTCCACAATAAATATTTAAAAACAATCAATTTTAAAATAAAAAATAGAGTTTTAGACAATATTAGGTTAAATCAACATTGTTTCCTTATGCTCCCATATGCTAGGAACTTCAAATGGTTGATGATGAATTATGAGAATTTTTAGTTTTGAAAATTAGAATGTGAATCACCCTTGAACAGTTGAACATATTAATAGATTTTTCTTTGTACATTTTTATAATTTTGAAGACCTAAGATTCAAAATAAAATATTTTAATTTTATAAACATTTCATTTTTTTATTCTAGACATCAAACCACACTTAATTTCACATCTAAAGTAAAATGCAAACACTAACTTGATTTGACTGTCATAATAACTATGAATTTTTTGAGTCTATCATTATACCTATGGATTTTCCCCCAATGTTCAATGGACTAAAAAATGAAATATTTTTAAAATAAAGAAACTAAAAGGAAGATGAATAAAATTCAAAATCTAAATTCTTTCCTCGAAAGGGTGATTTAAGCAATCTTCATCATAGGCTTTTTGGCCTCGTTGGTAATGGATTAAGGCCTCAAGTGAGACTTGAGGTATCTCTATTAGGGATGTATATTTATAGATGGAAAAAAATTAATTCCCATGCCATTCCCCCCTAACCAAATATCCAAATTTTTCCTTCCCATAAGTTTTGATTATTTTAATAAAATTTAAATTTCTTTATGTGAATTCAAGAATAATAAATAATCGATCACTTTTAGCACACATTGATGGTATTAAGTATATCGAAAAATTAGTATGCCACATATTGAGGTAGAATTTATTGGTTTAATATTTCTAATCAAGGGAAAACTAGATTATTAATAGAAAAAATAATATTTTACCATTTGAAGATTGCACACTTAGTGGATGATCATGATGCAAGTGTCACATGAGAAGACATGGGAATGATATATCCCAATGATGGTAAAATACATATCTAAAAATGGAAAAAAAATATATTTTCAAATTGTAATGAAAAATTTATGAGAGATATATTTGTAAGAGATTGAAATAGATTCAAAATGCTTTGATTTAGATTATATTTAAATTTTATTCAAAATGGATGAAAAAAAGGAATAAAATTGAGGGAGGGGGAAAATTTAAATAGAAGAATGATTATTAATAAATTCATTTATTTGAGTGAAGAGATTTACTATGAGATCTTGGGGGAAATGGAAGTATTCCACAACACCAACACCACAAAA
This sequence comes from Torreya grandis, assembly GCA_037957365.1. Taxonomy (NCBI): domain Eukaryota; kingdom Viridiplantae; phylum Streptophyta; class Pinopsida; order Cupressales; family Taxaceae; genus Torreya; species Torreya grandis. Next base: position 741,405 of record JARHVA010004513.1, read on the forward strand.
AGCATGTGAGACACCAAATACCAAAGAGGAGTGCGCCTCAAGTAAGTTAAATTTCATGCCTTAATTTTTTATATAAATAAATTTATTAGGGGTTAAATTTTTTGAAAACAAATTATTAATTAGGCTATTTGTGTATTCAAAAATGAAAGTTTTTTATTTTCTAGGCAAATTATGAAATCGTTGAACCTGATAGCAAATTCAAAAGGTATGGTTGTGAAATCATTGGGTAAAAAATATATATTAAGGATTGGAAAATTCACATTTTTAGTTGTGAATTCATGAAACTAATTATTTAATTCATAAAATAGGGTATAAAAATCATCTAGGAGAAAAATAGATTAGGGCAATTGAGAAATTTCATGTCATAGTAGTGAAATTGAAGATATAGATAAAGAAAATGCAAAAAAGAATAGTGAAAATTTTGTAAATGTGAAATAGAATATTTTAAGTTTGAATTCAATAAAAAGGATTTTTAAAACATGAAGGTGTCTACAAAAGTCTAGTTTCTAAATGTTGAATAGCATTCTTCTTGTAAAAGTCACCATTTGTTGGGTACAACACACCCCATTACACAGAATATCCCATGGGGACCCTATATATATAACATAGTTTTTTTTCTTCCTATTATTCCTTAAATAAATTTATTTATCTATACCACTCAAATTTATAAGTAATATTTCATCTTAAAACTCTAATTCATATACCAAAATTGTTTTTGATGATTTTGACATAGCTTCATTTGGCCATTTGTTCATAATGGCTAGAATATCCTCACCTAGAGTTTAAAGAAATGAAATTAGGTTATTAAGCTATTTATACATTTCATTAATTAGATAAATGGACTTCACATTATTCATGATTATTTTAAAATCCAAATTTAAAGGATGTTTCATGTGTTAAATTCATTGTCTTTGATTATTTTAGCCAAGCTTTAGATTTAAATAATAAATCATGATTTTGCTTATGATTTGGATAAAAAGTGAGTCCTTTAAATGATTAATTTTTTGATTTTAGAACTTAATTTTGAAATATTTAGGTTCAAATTATAATTTTATTGGCCTTGATATGGTTTAATTAGTAGCTTTTATCAGCTGGTTATTTTCATGAAATTTTTACTGTGATTTTAAAAATGAATTCCTAATACTATATTTGTATTTATTTATCCAATTCATGTTTGATCTAATATGATTTAAAATTTACATGTTCAGATTCTAGTCTTTATATGCTTTGTTCAAGCTTTATTTATTCTTATTTTGGTTTTACTTTTGACTAATATATTAATCATCTCCTTGAATGTCTATGTTATCTTGGTTTTTAGGGTTTGAGTCTTCCCAAAAATTGATAACTTGGTAAGTTTCAATATATTGATGAATCATAAGGCATAATTAAGCATTAAAAACCTCCAAAATCATCCCCATCATCTACATTGAGAAATATAGTGAACCTAGGACTTGATAATTACAAGTTTATAGTTTTGAAGTCTTCCCAAGCCTGACCTACTAAGATTCTGATATGTGGTCATATCTAAAGCATTTGGAACTTAGGGGAGAAACACATGGATCACTAAGTTATTTACCAACCCAACCTATCGATTAGTGACAAGTGTCACAATCTTAGGTATTTAGATCTTGTTGGTTAAAATTAATAGTCCCCAAATATTAACCTACTAAGATTACAATACATGGTCACATCTCCAGTGTTAATTCCTCATGAGATAATAATATATATATGTGGTGTATACACACAAAATTTTTACATTTTATCAATTAATTATGCTTTATCTCTTATAAGAACCAATTGAGTCTTAATCTTTCTAAGTGCATGCCTTAAAGGGTGTATTCAGAAAGGGATGGGTAGACCATTGGTGCTTTTCAAGATTGTTGTTCCTTATACCACCAATTACAACCAGCACAAGTCCTTCCCATACATTTACTTAAGATTTGACACCTCCCTTACATAGACCTCCAAGCAACTCACCACCTCAAATAAACCCTACCTAGGTTAAATCCTATTTTTACCCACCAAACATAGTTACATGGGCCAACCCTATTTTTAGAAATGAGTACCTTATGGAACTAAGTTGACCCAACTAACTTATTTTCAGACCTAACTACTTTATTTCTTATAGAATTACGATGACTAGGATGACTCTATTATCTAAAATTTCATAAGGGTTTAGGGTTAGATCCAACATATAAATGCATCCTTTTATCCATTTTCATTAGAGAGAGATAGAGATAGAATAATTTACTTGTACATCTGCTTATCCACCATTCTAATTGAGGAGTCATTGATTAAGGTTCCATATTTTCTTTGGAGAGAAGATTCTTGTCTTATGCTAAAAGTATTTTGGATGCATATGATAATTCATGTATCCTAGAGCTGACCTATCTTTTTTTATCCTTATGAACCACAAAATCCTTTTGAAAAGCATCATTATCCAAGGGAGAGATTAAGGCTCGATGGGTTCATATTTAAGGTAAGTATTCCTAACTCTTATTCTTATATTCTTAGTAGATATATTTGCATGTGTTAGCTTATCAATATATTTCTCTCTCCATGAATTATGATTAGTTTTACATTGACTAAAGTAGATTTTTTATTTGCACGTTTAATTTTATGTTTATTATCCCCCATTTGTGCCACATGCTTTTGTGAACAATACATTAGATTTACTTAGTTAATTATTATTTTTTAAAATAATATTTAGCTAGGGTTATTGTTTGTATTTATTGACTAAAGGATTTGGAACCCTATTTAGTGATATTGTTTGAGAAGAGACCACTTAGTTAGGTCTAGTGGATCCATATTGGTCATGACCCCAATTTTCTAAATGTACCAATAAATAGAAGGGATAGTTTTATTTATCTTTTCCAAGCTATGATTGGTTTGTAGATCAGATTCACTTTCCCTTGCCATACAGTATATGAACCTAATCTTAGATAACCCTTTTATTTTTTATTTAACCCTTTAATTTATTATCATTCATTTATTTACTTATTTTTACATCACTAGGTTGAATGTATCTACTCAGTCTAACATTATGTGTGAATGTTTAACACACAGTTGATGAGATTGACTCTATTTTACTTTGTGTATTCCATCTTCAACTATAAGTACCTATATCAATCTAATTTACTTAGTTCACTTATTCACATGTAGGTTTTTATACTTAGGTGACCCAATCAACTTTATTAATAGGTTAAAAATCATCATCTAGATGACATAGTATAAAAAATAAATTCATCATCTTTAAAATCATTAGGTTAATTCCAACCAACTTAGTCATTTATTTACTTCATTTCAATCTTATTTTTTACATTTTTAGTCTATAAAAATGTAACCTTACAATAAACTCTATCAACTATATCAACTTAGTTATGTAGTTTTTTCTTTCCCAAGAGACTCAATTGACTCATTCAGTTATGTTTCTTTAGCCCTTGCTTCCACATGTATAATCAACCTAGGCAATTATATTTTGTACTATTTGCATACTCAGTTTACTAAATTGACCATGTACTCTTTAATAAAAATAATTAACTCATATTTATTGTAATTAAATCATATTTTGTTTTGTTTCTTGCTTATTTAGAGTAACACAGAATAAATAAGAAGGTTCAATCTATCAATTTAGTCACATTTTTTTTAATTTTACTCACACACTTCCAAACCACATAATATCAAAAATCATTAAAAAATTTATACCCAAGGTCTTAGATTTCATCACCAAGGTGGAAGTCACCATGATTTTATAGTTAATTATACATACATGTATGATAGTGTTTATTGGGATAACACCCAACACCCTTATCACTATAGGACTATGAAGTGAGGGGGTGAGACCCATTACTAAGACAATACCATCACCAACATAGATTTATTTCAAACATAAAAACCTAAAACCATCTTAGATTTCCTTTCTTTTTCCTTTTTAAATTCAACTCCCTATCACATTTATTTCTAAAAATTAAAATTTTAAACATTCAGTAATGACCATATAGATTGGCATTTTTATTATTGTTCCTTTCTCTTGGATAATTGTATTTTGTATTACAAACTTATATTGTCTAGCATTGGTCTGAGATTTATGATGTGTGTCATAACTAGATAAATTAGTTTGACCTTGTTACATATGTGTTTATTTCATTTTTATATTAAATAACACTAGATCATCTAGAGTAATATATGTCAAAACCTGTCTCTATCCTCATAACATAGTTAATGCACTTGACTGTGTCTCATATAGTTTTCTCCTTCCATAGAACACATTCATCCTATTCAACCTAGTATTTCATAGACTAGTCTATTTTCCCTCCTATAGAACATAGTTTCTATATTCTACCTAGTCTCTTGTAGGTTTGTCTTTAGTGTTTCTTGACAGAACAAAGTCGACTGATTTGACTATGTCCTTTCCTATATTTTTTACTTGTCTTCCTTTCAAACTTAGTTGACTCGATTGACTCTATAACTCTTAGTTGATTCAGATATCTACTCTAAGATACTACTTATTTGATTTTGTTTTGTAACTGGTTGACTTTGCTCCTTTTTTCACCTTTTATCTTTTGTCTTAGATTCTTTTCCCAAGCATCATGAAATACCCTATTATAATATTTTTGGACACCCTTAATACATTTAGAAAAAATATGGGGTATTCTTTCCTTCCTACCTTTGTTACCCAAGAGGATACTCACTCTTAGTGCACCTTCTCTCGCCCTTCATCTTTAGACTGCAATATGGTCCAAATTACCCTAATTGATGACACTAATGGATCAAATCCATTTTAAACTTATAAATATAATTATCTATCAAAATTACCTTATTACATTGTAATTTCAATTGATAAACCTATAATAAATATTTTAAACACTAAAAACCTTCCACCTAATAATCCTCCACACAATAACTCATCCCCTAAAACCAATGTAGGTAATGTTCTTCCTACCAATCCTCACAATCCACCTTTAAACACTAATAACCTAATCCAAAAATTAAAACCACTCAAATTCTTCCACAAATATTTTGACAAATGAATATTATGCAAACATATAATACTTATCAAATGATGTAAATACAATATCATTTATTAATCATGGATAATCAACCTTGTATTCTCTTATCCCAAAATAACCAAAATTTTAGTCTTCCACCACTTAGATATGCCATAGGAAATATCATTCCCAAACCTATTATGGACAAAAAGATACTCCAAAATATTTAAAATGGACCTTTAACCCCCTTCATTATTTATATTGATATTGGAAATATCTCTCCAATTATTAAATATGATGGGACTAATGATCCTACATCTTTCCTTAAAGCATTTGGTAATCTTTACAAAGAGTGGATTCAAACCAATACCTTTGACACTACCAAAATTTAAGTCAAAACATTCATAGGATATATGTTATAATGTTATAATCAACTCCCTCAACACTACATATGGAAACATAAATGTTTAGTCAATCTTATAGTTAAGGAATTTTAACATAATGACCTTCCTCAAAAATTGTCTTGGCCATTTTATCAATGCTAAACAATCCAATTCTAAATTAGATCATGATTTCATTAAATGATGGAAATATTTGGCTTATAAATCTAATCATAACATGACTGATGATAAATTATTTAAAATATTCATAACTATCTTAACACCTTCCATTTAATATAAGTTTCAAACATTTTCTCCCCAAACTCTGAATGATGTAATTGACCAAGCTAAAACACAAAAAATTATTATGAAATAGTTTGATCCTAGCCTTAAATACATCAAGGTATTGACCCAAAACTCTGCTAATGTAATTACTATCAATCCTCCTCAAATAAAAATAAGAGTAGTCAAAGTGGATAATCCCCAAACTTTCAATCCAAAAATCACTTCAAACTTTGGGGCACCTTTTGATGCCCATCACTACATACAATTACCAATTGGGGAATCTTATGATTCATACTCTTATTATACATTGCATAACAACACACTAAATAAATTTCAAGAATTTTTTTGAGACATATAGGCTTGTATTCCACATGTTCATCTTTAATATAGACGTTAGCATAGAATTTATTTATTATGTTTATATCATGTTTATTTATTTTGTGCACTTTATTTCATTTAGTTTAATTTTAATATAACCATTGTTTCCTTTAGGTTATTTGGTTTTATTTCACTTATTAATTCATGAGTTGTATTGTAATACTATGGATAGGACCCAGTTTTCCACACGAATACCTTTTTCTCTCATACATCCATTTTCATGTTTTTTCTATTTTGATCACAAGTTTGTTATTTTTTACAATGATATTTCATTTTATTATTTATTTTTTGAGTTTTAGTGTAAGACCATGGACAATACTAGGCTCTCCTCATAAATGCCATTTTTCTAATGTTGTACCCACTTGGGTTTTTCTTTTGTGAGTTATATTGTAACACCAATTTTCAATTTTTACACCCACTTGGATTTTTTTTTTATGAGTTGTAGTGTAAGACCATGGATAGGACTAGGCTCTACAAATAAAATCTACATACTATTTCAAACATTTTTACCAAACCAAGTGTTCTTTTTAGAATGTTAAAAAATGGTTACAATTTTTTGATCCCATATTTTTATCCTTATTTTTTTTATTTTTTAGATGAAACTTAAATAATAGACTATGTTAGAATGTTTAACTATACTTACATACACTCGTATGATAGGAAATCATGCTTACCTATCACTATACCCCTTTTCATATTTTCACATTTTTTATGATTTGAGGTAATTTAAATTGTTTCATCTTGATTTCCCCTTCATTTCCTTTCCTTTAAATCCAATTTGGATAAAACAAGGTCAAATTAAAGATAACACTTTTATTTCACATACATAAAAAAGACCCTTAGACACCATGCTCTCTAAGTTATATTTCTTAGAAACCAAATTCAAAGGTCTCAAATGATAGTAATTTTTATCACCCATGTTTTTTTTAATTTGAATCCATATGGAGGATTAGAAAAAGTGATTAAAAGTTAAAAGCCAAATCATTTAAGCAAAATGAAATGACCAAAAGGTAATGTAAAAATTTAAAAGTTAACATCACACCAAAAGATTTTATTTATATCAAATCTCCCATACCTAAAAAAACATCAAACTCCATATCTTGCCTCATAATAGATCTAAGGTTCATTAGGGTGTGGTAGGCCAATAGATTGGGATAGGAGAATTTAATAACCTATAGTGCTACCTACTTTTTCATGTAAGTACCCAATCTTCACTGTAGACCAACGGCTCTATAAAGTGTCCCAAGGAAAAGGGAACATGTTTTGAGAAGTTAGGTCCATTTCAATTTTCATTCATATAGCCTTTATGGGATGATATTCATATAGCCAATATTTGTTTGTTTACAAGAAGTTATTCATATTCATTAATGTTAAAAGTCCTCTTGTTTTAACAAACTCAATGTTAGTGTATTGACTTTTATAAAGAGTTCCTCTACCTTGATTTCTTCTATATCTCCCCCACCACCCATTTCATTCCCCGCTTGATTGAAAAGTTTGATTATAAATTTGTTTTCCCACTTCTATATTCCCTATTCTTCACATCTTACAACATCATAACACTAATTTGTTTTAATTTTATCTATATTTATAATATAATGGTATGCTTGAGTGACTATGGATTATTTTATTTACACCATTGCCTTATATTTCTAGAGTTTCCTTGGTTTCAAATTAAATATTTTCATTATAATTCCTTTTTCAAATAGTTACATTTGTTTATGTATTTCTACAATTTTACATTATTGAGTGAGTTTGGATTGTTACTTATCACTCACTAATTTTATTTTCTCTTTCACTTACTTTTTCCATTTATGACTAACTAAGGATTGTTATTTATCACTCATCATTATTTTTCTACCATTTTTTCCCATATTTGTTTAAGTAAGGATTATTACTACTTTCAAATTTAAGTAATATTTTCATTTTTCATGTGTATTTAGTTTGATTTTATTTTCCATTTTTTTTACCCAAGGAACACATTTTCATTCAGTTTTTTTAGTCATTTAGTATCCTTGACTTTTTAGTTACCCAATTTACTCTAAAATTTTGGATTGATCATTTTTTACCTAACTTAGCATTTATCACCCTACCTTACTAAATTTACAAGTATGTCATGCTTACAAATTTAATTTATCTTTAATTTTTTTAATTTTTTTTGTTTTTTATCTTTAAATTTTATGTACTTAAGTTTTGTCTAAAGCAGTCTTTATGCCATCCATGACCAAAATTATAAACACAAAAGACAACCATTCAAAGATAATCATAAGTCAAGGTATGTATATGTTACTAATTTATTTTTAGTTATTTGCCTTTAGTCATTTACTTTTAGTTATTTTATACTCTAAAATTTTTCAATTTATTTAATTTAATGTTGTGTTATGTTCTTTTCTCAAAGCACCAATCCACATTATAATTGCATCACACGTGATGACCATAGAGTGGGGAATATTTATACACATAATATTTTTAAAATTTATCAATTACTATTGCTTTATCTCTTATATGAACCCATCAAGTCTTATTATTTCTTAGTGAATGACTTAATGGGTGCACTAGGAAAGGGATGGGTAGACCATTGGTGCTTCACAAGATTGTTGTTCCCTATACCACCACTTATAACAAACACAAGTCCCTCCTATACATTTCCCTACTATTTGAAACCTTCCTTACACACTTTTCCAAGTAATTCACTACCTAAAATAGATCCTACCTAAACCAAAATATCTTTTTTTACCCAACAAACATAGTCACATGGGATGAGCCTACTCTTATAAATATGGGACTAAGCAAGCCTAGCTAAATTATTTAAGGACCTAATTGATTTATTTCTAAAATAACTAGGTCAACTGGGATGACTATGTTAGCTAAAAAATTAGAAGGGTTTAGGGTTAGATCTAGGTATATAAACACATCATTTTTATCATTTTCATTAGAGTTATAAGGATAGAATAATTTATTTTTGAATCTATTTATCAACCATTCTAATTGAGGAGTCATTACTTAGGGCTCTATACTTTGGAGAGAATAATCTTGTCTTGTGGTTAAAGACTTTTGGATGTATATGAGAACTCATGTAGCTTAGATATGATCTATCTTTTATTATCCTTTAAAACAATAAAAACCACTTTAAAATTAATATTGGCCAAGGGAGATATTGAGGTTCAACATATTCATATTCAAGGTAGGTATTCATAACTCTTACTCCTTTATTTTTAGTAGATAAAATTGTGTGTGTTGGATTATGAATATATTTATCTCTATGGATTAGGATTACCTCTACATTGAATAAAGTAGAGTTTTTATCTACATGTTTACTTTTATGTTTATTATCCCCCATTTATGCCACATGCTTTGGTGAGAGGTAGATTATATTTACTTTACTTAGTTATTTACCTTGTTAGAAACCATAAGATATATGTAGGGTTCTTATTTGTTACTACCTAACTAGAGGCTTTGGAACCTTATCTAGTGATATTGTGTGCTAAGAGACCCATTAGTTAGGTCTAGTGATCCATATTGGTCATGACCTCAATTGTTCAAATGTACAAACAAGTGGAAGGGATAGTGTGGTTTATCTTCTGAGATCTAGGATTGATTTTTATATCAACTTAACTTTTCCTTCTCATACAAGTGGTAATCAATGGGACAAATAGAATTCAACATGATAAGCGGTAGTCAATGAGATAAGCAATAGTCAACATGACAAGTGGTAGTCAATAGGATAGGTGGAAAGTAGTCAAATTCCTAAGTGGAAGTCAATGAGACAAATGGTAATCAACATGACAAGTGATCATAAACAAGATACGTGGCATGATATTGTGAATTTAGTTTAAAATAAATATATTACATAGTTCACAGTCGATGAGTCTCATAACATCCCTACCCTCTATATGCTAGTAGATCAAGACTTCAAAACTTGGCAGTCCTAAGTTTAAAGGTATAAAGTATTTCAAGCCCCAAAATTTCAAGGTTATGAAACATGGCCACATCTCATGAATATATAAATTGGATAACATATAATATATATTCAATAGTTAAGAGACCCCAAACTATTGAGATTGTGATATGTAACACAATATCATAGACCCAGTCTTCAGAGCTCAAAGATGTGAATCTTAAGGGGATGATAAGTGTTAATACTATAGAAAATCCTAGTAAATAGATAGTGGTCCTAAATTTTATGGCCAAATAAAGAAGAGAAATAATTCATAGATGATGGTTTGATTATATTCTTGATTGAATTTTGTTAAGTAGAGTTGAATGTGAATATAAAATTTTTGGTCGAATACATATCTAGAAGGTCAAGTGCTTATGATATAGATCATGGAATTTATCATAACATAACCCATCAAGATATTTTATTAAAATCTTGAGTATTAAACATAAATGGAAAAAATTAACAATCAAACTATCTAAAAAGAAGACTAAGGTAGAGTCACAATATGTATAGATACCTGAGTATAATTTTTGTACATACCACAAGACACCCAAATTCATTAGGAATTTTTTAGTAAATGCATCATTGGCCAATATTAATAGCAAGTTATAGAAGATACAATCTAGATAAGAGGCATATGAAGCTGAATGTCAAATGACACATGAAGGAAAAAAAGGGAGTAAAGGGAGGTCACGAGCCATATGTTTGAAATTATGAAATGATTTTCTTTGTAGGTTGGATACACAATCAAAGAAAATCTAGTGGCCATAATCTATAGACCCAAGAAATTTTTATAGACTAGACAAAACACATAATGAATTTTAAAAGGTTTGCACCAAAATATTTCTTAGTAGTAGCATTCATGAAACTGATCAAGAGTATGTAGATGAAATTAATCCTAGATTGAGAGGAAAATAGATAAAGAAGAAAGTGCAAACATGAGTCTGCCTTGGTATTTACAGACCTCAAGAATTTCATCAAAAGAGAAGATACGCTTATATATAGATTGGAATAATTTTTTATTCTAATATATTTTTGTTATTAAGAATTTAATAAAGAAATAATATATCTAGAAGTAATTATACTATCTTGAAGATAAGCATAATAAATAAATAGTGGACAAAACTAAAACAAGTACTGACTACTCCATCATTGGGATTAGTCTACGATAATGTGGTTACTTATATTTGGGTTATTGATTAGTTAGCAGAATAAATTAAATATCAAAAGATGCCTATTTATCACTGGATCTTGAAATGTATTAGATATTGTGTCTCCTTTCCTTTTGAAAATTTTATCTTTAAGTTTTGTCATAACTATACATTCATCTTTACTTCTTGGTGTGTTATCTCAAAGAGACAAATAAGCTCTAATAATTTATTCCATTTAATGCTTGTATCAATAACATTTAATTTTTGGTTGTGCATCATAACCCATAATGGATTAACCCTACCTTTATAAGTATAATTAGTTTCCATTGTAAAGGGTCTACACACTTGAGTACCAAAACTCTTTTGATATTAAGCCAAGATTTCACCTATGTTTCTTCCCTTTTGTGTTAATTATCTTCCAAATATCTTGATTTAATAAGTATGTAAACAAGTTTTTGAGTTATTAGTGTGAAAGTGGATATACAATTAAATTATGCATCAACTAATTTAATTAGACTTAAGTGATCATTACGGTTATTTTAAAATTACATTACTCATGGTTTTTAAATATTTGTATACTTATGTAATGACTTTATTTTGAGTGGATTTATATATATTATGTTCACACAATTTTCCTTTGATTATTTCTCATTGTGGTGTTCTAGTTTTTATAATAGCTAGAATTGATAGTCAGTGATTTAATTACAACCCAAACTAATCTAATTTATGAGTATTAGAAGACCTATTACAATCAATGGATTCACCTCTTTTATGTTCTACTCTTTCTCTCCATTTTATATTTTTTAATGAGGATGTCTTACCCATTACATTGTAAATACTCCATTTTTTAAAGAAACCAATAGTGAGAACCTTGATATCTTTGAGGAAACCATTTGAACCTTCGATGGAAATAATAATAGATTACCCATACTAAAATATTATATTTTCTTAGCCCTTATATTACCATAATAATCCTAAAAATGAGGGGACTCTTTATCCCATGTGATTTAATATGCTCTTATCCACTTATAATAGTTATGTCAATTATTATCTTTGAGTGGATCTTAAATTTAGGCTGACACTTATATCCATCAGAGCTTTGGGACTATAAAAATTTGTGGCCAAACCATATGTCTTACCATGTGTATACCTTTTCAAAATTTTATTTCTCTATTCCATGTGAAGTATGGATATTTTTTACTCACCAAATGCTAGATTCAAAATTGTGGATATCTTTGGGCCTACATTGAAATAATACTATAACTTCTAGAATAAACAATCACTTATTATGAGGAGGTTTTTTTCTTCATTAATCTCTTCTCTCCTCACAATCTTACCCAAGGGATTGATCTCTTGGATTCCCTACCATTCCCTCCTCCAATCACTTATGGGTGGAGATGCATAACATCTATGAGGTCCTCAAGTATTTAATTGTGGACATAGATAGATGGGTCAACAAAAAATGTATTGATTCATACATGATCAAGACATTCTAAGAAGGATAGTCCAATGTTGTTTTGTTGTTTAATCACTTATATGGGGTAAGTGACATGATTCATGTCAATAAGTTTTGGGTTTCCTCGTTAGCTTCATCTTGAAATGGGAGGAGGTCCTAGATTTTGGGAGTGTCATCACTTTGAACATCACTCTACATGTGAATGGAACCTTTGGTAGAGGTAATATCTATATGATTTCCTCTATAGTGAACATATTTATTGCCACCCTAGACTTCAAACACATAACATTCCCTCAATGGATACCAATGGGTTTTATGGTTAATTTATTGAACCCTATATTTACCACTTATATAATCATATTTGGGACATTTGTGACCATTTATACCCTTTTATATATCATACCATCAATCAAATAATAATGCTAAGGTGATGTAGGACTCACTAAAAATAATTGGTACTTACTAGTACTAAAAAGATAGTAATATAACTAAGGTGGAGTATATTATATGGTCCCCTCTCTTTTTACCATACATGGTCCTAGATTGTCTTTTATATAAGTAAATATCTTAACACTTGGTCAATGAAATCTTAGGTATCTTCCTTGGTAAAAGATAAAATCCCTACCCAATGTTCTTTGTGGTCATTGGTCACCATGAATAGAAAAGTGTGAAGAAGCTAAAATCAATGGCTCAACATAGAGACTCATATAACCTAGTCAAGGTTGAAGGTAGATAGTGGGATCCTCAAGGTATTGTGTAGGATAAAGTGGATAAAAATTGTGCACACCTCAAAACCACATATAACCATGAGCGCTACCTAGAATACATAATTCACCTCAACATAGTAAATTATGCAGAGGTGATTTTAAATTTAGAGGTCATCACCTTCTAGAATTTATAGTATTAATATCAACCCATGATTAAATAAAGGCTATCTCTTCCATAACCACTTTTAATAAATAAAAACCATCCATAACAAGTTTTAAAATGGCCTATTGTTGGAGTCCCAATGACTATGAATAAAATCTCCCAAAAAATCCAATAAAGGAGTCCCATCTACCTCTATTACTCCATTAGCCTTATTATCAATTACATGCTCTCTATTTCCCTAGGTAAGCCAATCCCTTACTAATTAATCCCTCCACTTTGAAAACATTCTAGATTTTAGACAAGTTAAGGACTAAAATGTAGCCCTCCTAATGTTTCTTCCTCAACTATTGGTTTTTCCCAACTACCCTTTATAACTCGCTTGGATTTATCCATATCATCATGACTACCTATGTCATGATTACCTTTTATCCTATGGTGATGAGTGTTAAATTCCACTCCATTCCTTTAACTTTGTCCATGGTTGGTATCCGTAGCACCCCAGACCCACCTATTCATCGCGCATCCTAATTTCATCCTTTTCTAACTCTACTAACATGGTCTACACCTATAATTACTCTTAGTCCATCCCCATAGGTTAGTTATTCTCCTAATATATCCCAAATCCTAATTAATCCCTCATTATTGATGGACCTTATAGTTAAGATTTCCCAATCAACATTAGTGGATTTTATAATGATGGTTCTACCTAGTGTTATGACTACTCCAATGGCTCATGTGACTACTAGTGCCTCTACTCTAGCTTCACCTAACACATAAGCAGTCATATATTAGTGACAAAATTCCCATAAAATCCATCTAAGTAGCTTCCACTACACCATCATAAACACAAGTGGATTTAAATAAGAGTCCTTCTAAAATACAAAGGTTGGATATGCCTTAGCCACATGTGAAGGCTTCAATTGTATATAAAACTATTTATACCCTTATCAATCACATCAAGATCTCAAGGATTTATTTTTAACTATCTAATATCCTCCTTCATGCTAAACATGCAACTCTTAGTCTTAATTGGTTTTAAGGTCTTCATGACACTAGACCAATTGAGGTCTCACCTATTCACTTGGGCATCCCCTATGGTATCTCATCCATTCACTCCCATGTTTCCTCCATTATTCATTAAATTTTTTACTTCACCTTCATTCCTACCTACTCTACCCATGTTTTCACCTTCTACTTATGTTTCCACCACCCTTGTTGCCTTGTATTCTACTACTTTAAGGGCCATGGTTGGCTAAGGATGTAAGGGTCCCATTGAATTATTAGGTGGAAAATGTACATAAATGATTTATCATGGGGATCTATTTATATATATTATATTTGATAGGTACTTGGGCTAAAATAAGAGGGTGTTAGGAACATGTGCTACCCTTTCTCTTTACTTTATTAGAATAATAATATGGATGCATATGGTTTATAAGTCATCCTGTGAGCATTTTATTTTATCCCACATTCATAAAAAGTAGAAGTTTCTTAGATTACACTTAATATAAATGTAAGTGTTAATTCCAATGAAGGTACCAAAAAATTTATTATATTGAGCTTGCTCAAAGGTGGTTGCACCCTCGAAGATGCTAGTGATTCTACAATTTAGCCATTGTAATTTAGTTCTACTTATTTGAGTTAATATATTACTAATTTTAATAGTTTATTTCAATTATTTGAAATTTTATACTAACTTGTTGAGGAAGGATCCTCTAATATTGTATCAAAACACTTTTTAGGTCCATTTTTTTCCTTTAAAAATTCTTAACTCTATTTTGCTACATAATCCAATTAAGTAATTTTTCAAAAAGTAATTCTTGGTATCACAATAATCTATTTTAGATTAGGGTAAAATCCTAACCACATAATTATGGTAAGCGTTTGGGTGAAATCCATCAAAATCATTATGAAGACTACCATAGGAACCTTAAAGTAGTTATCTCATTAAGAGGACCTACTAGCAAAACATGTAATGACACCTTCCTGATTGAGTAGTTCCCATCCACAAGGAAAATTGAGAGCTGTCATTGAGAGGTAAATTTATGGCCAAAACATTTCTAGAGAGCAGTACTTTCTTAGATGACATTGGTGGCTAGAGTGATATATTTAAACCCTTAGGTAGTCATTAAAACTTGGGTCCCATTTTTATTAGTTTCAAAATATTTCTAGTAGACTATCAAAAAAATCAATCAGTTGAGTATTCATAGATTGTTAGAGGACTTACAACTAGATAATTGATAAAAACTAGAAATTGAGAAATATCCCTTTTATAAATTTTAGAAAACTATCTGAAGATTATCAAAATATTCTTAGAAGACTGAAAAATAGAGAAAAAACAAAAATAAAAAAAAGTAAAATGTTTTTCATTTTTTTTCCATATCTCTCCATCTATAGCCATGTTGATCCTTAAATATTATTCTATACATATAAAATTACATTGCCCACATTTCCTTCCTTGAGTTCCCATATCTTGATTTCACACCTAATTCCCACAAATCTCAATTTATCTATTTTTCAGGTTTTGCCATAACTTCTATTTCTGTTTATTTGCCTAAAATTTTTTCCATAGTGTTTTTATCCCTTTTCTACTCCTTTGTCCATCTTTGATAATTTTTTTATTTTTTCTATTTTCAATCTTGAAATTTTCCTTACCTTCATAAATCATATTCCCACTATGTAAAAAATTTTATTAAAATTACCTTTAACCCTTTTTTATTCACCCAAATCAAAAACTATCCTTACTAAATGTGTCTTAACTCTAGTTTCCCTACCCATTGAAAAAAAAATCTTATTAAGGTCATGGTAGTAACTCAAATAGGAACAAAAAACATGGAAGATGAAATCTATACCCTCAAGACACACATCAAAGATATTGATGAAAAAATTATTATCCTCACTCTTCAACATACCACCTTCTACAATAGATGAATCTAGAGTCTTTTTCTGACACCAAATTATTTTCTTCTAGTAATTTTTGTGGGTTAAAGCTTGTTTTTCCTTGATTCCATGGTGTATATATGATTGGATTGATCTATTAGGAAGAATAATATTTTAGCTTGCATAATAATTTTAATGCTAACAAGGTTCTATTTGCATCTTTTCACTTGGAACTTAAATCCTTTCAATGGTATTATTGGTATACCAATGCTCATGATGAGCCAAACTAGACCAATTTTTACACCCTCATTTTACAATGGTTTGGCCTTAGTGCTTTTGATGACTTCACAAGAGCACTCACTAAACTTTACCAAATAGGAACAATGAGGGAATATCAAATAGAATTTGAAAAACTAGCCAATCACACAAAGGGATTGTCTAATGAATTCTTCAAAAGTTACTTTATCAGTGGACTGAAGGATGTAATTTGATCTAAGGTTAAAATTTTCTGGCCCAACATGATGATAGAATCCCTAAGGTTGGCTAAATTGGTAGAGGAGTAGATCAAAGCTTAGTAGTGATTCAAATCCAACTTTTCTCCATTCAAAAATATAACTCCATAATGATCCCAAATAATGCCAACCCCTAGAACCACTCTTATCAAGCATTTGACTAAAGCGTAAATGTGAGCCTATAGACAAAAAGGACTATGCTATAGTTATTATGACAAATTCACTTGAGGAAATTGATGTATCGATAAAAATATCTTCTTATTAGATGTGGACTCTTCACTCAAAATTGAATATGGGGAAGATGTTTAGGATACAACAGATGATCTAGAAGAAGCTCCATTGATTATAAAACTTGATTATTAAGAAGACCACCCAGAGATTTCTCTCCATGACTTAGCAGGATTCACCACCACACAAACCATGTGAGTAATGGGTTACTTTAGGAAGTTCCCTCTGATAATACTCATTAATTTTGGTAACACTCATAACTTCATTGACCCTCAGATCACCAAATAGGATGATTATTTTATCTATCCTTGCTCCACATTTGAAGTCATGATTGTTAATTGGGGCACATTACCTTAAAAAAACAAGTTTTATAATGTGCATATGTCTATTTGAGATTATAACTTATGATCTAACAGGTTTTCCTTACCCTTATATGGATGTGATGTTATTTTAGGAGCCCAATGGTAACACACACTTGGACCCATCTTATGGGATTTTTTTAAAACTTTGGATGCAGTTTTCAAACAATGGGCAAAAGAACACTTTGAAAGGCTTATAACTAGGATACCTCAACATTATTAGTTCACATCCCATGAAAAATATTCTTAAGAAGAAGTCACATGACATCATTACCTAGCTATATTCCATTAAAATACAACCATCAATCATCTCCACTCCTCCTTCTGATCTACAAATTTTTTTGCTTAGGTGTGTATGTGTCTTTGTTGAACCAGTGGGATTGTCACCTTCATGATCAAAGGACCACCATATTCAACTACTTCTTAGAATTATTCCTCTCAACATTAATCCTAATCACTACCCATTTTATAAAAATACTAAGATTGAGATTCTCATTTGATACTTACTAAAGCAAGGCATTATTCACTCTAATACCAACTAATATTCTTCCCTAATTATCCTTGTGCAAACAAAATATGGGTCATGGCACCTCTGTATTAACTTTTATGTACTTAATCACATCACCATTAAGGATAAGTTCCTAATCCCTATTATTTATGATCTTGTTGATGAGCTTCATGACACTCATTTTTTATAAGTTAAATCTCTACTTTAGATATCACTAGATCCATCTTCATAAGGATGATATCCCTAAGATAGATTTTTACATGCACGATGGCCACTATGAGTTTTTAGTCATGCCCTTTGGCCTCACTAATGCTCCTTCAAAATTTTAGGCATTGATGAATAAAATATTTTGGCCCTACCTATATAAATTCAATATAGTCTTCTTTTATGACATCCTCATATATAATAAAACATGATCTGAGCATCTCCAACATCTAGATCTCACACTGCAACTTCTCTTTGACCATCATCTTTGTGCAAAAAAGTTGAAATGTGATTTTGACTAGGATAAAGTGTAGTATCTTGGGAATATTATTTCATCCTAAGGGGTTTGGGTGGATCCTAAAAAAGTAGCCACTATAACAAATTGGTCTCATCCTTAGACACTAAAGAGCCTCCATGGTCTTTTGGGACTGATTGGATACTATCGTATGTTTGTCAAGGATTATGGTAAGATTGTAGTTACAATGATAGTTATGTTAAAAAATATTCTTTTATATGGACACAATATATTGAGTATGCATTTCAAGAATTGTAACAAGCTATGTGTATTGCACCTATTCTATCTATGCCAAATTTTACCAAGACCATCACTATCAAAAGTGATGCTTGAGGTAATGGATTTGGTGTTGTTCTACTCCAAGAAAGACACCCAATTACATTCACCATCAAAGCCCTTTCTAGTAATAATTTAATACTCTCTACTTATGAGAAGGAAATGATGGCCATTTTGCAGGCAACATAGAAGTGGTGGCCATACCTATTGGGGAATCATTTTTACATCAGAAATAGTCACCAGGGTTTGAAATATTTCCTAGAACAATGGTTATCTACCCCATCACAATATAAATGGGTTAGAAAAATCATGGGTTATGACTATGAGATCACTTACAAGAAGGGTAAGGACAATATTGTATTTGATTTTCTATCTTGCATATTTGTAGACTAATATTTCCTTTTATCTATTTACAAGCCTATTTTTAATTGATTGGATGCAGTACAAAAAGGGGTATGTAAATGACTCATTATCTCAAATCATTCAATAGCTATCCAATAAACCCTTTATTGTACCAAATTATTCTTGGGATGGTGTTTCTCTATGAAACATAGGTTGTCTAGTGCTTCACTAAAGCACAAATCTTTAGTATGTTGTATTCTATGAAATTCATACTTCTCCATTCATAGGGAACTCTAGGTTTCTCAAAACTTATGAGCAGGCATGATGAAAATTATTTTAAAATGGAGTGAAAAAGGAAATTCATTATATGGTGGATGAATGTGATACTTGCCAATGCAACAAGGGTGAAACCACACTCATCCCTAGGTTGATCAAACCCTTGCCCATCCCTAATAATATTTGGACATATATTTATATGAATTTCATTAAGGGGCTCCCTAAATCTAGAGGGAAAATTGTGAGCTTAGTTTTAGTTGATCACCTCTCTAAATATAGTCATTTTTATGCCCTCATACACCCCTATACTACCTCCATTGTCACACAAATTTTCTTGGACAAAATTTTCCATCTTCATGGAATTCCTTCATCCATTGTCTTAGATCATGATGCAACCTTCACCAGCCATTTTTTGATAGAACTATTTTGATGCATCGATACCTAATTGAAGATGAGATTTGGGTATCATCCATAAATAGATAGCCAAACTAAAATTATTAACAAATTCTTGGAAATTTTCCTTTGTTGTTTCACCTTAGAACAACAACATCAGTGGACAAAGTAACTCTCCCTCATTGAATTGTGTTACAATACCTCCTATGAAACCTCAACTAAAATGACTCCATATGAAGTAGTCTATGGTAAAGTACCACCAATGATCCTTTTTTACACCTATAGTAATTCATCAATTCAAGTAGTCAACATACTTCTCTAAACCTAGGATCAGATATTTAGTAACCTATGAGATAATCTTCATATGGCACCAAATTGAATGAAATAATAGGCTGATCAATGCTATTTTGAGTGCACTTTTCAAGTTAGTGATATGATTTTTATTTTCACGTATCCATATAATTAATCCTCCCTAACAATCAAAGGGTGTTATAAGTTGGTCCCTAACTTCTATGGACCCTATAAGGTTCTCTAAAATATGGGTTTAGTTGCTTATAAGTTAGAGCTCCCACCTTCTTCCCAAATTCACCTAGTATTTCATGTCTTTTGTTTGAAAAATTTTCTTGGCACAAATATCAGAGTGTTTACTATTTTACCAAAGACTGATAGTGAGGGATTCATCCTTCTTGAGCTAGAGGCAATATTGGATAAGTGCACAAACCAAATTTTCTCTTGCTCCATCATAGAGGTTTTAATTTAGTGGTATGGAATGCAAATAGATGATGCCATATAGGAACCACTATTTTAGATTCATCACCAATTCCCACATTTGAATCTTTGAGAAAAAAGCTTCTTCTAAGAGGGAGGGGATGTTAGGAACCCATGCCACACCTTATCTTTACTTTATTAGTATAATAATTTATATGGATGCATATGCTTTGTAAGTCATCTCATGAGAACTTTTTTTTGTCTCACATTCATGGGAAGTATTAGTTGATTAGATTAGACTTAGTATAAAATTAAGTGTTAAGGCCAATGAAATCATCCATGAATTTATAGTATTGAGCTTGTTCAAAGGAAGTTTCCCCTCGAAGAGGCCAATGATTCTACAATTCAACCATTGTAATTTAGTTTTACTTATTTGAGTTAATATATTGTTAATTTTCATAATTAATTTTGTGTATTTTTAATTATCTTCTAACTTGTTTAGGAAGGATCCTCTCAAAGGGTGATGACACAGACCCTCCTACAATATGGATATCTTATTGTTTAGAGAATAGAGTAGGACTTCTTCTCCTCACTAAGAAGAGGACCACCAATGGGGAATAAAGTATTAAAGATTTAAAAATATCCATAATAAATACTACAAATGAGATCAAAGAGAAACTAATGGAGAACCTCAAAGACCATGTTAGGACTTTGGAATCTCAAGTGAGGAGATCATTCCCAATTAGGTTGATTAGTAAGGTTGAAGAAATTCTAGTACAATTATTTTTAGCCATAAGGAAGGTGATTGAATATGTTTCAAGTATAAATGTGATATTACAAATATCAAAACAACATTTGGATATGATCATTGTGCAAGAATATGGTTATGGTTATCAACAAGGGGATCTTCTTAAAGCTCATAATCACACATCTCACTAATTTGAATTTGTATCAAACATTCATTGGGATCATGAGGACCTCAATTCAAAATTATCTTAGGGACATCCAATCCACCATTACACCCTTGTATAATAATAAGGACCATATTATTGAATAATTTAAAGAGGTTAACATCATAATATTTTTCCATCTAGATGGCATCCTTCTCAATGTTGATGGATTTTGGGTCTACCAATGCTAACAAATAAGGATCCAATGATATCCTATATATTTCCACATAGTTGAAAACAATCATTATCTAGGTTAATGAGGTGAAATAATAATTGATATCCACTCTCAAATACAAGATAGGCTACTAACTCAGGGGAAAGTGCTCTTCTGAGATCAACCTGTCAACCTACCAATTTACCAAATCTTGATCAGGATGGTAACTTGGTATAACAAGTGTTTTAATCTAATTAATATTCTCTAAAATAATTTTTAAGTTATCCTAAACTGATCTCAATATGAATATCCTCTTGTGGTCCCAATTGGGGGTGTGTTATCAATACAAGTCTTCTTTATCTATTATTTGTCTTTTCTAGGAACATCATGGGAATGATTAATTTTATAATTATTTTGGGCCATTATATCTTAGATTATCATCCCATTTTATTTTTATGTGGACCTCATCTCATTTATTTTTTTATAAATTTTTTTAAAGGTTAACATTTTTTAAGCAGAACACACACACTTGATTAATACATTCTTTGTTTATTTCAGTATGTTGTCATTTATTAAATGTCTTCCAATATTATGTAGTAAAGTATATGTTGATAATGTTTAAATATGAAATATGTATTTTGTAAAGGTTTTGTTTTAATTATAATGTGGTTTTTAATATTTTAATATGATTATAGAGCTCCTTCATTTTTTTCAAATCATAATAGGTCTATGTTTGATTAACAATAGTTTTGTTTGTGATAATTTGTAGAAAATATTATAAGATACATGTATACTTTATCTCCTTAGATTCACTTTCTTATGTGCCCAAATTTTGAACATATGTGAAACTTAGAATATAGTGGTATAACTATAGTTGGATGCATGTAGATTCAAAACATTATTGTCTTCTTACTTTGACCAATAAACTCCATTTTTTTCCTTACCCTACTTCTATTTTGATTTTTTATTTATTATCTATAATTTTTCCACTCTATTTATAAATGGTTAAGTGGATCAAGGGATAAAACCTTTAAACTAGATTAATTATTGTGAATAAAATTTGTGTTAATGAGAACCATGAATTGAATGTTTAGTGGTAGTACTACATCTCTTGGAGAGCTATTTCAAGTAGGATATTTCATGGATCCTAATACCTACAATTCATGGCCTAGATTGTTTTAATAGTAATCCTAAATTTAGAGGATTAAACTACCCTAATTATTTCCTAATATTTTAATTTCATGCACCTTAATTAATAGGTTTATTTTGGAGAAAAACTTTCTAGGCCAAACAATAGTTTTGAATTTCATCTTCAGAGTATTAGATATGTATATAGTGTTAAAATAGTCAATAGGCATTGGTTAAGCTTATATCATCCCACATTTATTCCTCTTTTTTAGGAATTATTATATCATTATACTTTAACATAGTTTTTAGTGTGAAGGAGAAGTATTTTTTTGAGTTTCATGAGTTCTCAAACCTCAATATTACATAAAGATATGAGAGAAGCAAGTACACCTACTTCTATCAAATATAAGATAAAAGTGTACATAATTTTTTTTTAGATTATTACTAAATTATTTGACAATATGAATCTAAGGATGACAATGTCATATGGAAAAACACATACCTCCATATCCTAATTTGGGTGGCCTAAATTCTAGTTTGCCATCCTTCCTACTACCTACACTAACTAAAACATGGAGTGTGGATTAGTGTGTGGTGATGAAATCCATATCACAACCCACCTAAATACTATGAAAAGTTTTTTGGGATGAATTATATGTCATGTTTCCCATATAAAAATAAAAATGATTTTTTATCCCCAAGGTCTCCCTAAGAGTACGAGGGGAGAAATACACAATCTAGCCCTACATTAAACAAACACACAAGATGGACAACAAAGATTTATTTACAAGATTTAAACACAAACAAGTCAAATTAAATTTTTTTATCCTCAAGGATTACAAATGGGTGTGAGGGGAGAGAATACACAATTGGGTCACCTACATAATATTAATTTAATTAGTTGATTAAATAATTAAAATGGATTAAGAGATAGTTTAAATCATTATGTAAAATTTAATTACTTAGAAAACTTGAGTTATAAAATGAGTGTTAGTAATTTGATATTTTATATTTAGGGTCATTATAAAAATTCATTATACATCAAGAAACTACTCTAAAAATTAAATCCACCATAATATACTTAAATCCACTATTGCATAGGTCAAAGTCACTACAAACAGGTTAGTCATTAGTATAAAAAGAAAAACTACCAAACATTAATCAAAATTAATAAAGTTTATAGAAAATCTACCAATAATTATAAAAACAAAATTATTTTTCATAAATAGATGTATCTTTTCAATCCCTTTATTTTTTTGCAACAGGAGGTCAAATGGACACTTGAATCAAAATTTATTCCCTCTAAAAGATAGGTTGTTTAGTGAAATTCTGCCACTAGGTTTCCAAAATCACCACTAATTATCTAAAAGGCCATTATTTGATAATGGTGACTTTGAAAATTAAAAATAAAATAGGTTTATGACATTTGAATTCACTAAATATTGAATTAAACCCAATTTTATAAATGTGAGGGCACTGATCAATAGAATGAAGGTGCTACAAAACTAAGCAAAACCACTTAATAATATATCAAAGTTTTTATTTGACAAAGGTGATTTTGATGAAAATAAAAACTATTAGCTATAAAATACAATTAAATTTTGAAACTACTAAAGGTTAAAGTGAATATGTTATTTTTAATTCCAAAGTCATTTTTATGTAGTAGTGATATCATTACAAGTACAAAAATAGGTTAAAATATGAAATCACTACAAATTCAATCAAAATTGATAAAGAGTATATCAAATCCACTTATATAGGAATAGTGGTTTCAGTATAAGTGAAAAAAAGAGTATATCAAAAAATTAAAACCATGATATTTAGTTCAAACTAACAAAAATAGGTAATAGAGGTTAAAAAGTGAAACTACCAAAAATTTAGTCAAAGCTAATAATATGTAGATCGAAGTCACTACTAACCTTGGCATGAAATTTTCATGCAAAATGGATGATTTTCAATTCCAATTTGACTTTGGATGATCTTGTAAGCTATTCTAATAAAATAAAGGCCTAAGGAGCAACTTTTAATGGATTTTACCAATGGTGGTGCCAAAAATATATAAAATTGAATTAAATTTATAAATTCAAGACCTTGAAATTCATAATCAAAACTCCTACACTAATCCACATAATAACACCTTGTATTAGAGCCTAAATAATAATAAAAAATACAAACTATATGAAGAAAATTTTAAAAAAGTATACCTCAAATTTTCATGTGAAATATTCATCCTTTTCATTGTGTATGTGTTTTAAATGATGAGTGGATGTTTCATGTTATTTGTTGTATGATTTCTCTTGTTAGATCAATATTTAATAGCATGTAGTTATGGATGATGACTAATTTGTTGAAAAAGTTTATGGTAATTTTCTATTTCAATATTAAAATATATATTTGAATGGGAGTGTATCTCTCAAAATACATATCCACTTGGGTGGAATGGAGGGTTAGATTTGTGTCATATAGGATGGAGATCAATGGCTAAGAATTAGTGTGAATATTTGGGTAGATAAATTTTTGGAATTAAAAATTCCTATAATAATCTAGAGAAGGGTGGTGAGAGGATATAGGAGGATTATTAGGTTCTAAATGATGATTAGGATAATTAATTTGGATTAGTTGTTGATTTATAAGGTCATTTTCAAGGATTGTTAGTAGGGTTAGATGAGGGTAGGTGTCAAGTAATGTAAAATTACTTAATATGTGAGGATTTTATGAGGGATTAAATATGATGATAATGAAGGTGATTAATTAATATAAATGATGACATGATGAGATACTTGGTTGGTATGATGAATAAATATGTAAAAGGGGATGTTGAATTGATGCTATAGATCAACATGATAAATTAAAATACAAATATGTAAATTTTATCAATATAATCATGGAATAAGATGCCTTTAGCATCATCATAACCCCTATGTATAATAATTACCTATATCTATGCATCCATGTATGATGTGTATTTTTGTGTCTTATATGTCACTCATGGGTACTATGAAACACATGTGCATATGAAAGAGTATATTTAATCTACCAATAATGTGTTAAATGCATATGAAAATTATGTAAACTAGCAAAATTATCATGCTTAGGTTGATTTATTTTCTATAATATTTTATTTTTTTATATTTTTTAAATATGTTTCAATTTTTGTCATAAATTGATATTTACAACTCCATGTAATACCATATTAGTCCATAAATTTTTCAAATATATACATTGAAATAAAGTAGTGATAGCTCTAGGTATTATATTTAGTAGCCTATTTAGATGCATGCATTTCCTCCTCTACTTATTCATAATCATTATACATGTTCATTTACTACACCCATTCAATATTATGTTACAAACATATTTATTCAACATATTCATACTCATACTATGTAGTTAACTATACAATATATTCAAGTTCATTCTAGGAAGAATTTTTAGAGTATTTGACTTTATTATACAACTATTACTCTAGAAACCATTACATCAAAGGGTCATCTAGACTCATAATAACCAACATTTAATCTACATCCCAAAATATATTTATTGATAGCTCAACATGTTTCATAATGCAAAAAAAATCATAATATATGTTTCACCCTTAAGTCACTCATCATACATAAGATATTATCATTGATGGTGATGAGGGTTATAGTGTAATGTAATATCATTTTTCATATTCCTATTCACATATAATTACATGTGAAACTAAAACTCAAGAAAATTGACCTAGATCATGTTTGATAAATGACCTCCACATTACCATACCCTAGATTGGTTAATTGGTTAGAATCTTATTTAATAAAATATTTAAAAATAAAAATAAATACAAATATGAAAACATTGAAAGATAACAAATAAAAATAAAAAATCAAGACTTAAGCATGACATTATTTATATTTACCTTTTAAATATAAGTTTTTTATTTGATAAGGTAAAATCCAAGTTTTATAAGGACCCTGAAACCACCAAAAGTGCAGTAAAAATGTTCAAATAGCTCAAAACAAGGTTAAGAAACCAAATCAACAAAAAAATATAGTATTAAATTGAGAACCAAAAAATAGAAACCCAAAAAGAAACATAGGAGTAAAGCCCTTTCGGAGGGTTTTCAACATCTTCAATAATATTCACCAGGATGATCTATTTTACATTGGAAACCTTTGCTTGAGTGTGGTTCCTAAGGCCTCTAGAAACTTCATCAGGGAAGATCATGCATGGGTACTTTTGTCCTTTAACCTATAGGGAAGACTATATTGGGGGAACCCAGAGGAGGGGATCTTAAGACTTTTGGTGACTGAATAGTAGGGGATGGGGTAGTTTGAATACATTAAAAAAGGGATTAAACTAAGGATTCAACTTGTATATGCAAAGAGTTCCATTCTTGAATAAGTTTAGAAAGGGCCATCCCAACTTGTTGAACCTTGGTGTTAAATGTCTCTAGCTACAATTTGTTCCTTTCTATTTCATCAATCAAAATTGCCTTCCCTTTCTAGGTGGTCTTCATTAGGGTACTTACATTGAGAGAAATAGGTTTATGCTTGGGAATAAATAACTAAAGTGGGATTTCATCAAAGGAGGACTTAGACAATCTATCCTAAGTAGAGTGGACAAAGGTCTGGTAGGACCCCATAATGGGATCCTCCATCGGGGAGTCTTCTTGGGGGTCCTCCCTCGAGTAAGATCCCATAGGGATAACCTCTTAACCATAAAGGGCATATCAATGATTGAAAAAAAGGATAATAAAACCTTGGTGGAGTAGGGGATTAGAGTCATTCACTTGATGGAGTAGGATAGTAATTTTGAGGGACTTAAGTAGAAAGTAAGGTAGACTAATTTTGTATCTAATGAAAACATTTAGCAGGAAAAAATGGTGGGAAAATATAAGAGTGTATTTACCTTCAAGCATCATGTAATACATGACTTGAAGATAAAAATTAGGCTAGTAGCATGGGAGATTATTATATTGATAGCCTGTTTTATCCATCTGCACAAAATCTTTAGTCCTAAAAAAGTGTTACAAAAGCTCTTGTTTTTTCAATTGCTCCTTGAATGCCTTGGTGCCTTCACATGACATACTAGTCACTTCAATGATGAATTCCTTGGTCATAATAATTTTGATGCTACATATGGTCACTTTTTTTATTGTTACAAGCCTCAATGAAGTCACAAGTAACCTATGCATTATGCTTAGTGACTCATTCCATGAACTTTGTAAGACCCCCATGTTTTAGCTTTCTCAAAAAAAAATTCTAGCTATGAACTTCCTTGTAGGAGGTGGGTTCCAATCTATCCCTATCACCTCCTATCGAAATGGTATGTGAAAAGTTGAAGTGAGATGAATTTTTTGGATACAGTAGATTTGAAATAGGAAATAATGCTTTGGGAAGCTTGTTGAATACTTGTTATAGAAATTAAGTCCCCTTCTATAGAAATGATTGTGGATTAACCTAATTAAGATCAACCTCTCCAAACTATGATCATACACATGTGAAAACATGATGGTTTTGACATGCATCAGTACCTTCATCCCATAGGGCATTAAAAACATTGATGGGGATACTCTTTTCACCATGATAGTTAGTTAAATATTAGAGTTCAACTTCAATGCTAGTGAAGAGGTAGGCCACCCCATTTCCTTCCCTAAAGTTATGGATAATTTGGAAGTGAGAAATACCCTTTAGTAGTTGTTTATAATTGCCAATTATGTATTTGATGGGTGAGAGGATATTATTTTCCCTTCCAAAGCATTTGGAATATTTAACAAGTCATCCTCTATAATTATCCTATTATCGGTAATTATTGATACCAAATATAGACCCTAGAGAGCCACCTTGGCCTTTGCTATGTGGTTTGTTTGGGTTCCAATAGGACCCACATAAGTAGCCACCATCTCCCTTGTTGAATTCCTTATAACTCCTCTTCCACCCATAGGACCTAGGTTACCTTTAGAGGCACCATCAAAGTTTAGCTTCACCCAGCCTTCTGATGGAGCCTTCCATTTAGTGTGTTTAGATATTAAATCTTTTAAGGGAGAATGTAACACGTACGTAATATCCCAATTTTTTAGGATTCACAAGGCAAAAGGAGGGGCATGTTATTTGTCTTTGGGGAAAGGGTTTATAGTTTTTTGAAATGGTTTAGTAAAGGCAAAGGAAGATGCTTTTTAGTTGGTATCTTTTGTTAAGGAAGAGTCTATCATTGCTAATTTTCTAGACACACTAAAACAAATGGGGGAGAGTAAGATGATAAAGGAAGATAAGGGAAGGGAGGTTATAGGGGGAATTCCAATGCATAATGAGGTCTAGGAAATTGTTTGGTTTAACCTAAGACAAGTTAAGGTGATTGATCAACCAGTTGAATAGTGTCATAAAGAAGGGACACTCAACGAAGAGATCATGAACTAAATATTCTATGTTCTAAAAAATTAGACACATGTTAGGAACTAAAAATCCTCTTTTGGCCAAGTTATCCACCATAAAAAATTTATCCTATGCTACAAGCCAAAAAAAGAAATTAACTTTGGGAGTCAAATGTTTTACCCATAAATTTTTATAGAATTACCATTTGATTTCCAAGTTAAGGTTAGTGGTATGTCTTGAGGCCACTAAGTAGGATCCATTGTCTTTTGATCACTAAATAAAGTGATCTTCCTTATGGAAGGAGGGAATATGAACCTATCTTAGTAATCGATTGAGGTTATAAATAGCCTAATATTCTTTCAGTGATAGCCCATCACTGGAGAGGACTTTCTAGTGTTTTGCATCTTCTTTTTTTTCTCATTAATCTTTAATTTTAGATCCCCATATTTTCTTGAGATGTCTATATCTCTTTGTCCAAATCCCTTGAGTGGAGAGGGGGGTGGGAGATAACTAGACATCTTTCCAAAAGTTAATTTTCTCACCATTGCTAATTTTCCATAGTATACCTTTCTTTAAGATATCCTTGTAACTAGTTATGGATTTATAGAAGATAGCTCCATTATAAGGGCATCATT
This sequence comes from Torreya grandis, assembly GCA_037957365.1. Taxonomy (NCBI): domain Eukaryota; kingdom Viridiplantae; phylum Streptophyta; class Pinopsida; order Cupressales; family Taxaceae; genus Torreya; species Torreya grandis. The sequence goes on from JARHVA010004513.1 coordinate 771,051, forward strand.
CCCATCAGAAGTCATCCTCTTCCCTTCAAGATATTTGGCCTTTATATTTATATCCCCCTTCCCATTTTACTTCATCAAACACCAACCCTTTTTTGCTAACATGGATCTATTCATAGACTTGATGCTTCTCAAACTCAGACCTCCATTAGCTTTTGGAAGACAAAATTTTTCCTAGGCAGTAAGATTATATATAAATCTTTCTTTAGTGCCCCTCCATAGAAAGTTTTTTTGAATTTTTTGAATTTTAGAGGAAACTTTGGATGGCATTCTAAATACTGAGATTTGGTAGATAGGAATGCTCTGTATTGAGGCCTTGAGGAGCTGGCATTTCCTTGCCTATGTGAGGTGACCCTTCCAACCCACTAGTTTTCTTTGGATATGATATATTAAGGGGTTCTAAAGTTTAGAGTCCATTTTTATTAGAAATAAAGGGATGTCTAGGTGACTTTCACACAAATTTCCCACTTGAAAGTGTAATATTTTGGCTATTCTTTTCTACTATAGGGTTGGAATATTAATAAAGAATACGAAACTCTTTTGAAAGTTAATACACTAATTAGAAAACTTTTCATAGTTATTTAAGATGTATTTTAATTACTTTTCTTCCTCAATAGAGGTGTCTCTTAAGATAATGGTGTCATAAAAAAACTATTGGTGGTTGATAGGATCTTTATTAAGGGCCACTGAGATACCATTAATAAGTCTTCAAGTGCATGCCCTCCTCAGGATTCTTCCTAAGGTTTTTGTTAAAATAATGAAGAGGTAAGGAGAGAGGATCCCCCTGTCTTAGTCTACTTGAATAAAAAAACAAGAATTTTTAGACACAATTTAAAATAATAAATAATTTGGGGGTGGATATGCAATTCCAGATGATTTTCTTGGTATCTTGATTTATCCCTAGCTTTTCCAAAATATGCATAAGAAAACGCCATGAGACCTAGTCATAAGCTTTTGACATATCCAACTTGAGTATCATGCCCTACTTTGAGGATTTAGAAATAGAATAAGTATATTCATGAGTTAGAAGAATGTCATCCATTATTTTTTTTCCTACCACAAATGTCCCTTATTACTCCCTAATGACTATAAAGTAATGGTTGCATGCATTTCGCCAAGATGGAGGAGAATATTTTATAAGTGGTGTTGCATAGGTTAATGGGCCAAAAGTCTTGAATGTTATTGGAACCTTGTTTTTTTAGGATTAGTACAAGAAAAGTTTTGTTGATTTCCTTTAGAATAGATTTAGACTAGAAAAAGTCTCTAGTAGTGTCCTTGAGCTCCAAGTGGACAATGTCCCAAATTTTTTAGAAGAAGAAAGGTAGGAATCCATTGGGTCTCAGTGCCTTCAATCCTTCCTTAGAGAAGATAACACTTTTTATTTCTTCATTAAATGGAATATTGGTGATGGAATAATTATTAGTAGATATGAATACTTTATCAAAATTAGTGAGGGTAAAAGAGACAAGAGAGTCATCAGGTACTCCATCTAATAGAAGGTTCCTAAAGAAATTTATAGTATAGAGGGAGATATCATCTTCATCTTTGTTGATGGTTCCATATTCCATTTACAATTGGGAAATTCTATTGATATTCTTGTGCCTCAATGCATAATGGTGAAAAAAAATTGTGTTTCTATCACCCTCATTTAGCCAAAGGCATTTGGATTTTTTTCTAGAAGGCCTCCTCTTTTGATTTTAGGTTATGAAAATGACATAGAAGGTATTTCTCCTTTGAGGCTGTAAGCTCATTGTAATTTCTAGAGGCACTAAGTTTTTTGATTGCTAAAATTTCCACTTCAAGGGCCTTTTTATAGGAAAATATCCCTAGATACTTCCTTATTCAAGATTTTTATCTTGGTTTTAATAAAGTTGATTTTTTTCATGAGGATAAACATGGTAGAACATGAGTTGGGTTCTTTTCACAAATATTTTAGGGAATATATGAGGTTAGGGTGATGAAGCCACATATTTTCAAAATTTTAAGGGGATGCATTTGGGTTTTGAGATATTATCAACTTTGAACACTAAGGGATTGTGATCATACCCTATCCTTGGCAAAGAAAAGAACCTGTTGAAGAAGTGTATGCCCTAATTTAGTGAAATTAGAAATCTATCTAGGTGAACTTGAATTAAATTTTCTCCCAATATTTTATTAGACCACGTAAATGAAACACCATTAAGGTTCACATTCATAAGGCTTGAATTAGTAATGAAGTCATTAAACTCCAAATTACTATTTGTGAGGTCAGTTAGGCCACCTTTTTTCTCCCCCAAAGTGAGTGGGGTGTTGAATTCACTAGCAAAAATTCAGTTATAATTTATATAGGTCCTTTAAAATTCCAATAATACTCTCCATATAAGATTCCTAACAGGTTTAAAATCGGGGGTGTAGATGTTTGTAAAAATTTATTTGTCTTTACTATTAAGATCTATAAATAATACTAAAATATGGCTATTGGATTTCCATATAAGGTCTCCTCCAAAGACATTTGGGTTCTAGAATATTTTCAAGATTCTTAAGGTGCCTATATAATCTGAGGAGAGGGCTTGGGAATTATTCTAGATTTTTGTCATGCTGGCTTTAATGACAAAGTTGAACATTTTTGTTTATTGAATAAGAAGAATAGAAGGGTTGTCTCTTTTTATAGTATTACAAAGGGTCCTTTATTTCCTAGGGTTATTTAGATCCCTTACATTCCATGAAATGACTTTCATTTTTTAGCCCATTAGACCTTAAGAGTTTTCTAAGATCCTTTGGCAATCTTTTTAATAGTTTCTATATTTCTTGTGACCATTCTTGGGGATCTACTTGTAGGTTTAGGAATAATGCCAATATTAGCCTTTTTAAAAAATTTAATATCTTGAGCAAGTTACAAACCCATCATCTAGTGGTAAATTATGAAAGGGAAAGAGAGATTCTAAGCATTTCCCCCCATCTTTGTTAGGCACCGAGGATTTCAAAAAGAGAGAGAGGGGTTAGGCCTCAAAGGGAGGGAGAAGGGAGATATCTAAGCTATAAAAAAAGGGCTCTTCTATGTAAGGGCTTGGGTAGACTCCAAAAATTTGGAGGGGGAGATGGAAAAGGTAGAGAATGTAGAGGGGAAAGGTGGGGGAAAATTCTCCCTAAAGGAAAGTTAGGGGAGAAAATGGGATAGTGCTTAGGAGGGAAGGGGTACCAGGTTTAGAGAAGGGGCTAAAAACACTAAGGGATGGGTGGTACATTTGGGAGGAGAGGATGGAGCCTAGGAAGCAATCATAGTGGAAGAGAAGAAAAGGAGGAATGGTAGGGGATTTGAGGTAGGCTCAAAGATAGGTGGGGTAGGGGAAGGGGAGGGGAAAGGTCAAGGAGGGGGTCAGATAGGGGCACTCATAGGGGACCTAACTCATATAAGGACTCTAAAGCAACATGATAAATAAGAAGAGCAAAAGAGTTATAATAAGGGGTACCTTTAAACTATCAAAATGATAAATGCTTAGAAGGGCATGAGGGGAACCAATCCAAAGAAAATGTTTAGGCCTAAAATCAATATTTTGTGCCTCTTTACTAATTTTTTTGATAAAATACTACATATACCTTTTTGAGGCTGTTAGATGGAGAAGCATACATGGGGGTTTAAGGGGAACCAATTTTGAGAGGTCATTCAGGTCATGCATCCAACTTTGGCATGTCTTTCCTAGTCCTTTATTAAGGGAAGAATGATAAGTCTTGACATTTTTTGGATAATCATGGATCATATGACTTGGAACATTACACCATGAGTAAATAATAGCATTATTTTCATAAACACCATTATGAATACAAGTGTCATACTTTCACTAGATCTTGATCTCATAAAGTAAGGGCTTGTTAGTTGGTATAAAAATGTGGAAATGGGCTATAACCATCCTCTAGTGGGATAAATTAACTATGTCAATTTTTATAGGTTGACCCAGGGCCCTAGCAGTCCATTGATAACCTATAGATGCTAGTATTCCAAAGGGAGCTTAGGAAGGAAGACCCACATTGGAACATCATCCATTTTTGTGTTGTTAAGGCTTGACCCATCCTTCCATATTTTTATAGAGACATTAGCCTTCCCATAAACTAGGGACCTTATGAGAGAGCCTTTATGAAATCTTCTTATAGAAAAAATTTAACCAAAAAGAAACCCCTAGCTAAAGAAACCACCTCCAAGTAACCTTTCAGTTTCCATCTTTCTTTAGCCCTTTTCTAGAAAGCATCAATATTTGATTAGTAACTATTGACCCTAGAAAGGATGGATTTAGTGAGCTCCATGTTAGCTTACTCCATAACTAGGTCCAAAACAAGGATGAAGTTCTTGTTGTCAACTTCTTCTAAGAAAATCTAGAGGCTTGATAGGGTTTATCCCACCAAAAAAAATCCTTTGACCATGTAAGACCAAGAAGGCTTGGTAACTTAGGGGTCCAATTTTTATAGGGTAGGTGTTTCATTGTTTAGATGTTTTAAGGTGGAGCCTAATACTTTTAGAATATTTCCCAATAGGCCAAATGATTGGTGTAACCAATGAGCGTAGTCACATGGGGCCGTGTTGATCTCATGAAGAACATTGTTTGAAATTTCATATTTATAGGAACTTTAAGCATGACCATTCTATGATTCTTACCTAAATAAGAATTTCAAACTATTGAAGGTCCTCTACAACATCCATTTCTCTCAAGTTTCTCTAAACAAGTAATAAGTTATATTTAAGTTTATTACATATATTTTATTTATTATATTTTTGGTAGATTGCATATCATTTTTCATTTGCACATGAATTTTATAGTAAATGATTACGATGCAAGACATCCAAATTATGCATGCATACATATATATTATAAATTCATATACCCATGGCACATGGTACAGCTTGGATAATTTTATTCCATGGATCACATTGATACAATTTATATCTTTATATGTCCTTTCCATTTACCATGTTGATCTATATTTATTTCTTACATGTGTCTTTTAATTAATCATACTATATAATATGTTATATTTGGATATGTTACTTTACTATTCTGTGACATTGACATATTGAATGGTATAGACTAGATTACTTGTTCTATGCTTCATTGATGTTGTTTTTATTTCATAATAGGTAACTAATTGTACATTTATTATATGTTTCCCTTAGTCCTTTTTTTGACATTTACTTTTCCATTGTATGTGGCCCTCATCATTATGTAAACGAAATTTAAATTATATGTTTTGTGCCCATTCACCTTGTATGTGAAAAAATATTGTACCATTTATGATTCCATTAGTGTTGTATGGCATTGAGTTTTATTAACTATGCTTTTATTATGTGCATCTTGGCCATGACATTTTCTATTGATCTCATTATTACCATGATCCATATCAAGGACTTCCCCATTTATTTTTGGTGTCATGAGACATATCATTTTCCTTTTTTTTAAACTCTTATTTAGTGATTCTATCAGTGGTAGTTGATATTACATGCCTAATTGAGAAAATCTTGACATGACACTTATGTGCCTTACAATTTATGGTCCATACATGTTTTGATGACATATTCGCCACATGTTGACATTATTCTACTTATTAAATATTTTAAATAACATGATATAGTTAAATTTTTTATTTAGAGATGATTAACTCATCGTCTACATCCATCACCTCAAAAGTGGTACATAATAGTGGGCTATAGTTTATAAGATCTAATGATTACATAATTATTCATATATTAGATTGGGACAAATAGTTACACATTGGGACATTTTTTTGGGACATATGCCATAAATATGTACCCAATTTGTAGGAACATGAGTTAAAATTTTTTATATATTCACATATTCATACACACTAGGATGCATATTCCATGCATTATACATAGTTTTTAAGGACATAAGTTATAAGTTATAGATATTCACATATTCAGACACATTTGGGGTTATGTGTGATACATATGTACACATTTATAGGATAATAAGATACATGTTCTTATATTTAGAGAATAAAATAGAATATACACGCATAACATTCCATATCTTATTGGAAAAAATTTAAGGGGCCTGAACATTTTTCTTGCACATACACACTACTATAATTTTCTAATTTATGAGCATATTTAATGGTACCTAGAATTGAGAACCCTTGAATCTATAAGTCTTTCTAAAATATTTAATTCATGTTTATTGAGGTAATGTAATTTAGGTTTAATAATACTCAATAGTGTTGAAATTATGAAAAACTATCCTAATATATGGATCCCATCTTTTATCTTGGGATTATAAGACAAGTTTAAAGATTAGTTACATGAGTGGTGAAGTTGAGTTTCAATGATGTTTAATGTCCTTCATTTATGCAAAGAATTAAGATAGAATTTCAACCTATCCTTATTAATATAATTGGACTTGAAGAATGTAAATCAACTAAAACCCATTGGATACTTAGTTATATCATGATATGACTAATTGGATCCACTAAACCTATATAGAAGATCACTTATCACATAAAACCAATGGAGAGGGTTCTAAAGCATCTAATAAATCAATATAATGTAATAACCCTAACTATGTTTCTTAATAATAATGGAATGAATCTAATTTAGCATTACCAAAGCTTGTGTCACAAATAAGGGGGATGGTTAAAACACAACTAATATGTGTAAGAAATGGTTGTAAAATAGATGCCTAGGTTATCTATGGAGGAAAATGGTAGGTTTGAAAAACCCTATAGCCACACCAAGTTTAAGTGTATAAAAGATTCAAACAAGGAGTTATACATTCAAAATTATTGATTATGCAATATTTATATACTAAATGAAAGAGCTAATGTTAGAAATACATACCTTTAATAAAACCTATTAGACCTCAATATCTCCCTTGGAAAATGGTTTTTTTAATATGTGGATGTGGTTGTAATATTAAAATGGTTTAAATCAAATCTAGGATAAAATACTTCTCCTGGTTGTATCCAAAATCCACAAGATAAGTTATATCTCTCTAAGATAAGACTTAAGCAATGATTTCTCCTAAATATATACTAAAATAAAATTTCAAGTAATACTAGTGTGAAAATTAGTGTTCATATTTATCTTATTTAAATGAGACTTGTATTTATAGTGGTGAGTTAACCTAAAACCCTTCCAAAATTTTAGCCTACAACATCAACCTACCTTCAAGTAGTTGAAAATTTAATGTTTACCCTCAAACTAGGTCAATCTAGGTTGACCTAGTTGTGAAGTGTGCACTATGATTTTCATAACTATGTTGACCTAGTTTGACCTATTTTAAATTTTGGTAGGAAGTAGAATACACTACATCGACTTAGACTAATATAGTTAGAAAACATAGGTCTTGTATATCTTAAAGGCTATTTACGAGGAATATTACTTAAGAGATAAATTAATTGGGATTTTTAAGTGTATATAGGCATGATATATTTATACAACAATATTTTGAAACACTAATAGTTATCCCACTCCTTTCCAAATGCACTATTAAAGGTGTGCACTTATATATTGAAAATCAATAGGTTATTAGAATAGAGAAATAATTAGCAAATGATAAATTTTTGTAAACATATTATGTGTATACATATTCTCCACTTGAATCTCATCACATGTCACAAGAATGTAACATGGGATGATACTTCAAGAAATAACATAGCCACACACTAACTGAGATAAAAAATTATAGTAAAAATCATAAAATGAATGAAAATAAATAACTGAAATAAATATAAGTACCATATACATGCATTGACATGCCTTTATAGTTGAATGGTTGCATATTTTATTTATAGTCTTAATCATGGAGGGTACAATAACAACTTTAGACAAACCCAAGGGATATAAAGCTAAAGATCAAAATTAGAAATCATAGGAAAATTAAACTAACTTAAGAAATTCATTACAATTATAAGTACTTAGAAAATTTGTTATGATGTCATGACAAAGGCTAGGTTAAAACAAAAAATTCCAAGCTAAATAAGAAAAAAGATCGAATATCAGGTAACTTAAATGACAAGGCTAATAAATGAATGAAAGACCAAACATGTATCTAAACTAAGAAAAGAAACAATACATATCAAACAAAGTAATCGTGAAATAGAATAATGTAATAAACATCCATTATATATAAGTAACAATCCATACTCAAACAAGTATATAAAAATTATAAATTTAAACAACATTGATGAATGAGAAGTTATAATCCATAATCAACAATAGAAACACAAAATAGAATTAAATAAATGGGACAAAATGGCCCCAAAAAAGGTGAAAATGAAAATCAATGTCCTAAACATAACTAAGGTATGTCCAACAAGGATATAGAAATAAAAAATAAATATTTTCATAACAAATAAAAAATATAGCCTCCATTCTAATGATAGATAAAATAAAATTGTCATATTATGTTCACATAGAAAAGAGATAGAGAATGAAAAGTAAATAAAAGTGGGAAAATATTTAAAATAAAACCCAATTTTTTAAATTATGGAAATGAAATGGGTTGTGAGGTAAAATGTGAAACTAAGGTAATAACATAATCTCTATTAGAAACAAGACACTCACATCAAGCTGGGGAGACCAAATATACTTTTGATATCAATGTTTTGTAGAGAACTCTAACAAACTAACTGAGTGAGAATTAACTAGTGAAGTATAATTACCATCCCATAAAGGTTGGTATGCATTAAAATTAAAATGGACCTACCTTCCCATAATGTGTTCCCCATTCCTTGGGACCTACTATAGGGCTATCTGTCTACTATGAAGATTGGGTACTTGTGTGAGAAAGTATATAGAACTTATGAATGTATATGAATATGAGACCTCTAATCTAATTTTATTAGCCTGATACACCCCAATGGACCTTAGCTACACCATGAGGTAGAATGTGGACTTTGAGCCTCAATTATAAATAAGAGATGTGACAAAGAAATATCACTTCTTTGGTTTGATCTAAATTTTAAAAATATTACATTTTGATTATTTCCTTTTGTTGTATTATATGGATCTTAACTCTTTTCTTTTTTTGGTTCCTCCTCTATATAGATTAGGAAATACAAACATAGGTTCTAAGATTGACTATTAAAAGAGTGATTACATTTAGTAGTTAAATAAGATAACCTAAATACTATGGTGTCTAATACTCATATACTTACATGTTATAAGAAAATACAATCTTGAATCTAACCTTGGTGTGACCATAGTGATGTGGATTAATGGGAGATTATCAAAATGAGCATATAATGATTGGGTTTATCCAACATGTAAAAAGATGTTTTTAATGAGTACAGTATAATGACAAGTAGGCATGAACCATCATCATGAAAAATGGTGAATGTGAATGAAGACATGAGAATAAACTGTTATAGATTTTCAAAAAAATTATATGAAAAAAATTGAATATATGAAAACTCAAGTCTTGACCATTGCCTCATATTTTGGGGAGGACACCTAGATAAGGTTGAATTAAAAATAAATTTTATTAATTTATGAGTATTTTTATGAAGGCCTAGTCCTATCGAAGTTCTTACAATGTGATTTGCAAACCACAAAACCAAGATGCATGAATTTTGCCAAAAGAAGTAAAAAAATAATAATTAAACCATAGGTTTTGACAAGACTAAAAACCCAATGGGGTTTAAATTGATAAATAATAATGAAAAGACTAAAACTATGGACTTAGGACAATATGTACAAAGAAAAACCCATAGGTGTGAAAACAAATGAAGTTGATGGTATGCTACCCAATATAAAGTCTAAATAAGAATTACAAGAAAAGTTAGTTCGGTAGTTATATACAAATCTAAATATCAACATGTAAGTAAAGAATACCAGAAGATAAATAAATAAATAGAATTAAAATAATTAAAATATTTCTTCAAAAAATGATCGTAGGTAGGTTATTCGAAGATTTACTCTTTGTTAATTTGTAATTTTTATGTATTAGGAACAAAAATGTTTATGATTACATAATAATCCCACCACTTTTGGGTGTACTTTCCTTAGTTATCATGGGTGTCATCATAACATTGAAAGTTCAGACATTGACCTTTTTAATGTTGTTTAGCAATGTGTGATTTTTATTTATGGTTATGTTGTAATGCACCCACACACCATTCATCAAGGAAATATAAGGAATGAAAATAGGCTTAATGAATTTAGTCATTAGTAATTATGCCTAGAAGAGAAATGTGTAATGAAATTACCTCAAATTCTAGTGGTACCACAACTTTAGAACCATATACTAATGAGAAGGGAGTTTCCCTAGTGGAGTATGAAGTAAATTACATTAAGCCCAAAGTGAAAATAGAGCTTGAGGTGCCAACTAGAGAGAGAATCTCTAATAGTCTTTTGTAAAAAAATTAAGGATTTTGTTAGTGTATTCATCTTAAGCATTACATTGAAGGTGATATAGTGTGGAAAATCTATGTATAATTTTAAATTTTTCACATAGTTGTTGCATATCTTTATTTTTAAATTTTCTACCATTATAAAAAATGATAGTGTGAGGAATATCAAAATGACATATTATTTTATTAATTATGGATTTGTAAATAGTGATGTTGGTAACATATGCAAGAGGAATAACTTGAACCCACTTATAAAATATTTAATTGCAGTAATGATGAATACATGCCATATTGTGATCTATATAATTTTCAAATAAGATCTAATCTCCACATAAAAAATGGTTTAAAATACTCCAAGGTTTGAATATAATTTAGAGGAGAATGAATTCTATCATCATAAAGATGGAAAGGGTTAAACTTTAATGTAATGGAATATTTTAAATAGTAGGCCAAAAATATCCCATGCATAGGCATTTTTGGGTTGTAGCATGTTTCCTACAATGACCATCATAAATTCCCCCATTTTTTAATTCTAGAAGATCAATAACCTCATCTTGAATAACCTAATATAACAATGTGCCTTTGAAATTACAATAATATAGTTTTTCATATGAAAGGACATATTTATAGGCTTACTCACAAATTTAGGTTTTTTCACGTGAATCAACATCTAGGGAATAAGTATGATGCTTGATAAATTATATGATGTTTTTTTACCATGAACTTTGGGAATTAGTGACATCCTTAATGTGTAAAATAATATATCCTTTTTTAAAATATAAATTGGATGGTGATTTCCTCATATAAATGAGTAATTATGAATCATGGAGTACTTGATGAGTGTGAAAGAGAGAAAAAATAAGCAAAAGAATCAACTATAACACTTTTCTCTTATGAGATTTCTTCAATAATAAATGATGAAATTTCTCTAGTAATATTGGTAGCATGTAGATGATACACGATAAGATTTTCACTTATGAATTGATAATCACCACTAACTTTATAACATATGAGTTTTGAATCTTCTAGGGCATGTAAATATGGGAGGTATAAATCTATGGTTGTTTTCATCCCTATGATGAGAGCTTCATATTTAGCCATGTTATTAGTGACTTAAAATTTAATCAAAAAGTTATAGATTTTATTTTAATATGATGGTTGGATAAGACAACCTACAATATATACTTGAAGGCATTTGAAACCATGAAAATAAAGTGTCCAACTTTATTCATGAAAATAAATTATATCTTTGGGTAATTCTTCTATGACAACTTTGGATTTAGGCTTATAAATATAAGTCTCAAGTTTTTCTATATTTTGTGCCTCAAGATCAATGGTAAAATTATGAAAAGAGTATTTGAATGAAATGTATTGATTTAAACATTTAATATAAAGATCTCTTTGTTATGAAGAATATCCTAAAGTTCAATATTATCTTGGTTAGGAGTGGAAATAAGTTTATTGGTAATCACCAATTTTTCCACATTTTGTGCCTCGAGATCAATGGTAAAATTATGAAAATAGTATTTGAGTGAAATATTTTGATTTATACCTTCAATATAAAGGATCTCTTCATCTAGAAAAATATCTTAAAGGTTAATATTATCTAGGTTAGGGGTGGAAACAAGTTTATTGGCAATCACCTAGAATTTTATTACTTTTTTTATAATAATTCTTAAGTCAAATTACATTAATAAAACCATCCATTTTGCAATTTTGTCTCGAGGTAAGAAATAAAAATAAATTTTGAAGTGGATTAGAATGTACAATGACATAAATATTTTGGTAGATCATATAATGTTGAATACTTTTTATGGTAAAATAGATAGCAAGGCAATCACAATCAATTTTTTTAAACATATTTCATAATCTATTAAATCCTAATTGATTTAATATATGGCATATTCTTGACCTATTTCATCTCATTGTTCAATAATTACCCCAACTGATATTGGGGTAGATGAAGTATACAAGATGAGGGGATGATCATTAGAAATTGGTCTAAGAGTATGAGGATGAAGTAATGATTCATTCATATTATCAAAATATTTTTGACATGCATTAGTCTATTTAAGATAAATACCCTTTTTAAGATGTGAATTGAATGAATAGATATAGTAATCCATCTCAAGAATAAATCATTAGATTGCCTCATTTTTACTAGGATATGTTCATATGTCTAGAATAGAATAAAGGATATGATTATTGAGGATATCTTTGATTTCAATGTGATCTAAATAAATCCCTATAAGGGAGACTAAATTCTAAGATTTTTCTAGAAGTAACATCAAAAACACATTTTTAAGGATTAATTCTAACATTTTATTTGATGAGTCAATCAAAGATAATAACAAGATTATGAAGATGATTTTCATGATGCTTTGATTTTACACTAAGATCATCTACATAGGCTTCAACTATTATATTTATAGGTCATAAAAAATATGGGTCATTACACATTGATAATTGTCTCTAACATTTTTTAGGCCAAATGGTAATTTAATGTAATAATAAGTTCCCCATTCAGTGGTGAAAGTAGTTTTATGTTAATCTTCAAGAGTAATATGAATTTGATTATAGATTGAAAACCCATCCATGAGAGATAAAATTCCATATCCAACCTTAGAATAAAAAATAACATCAATGGATGGTAAAATAAATTTGTCTTTGGGACATGCTAAATTGATATTAAAAAAATAATACATATGTAAATTAACATAGTGAATTTTTGGTGAATAGGAATAATTTTGGAAACCCATTCTGAATAATCTATAGGTTTGATGAACTTAGCCTCCAAAACTTGGATAATTTATTTGTGCCATAAGTTATAAATCCTAGAAATAAATTTACGTTACTCTTGACGTATGTGTTTTACATAGGATAGGTGATAATGTTATAAACCACAATACAAGGATCATTACCAAATATGTATTTGTGGTTCTAAGTAAATTATTCATGGAATTTATAAAAAAAATACTATAGTTATCACATTATTTAGGAAAAAGTTATTTAGAGACAAGAATAGGTCTTGGAATATCCATGATACCATAATTGATTGCAATAGTTTATTCAATAAGCATGGAATTTCCATCTTGGAAATGATATTGAGATAGAGGAATATTGTATATAGGATGTGTTTTAGGATCAATAATAGAATCAAAATTATTTGATCAAGGATCCTTTTTATGAAAATGACTAATCTTGTGATTGTAGCATATAATTTTAGGCTCACAATCATAGAGTACTTATAATATATATTCATCACTAGGAAGCATTGGTAAAGGCATATAATATTAGACATCCACTTAAAGATCAATGGTTTTATTACCTTTGTTGTATAACTTAGATAATATTTTTATTATAAGAATATCCTTAACATCTAAGGTAATGTTAGGATGTTGATTAAAATATATAAATTCTAAGTTAACAATATTGAGTTAATCATTATGGTTAGATATAATGGTATTATTAAAAACTTATTTATGTGGATAAATAATAGTAACATGGTTGATTATATCATATTGGTCAAGAGATGCTATTGTAATTTATGAATAAAAAAGAATTATATCAGCAATGTATTATTATGGCTGAAGTAGTCACAGACTAAATATTTAACTATGTTAATTTGTCTGATACCATCATAAATATGAGAAATATTGTGAACATTATAAATTTGGTTTAAAATGTTTATATTTTAAAGAGTGGATTGAATAATATCAAGTTTATTGATATCATTAGATTTTTTAGGTCTTAATATTTATTTAGAAACTATGAGTTATATTATAAACATGGATTGGTAAAATGGAGATAACCTTCAAGTTCATATTCAATATCACATGATATATAAATAACATGAACAACATGGTTGAGGTAATGTAATTTATAAATAATATTTTGAAAATTCATCACATCGAAGTCTCATGATTGGGTTTGGGCCATAATGTAGGCATCATCATAATAGAGGGAAATAATAAATATATTAGTTTTAGTAGGGATATCAGTAGAAGATACACCCATGTTACTGGAATTATGATAATACATGGATAAATGTTCTTGAAATTTTTTGTATAACTCATAATCACTACAAGTGAAACCATATTTTATATTATAGAATTCATATGTGTTGGATGGGAAGGAGTATAAAAAAAGTCTAAATTTAAGGAATGATGTGATCTCATGAAATTCAAGAACGAGGAATCCATTATACTATATAGAGAGTAAATTGAGTGGTATTACAAATGGTTTTTTATTTAATTAATTCATCATTATATGAGTCTAAAAGAGTAACATTAAATTACAATTCATTTTGAGGAATACAGTCAAAGGATCAATTTTAATATGAGTAATCATAAGAATGTGCTATTGTTATTTAGGATTTTGAATTTGGATACTCCAAGGATTTGGATATGCTTCATGCTTATAATTCTTGCCATTATGGATATATTTTATACATTAGATACTATAAGATGCAATATCTCTCATGTAATGAGTCCATAGACATACAAATATCATGTTATAAGATAAAAGAAGATCAAGGACCATGAATTAGGTTCAATTTTTTTTAAGTCTAATTTTTAGGGGAAGACAAATACAACTATGTGGGTTTTAGTTGGTTTTATAAAATCCACAAGGGGAGTTTTTTTAAGGTTTTGTTTTGATTATATTATTTTTTGAATGATCTAAAGAGAGGTAATGTTAATTATTGAACCTTCATCTACCAAGACTTTTATAATTAAGGTATTGTTGATCCCAATTTTTATAAAGAGTGGTGGATCATCAGCTTGAAAAATAATTTAATTATTAATCATATGACCTTTAGGGATTCTATGGTAGGTTTTGTGTAAGAAGATATTTTTTCAATTGCATGAAATTTTGTGGGTTGTGGACCTTCAGAAAGTGAAATAGGTACCCCAACATCTTTAGATGGTGGTTCTTCTATGTCTTTCAGTTGTTTCATAAGGAACTTAAGATGATAAGGAGGATTTTTAACTAATTCCATGAGGTTTATAAGATGAATTAGAATGAGGATTATGTTGATTATACAAGATTTTTTGTAGGAATGTTATAACTAGTTTAAGTTTCCATGTGTGGTAATGGCTCATGATTAGTGGGTGATTCTAAAGATGATGTAGAATCAGTTGTAATATCTTTTAGAAGTTGTTCCTTAGTGGAGGAATTCTTGGGTTTGGTAACATGATATCTATGAGTGAGTTGACAATGATAATTGAATTTAACTACATTCATTTAGTATAATATTGAGCATAGTTAGCATCAAATCACAAACATTTTAATTTAGATGTTGTGTATTAGGATTTGAATAATATTTTTTTAGATTTCACATTTGTAGATTAATAAAATTTTATTTTTTGAGAAGCTTTAAGGTATTTATCATGACAAACCTTGATCATAAAATCATGATGTAAAATACCTCCTAACATGAAAGAAACCATACATTTTGAAAGAGTATGACATGTTTCATGAGAATGACCAATATCAACATGGAACCAACAAAATTTATTGGGATCATACCATGATGGAGTAGTTGTGGTAGTGTGAATGAAAGGTTTGGATAAAGGTAATAAATTCCTCATTTTTGACATATTCAAGAGTGAGTGGGAGAGATTTTGAATATATAATTGGTTTATTTTGGTTTAATGAGGCTTAGAATTAGTAATGGTTATTTCATTAGTTTAATTTTGGAAAGAATCCTTGATGAGACTATGAGAAGGTTTAAATTGAGTCATAAGAAAATCTTATCGTTTGGATTGATCAAAAGCATCTTATAAAGTTTGGGGATATTAAATTTGAACCTTTCATTAATGATAAGGTTTTAAGGCAATGAGAAATAGTTTTAATATATTATCATCAATCATGTTATGATCTGATTTATGAGCTAAAGATTTACATCATTTGATAAAGGTATGAGTGGATTCATTAATTAATTTCTTAGCATTTATGAAATGACTAAGGCTATTTTCAAGAATATTATTGTGTTGAAATTCCTTAACTAAAGCATTGACAAAATATTCTAATTGTAAAATGTAATTTTAAGGGAGTTGGTTATACCATTCCAAATAATCTCCAAGAAATGTTTTGACAATAAGTTTATTAGTAGAAAGGATATTAGTTTGGACCCATTCTTTGTAAAGATTACAAAATATTTAAGGAAAATAGTTTGATCCTTGGTCCCATCATATGTAATAGTTTATGAAATGTTTCCAAATTTATATAGATACAATAAATGGAGGTATAGGTTTATTTTTAAGACATCAAAGAATTTTATTTGCATAATGGGTTGAGGAATGATGTTCTCATTGGCATTTCTAAGAGGAAGGGGATAAAATATCTTATTATATTGAGATAAGATGATGGAAGGTTGACTTTCCACTTTAAAGATATGATTTATTATTTGGAGTATTTGAATTTATTAGTTGTTTACATAATGTTCATTTTTTTAATCATTTGATCAATAATTTTAGTTGTATAAATAGGTGTTTTTTTAATTATTAGGAGAGGGGAGTCCTAGTATTGGTAGGAGGGGAATCCCATAGATTACTGATAGGAGGATTCCTTAAAGGGGGTTCTAAAAATTTTTAATAATTTTTGCAAGGGTGAACTAAGGAAGTTTGGATAAGTTACCATACTTGTTATGGGTATAAATGGTATTGTCAACTAGGTTAATGAAGATATGTGATTCATCTAATTCATCATGTTAGGTGATTTACATCATGTTACAATAAATAGATCTAGATGATTGTTGGGATTAGTTCAACCATGAACTGTTGTTTTCATTGGTGGGGAAAGTAGGTAAGAAATATTAACCCGTGTAAAATTTGAATAAATTAATACTATCAAGGAATATTTTATTAGGTGATTTCATGATGCTAATTAATAAAGATAATTAATAGAGTGTGTGATCAATAACATCAAATGAACATTATTATCCTAACGTGATATAATAGTTTTCAACAACAAATTTTTAATGAACTATATCAAGTCAATTTGATGGAGTATAAGAAAAATACTTTGTAAATGGCACTAGGAAAATAGATTGGGTCAGCCATGGTTGATGTAATTACACAATTTGATAAAATTAAGATAAAACTATATTAAAATTGGTCAATGTAATTGGGAAAAGTAAAGAATGATAATGAGCAAGAAATGAAATTTCTCGATTTTGGTTGATTCAGTTACACAAACTTAAAGTTTATGGTTTAAGCTATACCAAGTCTAGTTAATATCTTCAAATCTAGGGAAAAAGTTAATAGTATCAAGAATAAAAAATGTACTATATTAACCCTGGTCAATGTAGTTACATGGGAAAAAAGGTGAAAGGACAAACTATATTGAGCATGGTTGATGTAATAAAGTTTGTAAGAACTTAATATAAATAGAAAATGTGTAATATCGAGTATGGTTGATATAATTATTAGAATAAATGTGAAATAACATATAGTATCAAGCCTAGTTGATGTAGTCTGATAATAAAAGATATAAAGAAATCAAACTATATCAAACTTGATCGATGTAATGTGTTCATACAAAAAAAGTATCAGTGTTAGTTGATGTAGTAAAAATAAAAATCACAAAATTGTATCAACATAAGTCAATACTATAACAAGCAATAATTTGAAATTTTAACTATTTTTGATAGCTAATTATTTTAAATGAAGATTAGGTAGATGTGTCAAAAGGATGGGACTAATTTTTAGGATCTCAAAGATACTTTCTTGCTTATTAGATAGTGTCATGTTGATATTTTAGAGCACTACCTATAAAAAAAGTACCATTACCATAGCCCACTAAACCTAGTTGTAGGGGTAAGTTTAAAGTAACTTCCCAACACTGAGTACTAACCATTGAACTCTAGAATCAGATGAATAAATGGTTTCCTAAGGTTCAATAAAAATGGGAATCCTAGGAACATAATAAATAATGTGAGGTATGTGGATAGAAAATTATGTGTTTAGAGTTGTATTATGGCTTTGAGTATTGGGGAAATCCCATCACACAATAATTCTTATAAACAATAAACAAGGATTATAAACATAACACCATGTAACCCTTCATGATTGTAGCTAAATAGTTTGAAAAATATCTAAACATTATTTCTAGGGAAAATTAAACAAAGATTATAAAATATGAAAATCATTTTTCATAATTTATACAATGGAAATAAATAGGCAATCAACTTGAAGGTAAATGTTTAACTAATTACTAAAAATGAAAATTAGTTTTATTTGCTTATCTTGAAGATAAAAAACACACATAACTATATGGTTA
This sequence comes from Torreya grandis, assembly GCA_037957365.1. Classification (NCBI taxonomy): domain Eukaryota; kingdom Viridiplantae; phylum Streptophyta; class Pinopsida; order Cupressales; family Taxaceae; genus Torreya; species Torreya grandis. The sequence continues at coordinate 789,666 of JARHVA010004513.1, forward strand.
TAGGTTGGTGTAGTCTATTTAGATAGTAGAAATAGAGTAAACTAGATCAAATAAGTTTAATAAAATTTAGTGATAATAAATGCAAACATATAATTGTATCAACCAAGTTTGATACAATTTTATAGGGAAGAAAATAAATTTATAACTATATCAGTCTAGGTCAATATACTTTTTTTTGAAGAATCATTTTCTATATAGAATGTAAATTTTTATTTATATATCATAATTAATTTGATTAATTAAATTATTTTTTAGGTGAATTAACCTATATCAATCTAGGATGATAAAGTTGGAAAAATAATACCTAGAAAATATAACTAGATCAACCTGGGCTAATGTGGTTAGATGACTTAAGATAATAAAAATATGAGTTTAAAACCCAAATCATCTTATGTTAGGTTATCCTACTAGAAAAACACAAAATTAACACTAGATCAATATGCATTGATGTATTTTCTTACAAAAATACATAGTAGTTAGACTGGATCAATTTGTGTTGATTATATTGACACACACCAATATATTTTTTAAATGAGAAAAAATTAAAGGTTAGTCCACGTCATGTTCAATAGAATATATGAAAAAAATTAATACATATGTTAATCTTATGTTTCCTAATATATCTAGATTTAGATAAGGTAAATATATTAAATCCATTGGATAATTAGTTATATTAGGGCATGACCAATTAGATGCACTAGACTTAGATATAGGATCTAAACATAAATGGATAAGGTTGCAAAGCCTTTAGGTAATCAATATAATGAAATCATCCTAACTAATTTTCTTAATAATAATGGAATTAATCTAATCTAGTGTTACAAATATTTCAACACAAATAAGGGGGATGGTTAAAACACAACTAAAAGAGGTAAGGAACCATGGTAATAAAATAGAGGCCTAGGTTACCTAAGGTAAAAAATGGAAATTTTGAATAACCCTATAACCACACTAATTTTAAGTGTAGAGGAGATTCTAACAAGGATTTATACATTAAAAACTATTGATTATGAAATATCTATATACTAAATGAAATAACTCAGGTTAGAAATACTTACCTTGAATAGAACATGTTGAGTGTCAATCTCTCTCTTGGATGATGGTGCTTAGCAAGAGGTTTTTATGGTTATAATAATAAAAATGGTTGAAATCATCTATAGGCTAAATTATTTCTTTTAGTTGCATCTAAGACACCATAATACAAGTTATTTCCCTTTAAGACAAGATCTAAGCAATGACTTCTCCAAAATATAGATTAAAATAGAATTTTGAGAAATAATAGTGTGAAAATGAATGTTCCTCTTTATTGGATTCAAATTGTACTTGTACATATAGTGGTAAGTTTCCCTAAACCCTTTTATAATTTTAGTCAATAATATCAGCCTACTTCAACATAACTAAAAAGTTATTATTAACCCTTACACTAGGTCATCTTGAGCTGAACTAGTTACAAATCTTACGTCATGACTTTTAGAATTACATCAACTTGATCTTACCTATTTTTAATTTTATTTCGAATCATAATACACTACATCAACTTAAGTTGGTATAGTCTAAAAGGATAGTTTTTGCCTTAGTTAGGGACTATTTATGAGGAAGACTACATAGGAGATCAAGTAAGTAGGATTTTTTTGTCGATATAGGCATGATATAGGAGATCTAGTAAACATGTGAAATGCTATATATTTTTTTGATTTTTTATTTATTTGAATGCTTTTGTATCGTTCGTGTGTGTGTGTGTGTGTGTGTGTGTGTGTGTGTGTGTGTGTGTGTGTGTGTGTGTGTGTGTGTGTGTGTGTGTGTGTGTGTGTGTGTGTGTGTGTGTGTGTGTGTGTGTGTGTGTGTGTGTGTAATACATGGTTACATAAATGTTGGGCATTCCTATACCTAAGATCCATGCTAGTGTTGGGGGAATCATATTTCATAAGTGAAATTTGTACAGGTTATATATTTATGTGACATTTTATATAACATGTTGAGATATATTGATTACTTACACATATCTTTTTATTACTCATACTCTCTATAGTGTTATATTTATAGTCATTTATTTTCATCCCTTGGTATTATGTGTGAAACATTTATTTTCCTTTGTTTTTGTCCCTTACCCTTGTATATGCAACATTTATTATCCTTTATATGTGGTCCTTGTCCTTATTTGTGACATTGAATGTCATTTTGTATGCTTATATTGTGTGCATCATAGCCATGACATTATTTTTTGAAGTTTTTAAGCTACTTGAGTTTGTTGATTTTCTATGTGTCATGATAAATATCACACACCTACCAAATTTTATGTGGTGTCATGATTCATATCATGGAACTTTTTCATATAGTCATATATATTTATTATATCGATGATGGTTAATATTTTGTACATATATCCATATACATCTTGGCATGAAACTTGTATGCCTTGCATTACATATGTTTCATACATGCTTTGATGAAATATTCATTACTATGATGACATATTATACAAATATTTCCATGATTACATATATACATAGCATGATCCAATTAACTCTTTTATTTTGAGATGACTAACTCATAGGCTATATCCCTCACTTCAAAATTAGGGGATATTAATGGGATTTTCATAGAGACTCAAACCTCCATGAGCATAAAATTTATATTTTGACACATTTTACATGATTTAAATTATTATATCAATTCATAAATGGGAAACATATCTACACATTGGAATAAAGTTTTGGGTCATAAGCGATACATAAGCACTCATTTTATGGAGATGAGTTACATTTTTTTAAATCCAAATACAAGGGGGCATATGTACACACATTTATAGGATCATAAAATAAATGTTCTCATATTTATAAATAATAGAATATAAATTCATATAATTCTATATCATAATGTAATAAATTCTTGGGGTGTGAAACTTGTTCATACACATGCACAATAATGAAAAAATAATTGCAAACATATTTGTTGGTACCTAGAAGTGATCACCATTGAATTTATAATTAATTGTGTAATAAATAATTCATGTTTATTGATGTAATGTAGTTTTGATTTATTTATTCTTATATTACTTATAATGACTTTAAAATATCCCAATATGTGGCTCCCACCTTTCATATTTGGGTTATAATATTAGTTATATGAGCAATATGGTTGAGGTTCAACAACACTCAAAGGCCTTGTAACTACTCCCTATTCATTATTATTGGGTGATTTTTCTTTCCAAAAAATGTAATTTAATTATTTACACAAATTTGGATGTAATCACCCTAAATTATCCAAAAATTTAACCAAAATGAACCATTCTATAAGTGTTTTAATGGAAAGCATAATTCTCCAATTATTCAACAAGTAAGGATCATCTCCAACAACTTACATGGAAACATGATTCACCAAATTATATTTTTATTAATTAATTTGTATTAAAAATTAAAAGTTTAAATTAATTAAATTCATATTTAATTTCATGGTAATTTATTTCTACATGTTAATTGTAGGTTTTTTTGGAGCACCCTACACATTTGGAGCATATCGTCAAGATAAAGTGTAGTGTATAAACTTAGTTATATATATTTATCCTTTTAATCTATTATTTATATTTAATTTAAATACTATAATAAATGAAGATAAATTTACATACTAAACTCTTGTATCATATACTTTGTAATGCCAATTTTGACCTAGATTCACCCTACATGACATTTGCATACATATGACTCTTATTCTCCATTCTCTCACATATAAATTCTTTCCATGGGTCTAATAGTATCAATTTGATATTATTAATATATATTAATTCCATATTATGTACCAAAATAGATAATTATCATCTTCAAACATGTCTAGATCATAAATTAATGATCTTGTCTCTTGGACTTGGAAATAATTTTCAAATTTAGGTGATACCATAATTATGTACCATAAAAAATAATTGTTTCATCCTACTCCAAGAAATGATAAAATTTAATATTCAAAACATTCTTATGGGTAATCCTATAAATTTACCATGTTAATATCATCAAATATTACCTAATGATTTTCATAAAAATAGACAAGAGGTGTAAGCCTTTTCCATATCTAGGACTCATCAAAGAAACATATATACACTTGTGCATATTCAAAAATATTATCATATTATATACAATTTACCAATTATTCACAATGATAATTTCTTATAAAAGTATAAATAACCTAAAATCCAAGCCAAATTTGTCATTTTTCAAGTGTTAAAATATATATCACAGTTTGCATACATTGAGTGAACACTATTTCAAACATTCATCTAATGGGCAGAATTAAATGTTGGTTGACCCCCCCTTTGGAGTAATAAATATGTAGAAAACACCCATCCAATCAATGAAGATTGGTTTAGGTAATATGGTCCCAAATTATTTCCCTTTTTTAAATCTTAAACCTAGTATCAAAAATGGACCTATGGTTTCAAAATGAGACAAATTTTATAGGTATTACATGCATGGTCATAAATAAAGATCATACACATAGATAGAAGAGAATAAATCATGATGTCATATACTATGATAGAGATTAAAATTAACATATATGAAACCAATATATTTCTTTATAAATTTAATATGGTACTAGCTAAAGGCTAACACTACTATTCAATCTTGCTAAGAACTCTATTTCATATATATGCAATTCAAAGTCTAGTTTCCTATTTTTCCTACTACCTGAATCTAGTCCCTGAGTTGCATAGTGTGATAACATGCTAAGTATATTAGCCTTATTAGTATTTTTTATAACTATTCATTAAAAGTTTGAAATCAATTTATGCCTTTTACATTTAGATTTATGTTTAATTTTAATATTTCATAAAATTTAAATAATACACATAGTTTTACACTTGTTTACAGTTAACTAATTCAAAATAAGGTAAAACATCTTGTAACCTAACATGTATCATCCTAAATATACACTTCATAATGTAATGAAACTATCATAATGATATTATAATTATTATTTTACCTTATTTTTTATATAAAAAATAAATGTATATTGTAGTTATATAGGTGTAAAATTAGAGTATATCATAATGCTAAATATGTAAAATAATCAATAATTCTAATTTTGAAAAAAATACTAAATTTGGAAAATTACTAATTTGGGAAAATAGTAAGGAAAATATAATTAACTCACACAAATATTTTATTTGGTTTTTTAAGATGTCAAAAAGTGAGAATCAATAAGAGACATGACTATTCATGTTCCAGATCAGGGACTAAATAAAAAATTTCTTCTAAATAGGTTTATTATAAGTGGATGGTAGTATAGATCTTTCAATTCTATTGAACTTAAACTTATCCTAGTTGACTATGATAGATGAATGACAACAAAATATAGATAAAATAGAATTTTGACAATGATGGGATTGGAATATATCTATGGATAAGACCATTATAACTATATAGTAGCACATGTCATTATAGTCTATTGACCATGGTCTTATCTTTATTGACTATGATGAAAAACTAATCATTGTGCTTCATACACTTGTATACATTGAAAAATATGAGATGTCTCAAAATATATTTTTATACACATATTTAATTGTGTTGCTTTCTTTGTTTTTGAAACCCTAAGGGAACTTTGATAGCTTGAAAACCTTTTAAAAATATTGTAGTGTAATGGGATGAACTAAACTCAATCACTCCCTTTGATTATTTACAACTGCCAACATATCCAATAGTCCAAGGAAGGAAATAAACCCCACATAGTTATCCCACTAAGAATGATTATGAAATTTTGATCCTTAATTATATGATTGAAGCTATAAAATGGTTTTGATACTTGAAAAAGATAGATCATGAATTCATTTGGATTGCTCTTGACTTGGATAATGACTATTCCTTGTGAGTGATCACGACTTTTTGATATAATGGGGTAAATTTTATCAATGTACATATGTGTGTAATCTTAAACCAAGTGAATATAAAGTGGTGGAAATGAATGACTCTTGATATATATACATACATATATATATATATATATAAGAAAATATTTTGATAGTTTTCTTTAGTCTAACTTATTAAAAGTGCAAGAAGACTCAAAATAATGATTTGAATTTCATAAAATACATGTTATTTATTATGGGATGTGGTCATTGGAATGGGGTAGGAGTATTTTAGTACTATTTTCCACCTAGTGCAGACCTATTCTATATGAATAGGGACAGTTTTCCTTGATAGGGGACATTCTAAGGATGATGTTGAGTAGTTTGAGAATTTGGCATTGAATGTTATGTATAATAGTGATGGACAACAAAGGGTTGAACTTGTATATGGATCAAATTCTTAGAATAATGGTGAATAAGAGTCATGTATTGGAGCATAATTCATGTAGTTTTGTATGTGTCAAGAATTAAGATTTTTAAATACTTATGAGCAAATTTATGTGTCTATATTTGACCCTCATTTATTATATTAATGAAATTGGTAGATTAAATGATAAATAATTTAATATGAGTGTGTAAAATAGAATTTATATTTTCACATTTACGTCAATTGTGAATGTCACTCAGATTTATCAAATCCTGTAATATCTCATGAAGTAGTCATTTTTTTTGAAATTTTAAAAATCTAAACTTTTAAAATTGAAAAGGGTGTTGGGAAGTAGTAAACCTATATGGAGATGAAAACAAAATATTATGTAACATGTAATTGATGATGGATAATTATGACCTTTCACTGAATCACTTGTAGAATTTGAACTAATGTAAACTGAGAGTGATCAAGCCTAATTTTTAATAACAAATAAAAATATTCAATTATAAAGATACATTATTACAACTCTCATGAAGGGGGAATAGTACACAAGGTAGTAATCCAAAAATATGGAACCATGATATATTAAATAGAAGAAATGCTAAGGCCATTGAGTTTTACTAGACTCAAATGTACATCACTTGTAATAGAAGATGTAACCACATAATATGTTAGCTAGAAGTAATGTAAAGGGCATTAAATGTCACTAAACCTCAACATACATTACCTGACACATATTTTAAATCACACTAGTATATATGGATCTATATTCTATTTTTCATAATCAAAATGGAATGAAATATATTCATTCCCCCATCATGACCGTATTACTCATATATTTGAATTGAAATATTTTTCATTTAATCTTTGAAATTTGAAAATGTGTATGAACATATATCATGAATTTTTAAATTTGATATTGTAATTTTAAGCTTTGAATAAACATGAGCATGAATATGAATATGTATCATACCCCATAAATATGTTTGAAGTGATATTTAATGATGTACACCTATATTCCTAATTTTAGCTATATTTTCAAATTATAGCTTTGATCTTACAACTTTTTCTCATATTCCCATGTATAAACATTCAATTATGTAATATTTTCTACTTTGAGTATTTAAAAATTAAGTGTTTATGCATGTAATATGGCCCAAAAAATTATATCAATGTGTCATTATCTATCATTTATTTGATTTTTTAATTTATTTGAACATTTGGAAACCTATAATCTATTGTAAAATATTATAATTCATTATTTTAACCTTTTATCTATCCCAAATCTGATTTTTATGTGCATACAGGATTGGATTTCTAAGAGAAGCACATTGTGATACCCCCTTTTGAGATGAAGGTTGTATCCTACAAGTCACTCATCTCAAAAAAAGAGTTAAATTTATTATGTGATAAATATATAACCATGTACTAATTATCTCTCCATGTGGAGAGTATGTCATCATAAAAATGAATTTTTCATTGAAGCATGTACATAACATATTGAATGTGAGGCATAAAAGTGTCATGTCTAGATATATTTATAAATTAAGAGAGTAATAAACAATATTTTTTTAAATTATAGTAAACATTAAAATTACATGATATGTGTCATGAAACCATGAGTCAATATAAAAAATCATCATACACAATGTCAATGTCATAAAATAAGGACAATGGTTACATATAATCGACATGAATGTGTCATAACAAACTAGACCAAGGACTGCACACAAAGGACATTAATAATGTCAAAAAAAAGGGTCATGTTCAAATGTCACACAAAACATAGGGTCAAGGTAACAAGTAATGGACATGTTATAATGTCACACATACCAAGAAAAAATATCATAGTATGTTTGATAAAATTTCAAACTGTAGATTAGGAATCTAAATAAAGTTACTTCAACTATTAGTGAATGAAATCAAAAACAATATTGAATAACATAAAATTATAATCATATTCCATAGGATTGATAAAGGTCAAAAAATAATTAGAATCAAGTAGAAAGTAAATAAACTCTTTATACCTTCCTTGGAGACTCTTTATCTTGCCAAGATGAATAGGTGTATGCTTAGCTTATAGAGCTAGAATATTTTGGTAATGTTGACTCCATGCATGGTAAATGTTTCCCATTATAGACACTTTGATTTGGATTGGAAATTTTGCATCATAATTATGAATAAATATGAATCTCTAATATGATTTATACACATTAATTTTAGTTCAATAGAGCATGTCTACAATGAAGGTGAAGGCTTCAATTTTTATACTTTTGGTTTGAATGTGAACCATTAATCTAAGATCAAGATAAATGGTGGAGAATGAATCCTAAAAATCATAATTACACACATAGTGTATAAAAACTCCATTTAAGACCATTTTGGAGTGTGAAATGAAGTCTTTGAAAAAAAGGGCAATAACTGGTCCTTTTGGAGTGTGTAAGAGGTTATGTAAGAGAGGAGTGTGTAAGATGATTTTTAAGAGGTAAGAGAGTGTGTAAGTAGCCATGTTAGAGATAAATTTATCCACACTCCACTCCATTCCATTTTATTTCCCCTATGACATCACCAATGTGAGGTAATAAAGCAAGTTTTATTTAGGAAAATAGAACAGTTCCAAAAGGATATGTAATTTCCTATTAGAGGAAAATTAAGATTATTTAAGTAGGATTAATCAATAACTAGAGGAATAGTGGTATTTTTTAATGTTCTTTCATTAATCAAATATTTATTTAATTGAATTATAATAACATTTGCAATGGGTTGATTTGATTTAGGATGCACTTGATAAGATTAATATTGTGATAGATCTATTGACCCAATCAGATATGTGTCATTGATATTTTGGATTAAATTGGTAGTTATGCAGGTAAATTAATTCATTTTGTTATTTACAATAAAATTTACATTTGATAGTGTAAATTCATTCCAATTGTATTTTGACATGAAAGTGGTTAAAATGGAGTGTCTAAATTTTTCCCACATTTGATAAATCATTATGAGACATAGGTAAAGTAACATATTTTAAAGAATAAAAAAATTGTTAAGAAGACACTTGATTATGATTTAATAATGATTTTATCATTCTTTTATTAAAGTTTCAAGTCATTGGACTCAATTTTATTCCACAAAAGTAACTTGACAAACCCTAGATGCCCCCTTGAAGGAATGGAAAAAAATTATTTAAGATGGATGGGCCCTCAAAATGAATTAAATGCATATTTTGGGGGAAAATAGGTTGAAAAATGAATAAAATAGGATAAAATGGGACAAAACATGACCAATGGATCCAGAACTAGGCCTTTGAGGAAGAATATAATGTCAATGGGAAACAAGGATAGTAAAAAATTTCAAATTTCAAGTTTTATATTCACCCTTGTGTGGTAAAAAGTATTCATTTTTACCTTCCCATTAATAATAAAATTTATTTGGTTTTATGTAAGAAACAATGGTGAATAATGGATCTTTGTACATAATAAAGACATATTAACAACTGAGTCCAATAGTATAGGTGGCCATCATAGAATGGGCAATCGATGAGTAGGTTCCACCTTTGTAAATTTGACATTTAATAACATTTATGGATAGTTGAAGGTAGGAACTTGTTGATTATACCAATTTCATGGATAGATGAAATCAGTGGTTTTACTTACAAAAGTAGCAAAAACACCAAAAAATTGATGATTTCATCATAAACAAAAAGAAGAAGAAAAAGGCTGAGAATTCCCTAAAAAACAAAAACACATTGAAAGTGAAATAACTAAAAAAATTAAAAAAAAATTACTTGAATAAAAAAATGCTAAAGAACATAGCAAGAATTGAAACTATTAAATAAAATAGTGAAAACACTCAGGCAGGGAAATTGGTATAAGAAAGATAAAATGAGGTCTATAATAATATAAGTGGCCAATTGGTCTAGTCAAGGAAATAATTAGAATTATGTTTTCAAAATGTATAAGTAGATTAAATTTAGCTTACACAATTGTTAGCTAGGTTTGAATATTACTAGATTTAGTGATTTATTCTAACTTTCTTGTGCATGTAAGAGAAAATTATTATCCTAATCGCATGTGAGAAGAATTATCATTATTTATGGTCAAGGTAGATCTATACTGAGGATATGTGTACTTTATTGGATATCATGGTTTTATTACATGTTGCTCACTTGCCTATGATCATAGCACATAGGTCATACCTTAGTACACTAGCTGAGAGGTGGTACTCAAAGCGAGGTAAATTTTAGTGGCCCATATAGATATTAACTTGGGTTTTTTTAGATAATATCTAAGTATGTGTTTTAAAATTATGGAAAAAGTTAATACATGGTGTTTAGGTGATAAGGAAAATTGATAAGTGAATCATAACATGGCATACAATCTAAATGGGAATGCAATTGTATAGAAAACTTACAAACACTTGATCCCTTTCCCACTATTGAAATTTGCTATTATGGATATATGGGTGGATGTATTTTACATATAATGGTGAATAAGCTCATTTTGACTTTTGATAGAGTTAAAAAATATATTTATATGTACAAAATTTATTGTAAATAGTAGGCAAGTCAACCTAGAAAACTAACTTACACACAGATAATTTAGGTGAATCCACATTATTCACCACCCCCTAAAATAGACTAATGTCAATTTATTACACTAAAATATTCATGAATTAATGAAGAATAAACACTAAAATTTACCCTAACTCAGAGATGCATATTCTAAGGCTATTAATTAAAAGATGGGCACTATACTGGATGGGCCCTATAAGGAGATGAGAATTATTTGATGACTTTGTCAATGGTCTTGATATTTCCATGGAGAGTCAGGTAGTATAAATTTATTTGATTGAGACCTACATAGGTATTAGATATATGACCTACTAATAGAGGAACCTTATGCATCTACAGATATAGATCAATAGGTATTAGTATTGATGTATATTATCAGTGACATCCTAATGCCTAAAAAGAGTGGTTAGTTATTTCAAATGGGCTTAGGTGGAGTGGTAATAAATATGTTGGATGGCATAACTATCTTTACTTAGGGGGAAATTGTACTAGCCCATCTATATCATGATTTACATATGGTTGCATATTGAGGTAGTGATAGCATTATCAAATATACATTGATCCAATGATAGGCTTGGGAGTGCATATCTATAGATCAGCCAATGGGTGGGAAATGATTATGGGGGCCAAAGTATCCCATCACATATGGATGGGTCTAGATAGTGGTAAGCCATAGAAGATACATAGGGTATATCTACCTATATCATAGGGTGTTAGATGATATGGTAGATGGATTTATCCAGTTCCCTTATCTACATTTATAGATTAAGTGGTTGATTCATGGGTGGTAAATGACATTTATGAACATAATATGATTAATTGTAGTTAGATAAGCACATATTATGAGGATTATAGACCATATAGGGTATAGTGATAGTTTCACATGCAACAGGATATACAAGAGGCTCTAGGATTCTTTGTCCATTTTACCATAGAGATTAGTATATGGGAATCATTGATAGATATGAATATAGCCATATCAAGCTATGGCTTAGTACCAAAAATTATTTGGGAATAAGTAGGGACCTATCATAAGTAGGCATGATATTATATTATATAGAATCTAGGTCCAAGTTTAGGATAGAAAACTTGGAATTTCCCCAAGGTGTCCCTATATGATTGATACCATTAACCATAGTTTATATAGTGGGTTAGGTATATGATCAGGGCCATGGCTAAGTACCAATAGAGGTAGCTTTAGAGGCTGAGATAGGGATATAGATATTGAGGGTGGGTACATAAAGATTGAGGGTGGGTATACAAAGGTTAGTGGTTAAGACCTATGACTAGATGTGGAGATTAGAGGGATAGAATATAGAGAGTCCCAAGAGACATATAGGAGGATGAGGGACCCATGTGAGGTAGATCATTTAGGTAAAACTAGAGATGGTAGAGATACATATATGCATATGATATAAGAGTATATTACTACTAGCGTAGTGGATATATATGGCTTACAAGTATGAGTGATCTAGTTACAGTATCAGCTGACTTAGATAGATGCATAGATTATAGCTCTTAAGTCAAAGATTACCTTATTGAAGGTAGAGGTGGTCCAGATAATACTAGTTTATGATGAGAGAGATAGGGATAAAGTATATGTATAGAGGTTACACAAGGAGTCAGATACATTGTGATAATGCCTATAGATCCAAGTTTATCATAGATTATTCTTGAGAGCCTTCAGACAAAGGATAAGGTAGCTTATTATTGGATCTTGTAAGAAAGGGTCATATAACTAGAGAGTAGGGAACCTGATTTTGAGGTCCAAGAGGTATAAAGGACAATAATGAGGTCCATTAAATCTAAGACAAATCATAATTCATGGTTAGGGTATTCAGTACATCATCTACCACCTCCTCCACCACCTAGGCCTGGTGGGCCACCACCATAGCTATCAAGGCATGAGGATATTTAGAGTTAGAACTAATAAATATATCTCATTGTATTTTATATCATGATTTGTATATATGCTTGATGTATATGACATTGGTAATTCAAGATATATATCATTCTTTTTGTATATTTTTAAATCCATTAATGTACATGGATTCATATATATATATATATATATATATATATATATATATATGAATGATATGATATATGATGATGATCTTTTCTAATTCAGTTGTTTTTTTATCACCTCATGATGTTAGAATAAAAAATGTGAGTAGATGATTTATGGTTATTGTTGTTGATCATGTTGATATGTAATGTATCAAATTTGTTTTCCATGATTCTACCTTATACTTATCATAGAGATGATTGATGTTATTTATTGTATTGTAAATATCATATTCTTTTTAATTTGGCACTTGAGATTGATTTAGTTGGTCATGTTTCAAAAATGTTTAGGAATTTTAGTATAAACTGATTTGTTTATATGTATCATGAATAAAGTATGGATTAATCATGGTATTATTCTTGTTGTAGGATAGTAGGCAAGGAGATGTATTGCTACAAAATTACTTGTTAGACCTCTAGCACTTGATTTTTTATTTTGTTTTTGACATTATGAATCATAATTATACATAAATCATGATAAAATTAGATGCATAAACATAATAACTTGGTCACAATGCACATGTAAACAACTTAAGATCATTATAGTAAATATAAATACTTAAATTTAAAACATAATGCAACAAACCAAGATTAGGTTATGTAAAAAAATACCAACAACTCAAGAACAGGATATAAAAGATCTAGAATTAAGTGTACAGTATAATTATATAAACCTAAGGAAACCAACAAACATAAAATAAATTCACCAATAACAATAAAGAGGTAATGAACTAGAAAACACACTCGCACACACAATATTGAAAATAAAATCATCTGATTAACCATTTGTGTGTGTGTGTGTGTGTGTGTGTGTGTGTGTGTGTGTGTGTGTGTGTGTGTGTGTGTGTGTGTGTGTGTGTGTGTGTGTGTGTGTGTGTGTGTGTGTGTGTGTGTGTCTGTGTGTCTGTGTGTTTGTGTGTGTGTGTGTGTGTGTGTGTGTGTGTGTGTGTGTGTGTGTGTGTGTGTGAGAGAGAGAGAGAGAGAGAGAGAGAGAGAGATAGAGAGAGAGAGAGAGAGAGAGAGAGAGAGAGAGAGAGGTGTTACTCTAAGACACAACCCCAAGTGAAAGAAATATGTCAAATGTAGATGTTTTTAAATGTTGGTATGGAGGGAATAGAAGAAAATGGATGAAGTGTCTAAGTTAACCCAAGATGAGCCATGTATCCAAGCACTACCTCCATATTCTAGTGAACTCTAGGCCAAATGTATTTCTCTTGTGAAATGGGATAAGAATAATGGGAATTGTTAAGAGATAAGGAATCATTGATAGTGGAAGATGGGATGGAATCAAAAAATGGTCAGAGCATGTAAGTGATTATATTGAAAAATGGAGAGATCATCAAATGGTAAGAGTGGTCGAGCTGACCTGAGATGCCCCATACATATAAATGTTTCTTACATAGTCTGTGTAGACCTCAGAATGATGTTGATCTCCCATAATTGGGAGGATATTAAAAAAATACTATGTTGATTGGAAATGATTGTGAGTGGATAAGAGGTTCCCACCTAGTAGATGGTAAAAAAGGTACCATCCAGAATGAGACCAAAGTTCATTTGTGAATAGTATGACAAGTTGTACATAATTTTTTATGGATTTATACCTCTCCTAAATATTTTAAGCCAATTTATGAATTTTCTAATTTTTAGGGTTTTTGAAAGTTTTGTTGTGCTTTTTATGATTTTTGGGTTTTTACAAATATTTGGATTGTTGGAATAATATATTTATATTAATATTTGACAAGGATATTTTATAATGGGATATAAACAAATGTGCAAAGGAGCCATATATCAAAGGAAAAAGTAACCTTAGATAGGGTTTTAATGACTAACTCACAAAATAATGAGAGTGTGGCTTAAAATTCTCATAAATGGTGAGAACATGGCTTAAAATGTTCTCAAAATAGAGAGAGCATCAATTAAATTTATCATAAAATGGTGAGGTTGTGTATTAAATTGATAATAAAATGGTGAGAGAATGTGGAGTAATTCGCTTGTAAAATAGTGAAAGTGTGACTTAGATCTCTTACAAAATGGCAAGATCATGGATTATCTCACTTAAAAAAAGTTGAGAGTGTGGCTTAACTCACTCATAAAAAGGTGAGAGTGTGTCTTAACTCACACATAAAATGAATAAAGCATGGAATAGGGTGATTGATTAGACATTTAAAATTAAGTGTTGCCTATATAGTCTAAATCAGTAACAGGTTGAAGTACGGGTTTGGTAAAGTGGTATAAATGGTATATATTTTTTCCAAATTAAAATATGTATTTTCAAGAACCATAACATATAAAAACCATGTCAAAAAAGTTTAAGATACTAGCTTCAAGGATGTGTTGATGATTAACAAATCTAAATTACCCATTAAATCTTTCTCTAAATTGGCCATTTGAATTTTTCTATTGTAGCTTTGAATTGGAATCAAGATCAAGATTTTAAGAGGATTTGGGAATGAGGATTGTCATAATGAGAAAAAAACTGAAACGAATATGACAAGATTTTCCCCCAAGCAAAATTTTTCATAGAAAATGTTCGAGAAAATCAAGCTTAATACCACTTAAGATGCATTATAAGTATGGGATCACATAGCTCTTTCCCCTCTATTGTATCCAACCTATATCCTCTAAATCCATAGTTATAATAATTAATGATAATAGCCAATCAGGATCAAATTTACCTTATTTTCATGAACTTCATTATTATTTTTCTAGTTCTCTTTCAGCACAAGATCACAAACTACAAATTATTTGGGCTTGATACACATGTTAAAGTTATGGCATGCCCTATTTTGATATGCTTGAAAATTATTAAAGGTGGTAACCTATTTTCATCAAGTAGTTCCAATTATTGCAGCTAAACTAATCTATAATCATCATCAATGATATCTTTTAGTGAAACGTGCAAAGAAGGCAACTTGATCTCAATAGGGAGAATAACTTCAATGACATAAACTAAGGAATATGGTGTGGATCTTCTGGGGGTTTAGTTATTGGTACAATAATCCTATAGGGTAGGAAATAATTTTAAGTGCCAATAACATCTAATGGAATTAATAGTATTTTAAAGGATTTGGACTAGGGTTTTGTTAGATGCCTTAGCTTAACCATTACTTATAGGAAAATGAGGAGTGGAAAACTATTATTTGACATGGTACTTGGCACAAAAGGCTTTGGTGTCCTTATTTTTTTAAGATTTTAGTGTAGGTTTTTATTCCATTTAATGGTTTTTTATTATCATAGGTTTTTATTACATTTAATGGTTTTTCCCTACACATGTTTGCTTAGCTTTATTAGGTGTTACTTAGGTGTCTTTTTAGGTCTTTGTGAAAGATAATCCCACATTCATGATAAAGTAATGACATGTTTATATTTCACCTATATAATGTACCTTCTTAAATATTTTATAGATAATGATGATAATGTTAATATTTCAATATTTTGACTATTGAGTAATTACTTCTTCCTCGATCATGTTTGATTTTACTACTACATACAAGTAATTTTTTCATGCATTTGAATTTATCTAGTAGATCCCTGATTGTGGCCCATTCCAACATGGTTTTAGATATTTTTTGATAGATGAATACCATTTTTCTTATTTTTAAACCTTGATTTTTAGCTTGAATTTTATAGATCTACCATTCATTGACCTAGCATATTATATATTCACCATTTCTTATAGTTTTCTCTTATTCTAAGATCCTTGGTGGATCAAAATCTAGAAAAAGAACAAAGGAGAAGGTGTATTTTATTGGTCATTTTTCATTTTTTAGGTTTTCATGCAAAATGGATTGTGTCATTAGATTCAAAATGTGTCAAAACCCTAGGATTGGTTGTAAACATAACCTAGATTCATGACATTCATTTTTTCCTATTTTTGGAGGGTTACAGGTATTTTTCAGTGATTTCACATAAATACATACATTATATAGTCTCCAAGGAAAATAATTTATAGGTTTTTCTATAATTTTATACATATATAGTGGTTATTTGGTTGAATTTTAGGAGGCATACTAGATTTGATGCTTTTTTAGAAAATTGGTTTATCATACTTGTGTGCACTATGAAAAACTCTAATATTCTTCGCACTACAATAACCATCAACTTTTCCATAAATTTAAAAGATAAATCCTAATTATATTACTCCTAATCCTTATGAATTTAATTATTGGCTACATATCTAATGAAAAATCTTAATATCAGGATATTTAATTGCAAGAGCAATCGTTATCCCTAACATCAAGACCTGACTGTGGGCATAGTCAACTTCCCTAACATTAGAATTTTGGATGATAAGAGTAGTCTAAAACCATAATGATAGGATTTTAGACTATAAGAGAAGTACATAACACATACATTAGGATTCCATACTATAGGAGTAGTCAAAAATCTTGACACTTGTAGGAAGGGGTGATAACCCTAACACTTTTCCCCATTGTGGGAACTATTAATCATTCTAACATTGGGCATCTGAGGTGCATGTGTAATTTTCAACCATAGTGTAAAAAATTCAGGTAACCATGACACTAAACCCCAATTCTAGACATTTTTATTATGGGATTAGTCTAAAACCTTGATGACTATGCAAGGACTCCCAAACTCTGATGATAGCCATAGGAACATCAAATTTAAGATCACAATTTGTGATACTATTTATTTTCAAAAGAGGGTCATTTTTAGGATGATTTCATCCCCATCAATCACATTAATCAAAGTGATGGGGGGAGAGCACCCAAATTTTTTCTTAGCCCCTGGTCATATTGGAGTTAAACCCTTGGTCATGTCCAACCTAAAATTGCTTAACTTTTACACTATAGGTGCATAAGTTTTTTTAGGGAAGTTACCACCAACTTTTTTTAAATTATTTTGAAACCAAATTTTTTATGAAAAGTGGAGAAAATTATTTTTTATGATCAATAAGCATTCAAACATGCATAACTTTCAGCCTACTACTCCTTTTGAAATGCCATTTTTTTGAAAGTTTGACTTTTTTAATCTCTATGAATTAGTGATATTCTAGTTACTTGTAAATTTAAACCTCTATAAATTTAATAGGTTTCATATTACTATTATATAAAAAATTTAGTTAAGACATAATTCCTTTTTTCACTATGGATCTAAGTTCCATTTAATTCTTAAACCATTCAACTATTACAAGTGGAAATTCAAAGTGAAAATCCTCCTGAGGAGAAAAAGATTACACTAACTCACAATGGGTATAGAAATAGAAAAAAAACCTAAAGTAGATAAGGTGAAGTGGTATAATAAAAGTGTTGAAGCCTATAGTATTCTATGCCTATCTATGTCTCAAAACTTACTCTTTCATATTAAATCTATAAAAGCTAAATCAAGTGTGAACCTTATTATAAAAACTCTTTCGAAAGTAGGATGTCATGAATGGTCATGATTTGGAGAATGAGTTCATTAGTTTGAGTTAAAATGACTTTGATACAATTAAATACTTATTCAAAATTTTAAATCTCTTAGGTTATAGTTGAAACTATGTCATTGATAAAAAGGATGAATAATCAATCCTTTTTATCCTTGAAAAACTGGGTTTGATTATTTTGTCTTTTTTTTTTACCTTCCCCACCACCAAATGTGTTATTGTAGATACATATACCATGTCTTCCTTGGACAATTTTTATGCTAACTTGACTCAAGAGAAAGATAATCTTATTCAAAAGGGTACACTGAATTCATCCAAATATAATGCCTTAATTATGAGTCATGACAAACAAAAGGCTTCTAGTAGAAATGAGAAGAAATAGAATAAGAAAGATCTAGAGAAATGAAAGGGTCATAAATTTGATGTTCAGCCAAGAGCATCAAAAGAGTCCTCATATTTATATAGGAAATCTAAGAAAAAGTGACTCACATGTAACTAATGTAAGAAATTTGGACATGATGAATCTAAATGTATGAATAATTAGGTTGACAAACTAAAAATTTGCTCAAGAAGCATAATATCAATGTCCCTAATTATTCTAATTAGATTTCATCAGCATATGAGTCTTCTAAGGCCAAATATAGTAAGAAATAAAAAGATAAGGGAAAAGCACTTTTATTAATTTCATCCCAACCTTCCGCACGGGTTATTTATTCTAGTACATTACACCACATTGATTCATCATAAGACATGTTCTCATCCTTGGATCCTTGTTCTAAACCTTCCATCTTGTTGGGTGATGATACTTATGCTAAATTTAGTGGGAGTTGATTTGTTGAAGTGAAATATGGGACATTTTATGATGTTATATAATGTCCACTTTTTCCTTATGAAAGAATTTTTAGAAGATGGTTAGCCTTTTTGGTTTCCATAGGTTAAATTAGTGTGGGGAGTCACTATTCATGATTTATTACTCACTGTCTCTATTAATGGTGATATGGTAGGTGATGAAACATAAGAGGTGACTTGTGGATGATGTGGCATCGCCCATAGGGGAGCTCAAATGTGCTAAAGTTGATTTGAGATAAAGTGGGATGAATTTCTAAGAGGGAATAGTGTTTTGGCATGTGAAGCTGTTTTGAAATAGTCAAAATTTTATAAGATCTTGTTTGAGAATTTTTGGGGTCACATGGAAGAAGATGACAAGACTAAAATATTTTAGATTTGCTCTCACATGTGTGAGTGAGGTGTCCTTTTGGAAGCATGTGGATGGTGGGTAACAAAGATAAAAGGAGGGTGGCTAATTTGTATCTATCTTTTTGACTAACTTACATCCTAAGGCAACACTTCACATGGGTTATTATTATGGGGTGCCATTTTATTCTCTCTCTCTCTCTCTTGTCATTCTCTCTCTTTTCCTCTATTCTTGTAAATTCTATATAATGAGCTTATCCATTTATGAAAGATATGTTGAATATTATAATCCCCCTTTTTCTAAGAATTTAACTCATGTTCATTCTTGTAACTTAAACTTAGTTTAGCTTATCCCTATGAGAAGGACGAAAACCCATAGAGTGAAGAAATATGTGAGGATGAAAACCCTCTAAGGTTTGGTGGTCTTGGAGGTGAGAGATCTTCCCTGGTTAGATTTGGTGGTTTCACTCAACAACTACGTTGGTGCTTCAAAAGAGATATAATGTAAGTAATTATGTAATGTTTATATTCTATTTGTATTATTTATTTAGAGTCTATATGTAATATTCAATATTTTCATAATATTATATTATAATTTTTTATTAGTTTGGTATCTCTTTATTTTATGTTTATGTTTATGCATAAGTGTTGAGTTTGAATATTAGAGTGTGAGTATTATTTAGTAATATTCCCGCTTGGGGATATTAGAGTCGTATAAAATATTTAATGTTGAGTTTAGTTTATTAAATTTTATTAAATATCCCAGTCTGGGATACTATAGTGGTATCAAAGCTTGAAATCCTACCATCTTATGAGGGTTTCTGGTTGTAGAATTATTTATTGATAGAGTTGTAGTGAACATCGAGTGGTGACGACTACCAAATTTTCTCCCTCAAAAGAATATTTGTTGAGGAAAAGATAGAATGAAAAAAAAATTCAAACAATTAGTGAACTTTTACAAAGGCAACAACAACTATGTGATAGGATATTTCAACAAATGAAAATAGAATTTTCATGGGCACATGTAGAGAGGTTCTCCATATAAGCAAAGGTTGGAAATGACACGCTTGTTTAATAAGAACCCATAAATATCCAAAATGAAAATAAATAAGTTGTTCCTATTCAAGGAACACACATCCCTCTTCCAATGATTAAGTATGTGCCACAAAGGGAAGATTTTTAGACATGTGAATAGAACAATAGAGAAAAATAACAATCTAACTTGCCCAAGATAAATGAAGAAAAAGAAGTTGATAAGCTCAACTTTAGGCTTGAATATACTGAGGATTGATTGGAAATTACTCAAATTTATCTTCAAAAGGTGTACATTTAGCATTTTTTTGGTAGCTCAAGTGAGCCAAATAAGGATGAAATGGATCCTATTGAAGATGTGAAATCAACACTTAGTGATTATTCATTATTTGAGCATAATGTGGTGAAAAATTTTGATCAAAGTGATGGTGAGAAAGAAGATAATTTTGAAGATCATAGTGATCCTAAAAATAAATACATGGTGGATCAGTCACCTTTTCAAGTCACTCCTTTAGCTATACATGAGTTGGTTCACAATGTTGTCAAACAATGTGAGCATAAGTTGATGTCGTACTTAGCATAACAAGTTACATCCATAAGAGAGGAGAACATGAGTCTCCATGAAAATTTTGGGGTGGAAGGACATGCTAATTTGGATTTTTATAAATTATAAAATATCGATAAGTCATATGGACTTAGTCTTATCAGAGTGGTATAACAAATTCATGGTGAAGAGTTTCAAAGGTTTGTTTAAGATCTTAGTGTTTGGATTCCTAAAGTGAAACAGATTGCTCAAGGACAAGAAAATTTTGGGAAGGGAATATTTTAATGTCCCTCTTTATCCATAATAGACATTTAAAGAATACCAGTGGCTTGTTTTATTCCTGTAGGCTATTTTGGGTTTTGTAAAGGATTTTTAGTGTGGGATCACTATTCATAGTCACTATTCATGTGTCAATATTCATTATCACTATTCATGAGTCACTATTTATGGCAGCATGGTAGGTGATGGAGGTGATGATGCATCTAAGGATGGGTCTTATGCATGGTGTGGTTTGGCTCACATGTGGATATAACATATTATCTTGTGCATGTGAAGGAGTGAGTGACTAAAAGACAAGTTTATTTATATTTTATGAGTCACATGTCTACCTTTTGGGATGAATAGAAGGGATGGGTTGAAATTATATAGAGGACCATTATTTTGGGATGTGAAATACTTTTGAATGGGTAAAAAGGTGTTGGGAAAGAACATGGGATAGTGGGGGATCAAATCACTATTATTGATTAATATGGGGAAGAAATTGGAAAGAGATTAAAACTACTTTTATAAGCACACAAAAAGTGGGAGATAAAGATAAAATAAAGGTGATCATGTAATTCAATGTTGACCTTTCTCACATAGGGACAAGCATATTCCCATTTTCACATGTGTGAGTAAGGAGGAAATTTTGGAGTCATTTGGCACAATGGTGGAAAAGAGAGGATTCTCTCCTAACCCTTACACATGGGGTCACATGACCAATAGTAACTCTTTTGGCCCACATGGATATGAGGTGTAAATCTCTTTATCCTCATGTTCCTTCTCTCTTCCCTTCCTCACTTGTAAATTCTATATATTGATGCTCTTCCTTTGTAAAAGATATGTTGAAGATTATAACCCCCCCTTTTGTAAGAATTGAATTGATGTTCATTCTAGGAACTTAAACCTAGTTCAACTTATCCCTCTCCTGAAGATGAAAACCCTTAGAGTGAAGACATATTTGAGGATGAAAATGCTCTAAGGTTTGTTGGTCTCAATGGTGAGAGATATTCCATGGCTAACTTTGGTGGTCTCACTCAGAAACTACATTGGTGCTTCAAAGGAGATATTTTGTAAGCAATTGTTATGTAATATTTCTATTCTATATGTATTATTTAGAGTCTATATGTAATATTGAATATTTCCATATTATTATATTAGAGTTTTTATTAGTTTTGTATCCCTCTATTTTATGGTTATGTTTATACATAAGTGTTGAGTTTGAATATTAGAGTGTGAGTGTTATTTAGTAATATTCTCACTTAGGGATATTAGAGTGGTATCAGAGCTTTAATGTTGAGTTTGGTTTATTATATTTTAGTAAATATCCTAGTCTAGGTTGTTATAGTTGTATCAGAGATTGTGATCATGCCATCCTGCGAGGTCTTGTGTTTATAGAATTATTTGTTGGCAATGTTATAGGGAACATGGAGTGGCAATAGCTACCCAAATGTTTTCCTATAAAAAAAGAGATGTTGAGGCATAGATAGAATGACAAAAAAATTCAAACAATCAATGAACATTTCCATCATCAACAACTCTTTGATAGGATACTTCAA
Source organism: Torreya grandis (assembly GCA_037957365.1). NCBI lineage: Eukaryota > Viridiplantae > Streptophyta > Pinopsida > Cupressales > Taxaceae > Torreya > Torreya grandis. The sequence goes on from JARHVA010004513.1 coordinate 812,542, forward strand.
CAAATGAAAATATAAGTTTTATGGGCATGTGCAGAGAGGTCCTCCATCCAATTAAAGGTTGGAAATAATTTGCTTGTTCAATAAGAACCCATAAATATTTGAAATGAAATTAAATAATATGTTCATATTCAAGGAACACCCATCACTCTTCCATTTATTGATTCATTCCACAAAAGGAAGATTTACAGACATGTGAAGAGAATAACAAAGAAGAAGAACAATCAACTTACCCAAGATTGATGAAGAAAAATAAGTTGATAAGTTCACCTTTGAGCTTAAATATACTGAGGATTCATTAGATATTTCTCAAATGGCTCTTTAAAAGGTATAAATTCAACATGTTGGTAGCCCAAGTCAAACAAATAAGGATGAAATGGATCCTATTGAATATATGAAATTAGCACTTAGTGATTACTCACTATTTGAGCATAACATGGCCATAAATTTTAATCAAATTGATGGTGAGGAAAAAGTTGATATTGAATATCATAGTGTTCTTAAAAATGAAGATTTGGTGGATCATCCACCTTCTCAAGTTACTTATTTAGCTACACATGAGTTGGTTCACAATTTTGTCAAATAATATGAGTATAAGTTAATGCCATACATAGAATCATGAGTTGCAACCATAACAAATGAGTACATGAGTCTCCATGATAGTGTTGGGATGGAAGGACATGCTAATTTGGAGTTTACTAAATTATAAAATAATGATAATTCATATATATTTAGTCTTATCAAAGTGGTGCAATAGATGTATGGTGAATAGTTTTAGAGGTTTGTTTTAGATCTTGGTGTTTAGATTCCTAAAGTAAAATATATTACTTTAGGATAAGAAATTTTTGGGAAAGAGGATTATAATGTCTCACTTTTCCTTGTGAAGACATTTTTAGAAGACCATTAGCCTATTTTTTCCCCATAAGATAAATTGGGTGATGTTAGGAAACATTAGTGTGGGAAGTAACTATTCACAAGTTACTATTCATTTGTACTATTCACATGCACTATTCACTATCACTATTCATAGTGACATGGCAGTTGATGTAGCTAATGATGTAGCATAGGTGGTGATTTGTGGATGATGTGTAATGGCCCATGGGGGAGATTAGATGTGCTAAATTTGATCTGAGAGAAAGTGGGACGAATTTATAAGAGGGAATACTGATTTGGCATGTGAAGGTCTTTTGAAATAGTCAAAAGTTGATTAGATCTTGTCTAGGAATCTTTGGGATCACATGGAAGAAGATGAAAAGACTACACTATTCTAGATTTGCTCTCACATGCATGAGTGAGGTGTCCTTTTGGAATCATGTGAATGGTGGGGAGCAAAGACAAAAGTAAGGTGGCTAATTTGTCTCTATTTATTACTAACATGCATCCCAAGGTAACTCTTCACATGGGTTACTATTATGGGGCACCATTTTCCTCTCTCTCCTCCCATTCTCTCTCCTTTCCTCTATTCTTATAAATTATATATAATGAGCTTATCCCTTCATAAAAGATATGTTTAAGATTATAACCCCCCCTATTGTAATAATTGAACTAATGTTCATTCTTGGAGCTTGAACCTAATTCAGCTTATCCCTCTCCTAAGGATAAAAACCCTTTAAGTGAATAAAGCTATGAGTATGAAAAACCTCTAAGGTTTATTGGTCTTGATGGTGAGATATCTTCCTTGGATAGCTTTGGTGGTTTAACTCAAAAGCTACATTAGTGCTTCAAAGGAGATATCATGTGAGTAGTTGTTAGGTAATGTTTCTATTATATATGTATTCTTTAGAGTCTATATGTAATATTCAATATTTTCATAATATTATATTGAATTTTTTACTAGTTTTTTATCTCTCTATATATGGTTACGTTTATGCATAAGTGTTGAGTTTTAATATTAGAGTGTGAGTGTTATTTATAAATATTCCCACTTGGGAATATTAGATGTTCTATGTGTTCCCTATTTATCCACCAATATATTATTTATTTATCATATCAATCACATCGGTTTAGGTAAGAGACTTGAGTTCACATCCAATTCCATGGTTATTAGGGAAGAAAATAGTGATGTTATATTTACATTTGGGAAAGTATATCACCAATCATTATTATATACTTTCTCACATTTTGCATTTGATTAACCCTATACTAAACTGATCACTCATTTAGATGGGGTGAATAAATTATGACATGATAAATTCATCCATCTTAACTATCACTACTTGCAGTAAGTTAGTCATCATGATAATACTTCAGGGATACCATGAGTCATGTTTTCTAATTGAACTTGTCAGGGTTGCATACATGGTAAGCATCTTAAAGATAAGTATGACAAGGTAAAATCATAGAGAGCTAAACATATATTTGAGATTTTCCACATTGACATTGCTTGCACATTTCCAAAACCTTCATTCAGTAAGACAAAATACATACTTACTTCCATCGATGACTATTATAGGTATACTTGGGTATTTTTTATTAAGCAAGAATATGAGGTCTTTGATAATTTTTAGGAATTCAAGGCACTTTTATATAAATAATAAAGTAATTCCATCAATATTTTGTACATTGATAATGATGGTGAGTATGTTAGTAACCATTTTAAGCAATTCTATACATCAAAGGGGAGTGAATTATAACATATAGTTTCATCTAATCCATATTAGAAAGGTGTCATAGAGCACAAGAACGGGTCCTTGAAGGAAATGGTCAATTGTATGCTAGACTCCAAGTCTCTTGCACCTCAATATTGGGTCGAGGCCATCAACTATGTTTTTTATATCCATAACCATGTTAATCATAAAAAATTGAAGGGAATCACTCCTTTTGAAGCATGGAGAAATTATAAACCCATAGTGAATCACTTATAAGTATTTATAAATCCTATTATGGCCCACATTATGAAGAAGAAACATAAGGAAATAGAATTTTAGAGTCAAGCTTACATCTTTTTTGGATATTCTAAGGGTGTTATGAGATATAGGTTTCTCCATCCCACCAATCATGAGTTTTTCATTGAGAAGAATGTTAATTTTTAGAGGTTTCTTTAGAATCCACACTTGAAACCTCTTCTCCTTCCTTAGATGTATAATGAATTGATGACAGTTTTAAGAATTTAGATCCACGTGATCAGATTCTTAATGTTCCTGATTATTTTTATAGTTCTAATGATGAAATTAGTGATGAGGATTTCACTCCTCCTTATCCCAATATATCTTTAAAGGAGGAGTAATCTCTTCTTAAATCTTTAATCATTGGTCTTCTTTGGGCTATACAGACACTACAAAGTGTTAGCCAATGGGTTGGAGATCCATTATATAAAAAGTAAACCCCTTCACAATTATATGATACCTTACATGCTTTAATTACATCTACTTCTAATTCATAATCATTTCATGAGGCATTAGGCACTCCTGAGTGGGATATTGTTATGGAAGAGGAGTATGGTTCCCTTTAAAATAAAAACACTTGGTATTTAGTCCCACTTCCTAAGGGAATAAAAATCATTTGATGTGGGTGGATGTCCCAAAAAAAAATTGTAGCAGATGGATTCATAGACAAGTTCAAATCACCTTTGATATCAAAGGGTTTTATTAGGTATTTATCATTAACTATACCAAGACATTCATCCTAGTTGCCAAAATGAAATCAATATAACTCACTATTACTATAGCACATCATTGATATGTTCATAAAATGGTTATGAAGAGTGCATTTATTCATAGTGACCTCAAAGAGGAAATATACATGGAGTAACCACAAGGATTTGTGGAAAATTATTCCTTAGTTTTTATACTTTGGAAATATATCTATGGTCTTAAACATGCTGCTCAAACGTGGTATGCCAAGATGGACCCATTTATTATTTTAGTTGGGTTTTTCATATGCCATTCTAATCTAAATGTTTACATTTTATCACAAGATGATTTAATATTTGTTTTGTTTCTCTACAAGTATGACCTATTGATTACATGGAGTTATTATCATAGTGAAAACTACTTTGTCTGATAGGTTCTCAATGACTAACTTGGGCTTATTACATTACTTAATTGGATTAAAATTTCTCAGTATGACTTTGGGATTACTATTACATAATCTAATTCTGATCTTTATTTACTTAAACAATTTAAAATGGTTGACTATAAGCTAGATCTAACTCCTTTTCTATTTGGTCTCAATCTTGAGGCTAATTATCCATCTCTTTTGGTTGATGTTACCTCGTATCGATTACTTTTTGATAATATCATCCATTTTATGCACACTATACCTGATGTTTCATATGTAGTGGGCATAGCCTTCAAATTTATGCAATAACCACATGCATTGCACTAAAAAGTAACTAAGCAGATTTTTTAATACATTCAAGATACTCATAGTTTTATGATTCATTATGGAGTAGGCATAGACATTTTATGATATTAAAAATAATAATTATACTTTAGGATATATTTTTTCCTTTAGTTTAGGTCCAATTAATTGGTCAATCAATAAGCTAAATGATATTAATTTATCTTCTACAAAGTTAAAATACATAGGATCTATTAATCTTTCCACTAAGGCTCTTAGGCTTTAGGGGATTGCCATTAAGTTTGGCATCTAGTTTTGATGACCAAAAGTCATTTTATATGAAAAATAAAGAATAATCTATTTCTACAGTAATCCATTCCTTCATCAATAGAGCAATCATATAGAGATTCACATGTATTTAATTTAGGAGCACATCCATGAGTAAGTCATTTATCTTCACTACATCTTATGGAAAATTTGCTGATATATTCACTAAACCCTTCACTAAAATAAAGTATCTTCATTTTTAGACTCTTCTTGTGGTTCTAATAGCTTTAGCATCCTCTTCTAGGGGTATTTTATTATACTTAAGTACCTCATCAAGCCTTTGTGATGGGACCCAATTCTAATACCCACCTAATATATACTTAAGGGGGTGTTAGTGTAAGTTTTTATTTGATTTATGGTTTCCCTTACACATGTTTATATAGCTTGATTATGTGTCACTTAGCTATCTTTTTGGGTCATTGTGAAAGATAATCCACCATTCAGTGAGGAAATGTTCATATTTCACCTATATAATGTACCTTACTAAATATTTTATGGCTAATGATGTTAATTTTAATATTAAATTCTTTCAATTGTTGAGCAATTAATTCTTCTTGGATTATGTTTGATTTCACTACTACATATAAGTAATTTATTCATGCATTCAACTCTAGCTAGTAGATCTTTGATTATGATGCAATCTGACAAAATATCCACCATTATTATTAATTATGTTAGAAGGAATGTCAAAATGCTAGATATGGAGATTTAAAATGAATTTGTAAATTTGTTTACCAATTACATAAATAAGGGGAATGGTTTCAACCCAATTATCAAAATACTCGGTAGTAGTGAGGATGTGTTAATGGCCATATAAAGAAGTAGGATTAATTTTACGTATGAGATTGATTCCCCATGTGGAAAATAGCCAAAGCATAGTAATTGGCTATAGTGCTCAGAATCGAGCATGAATGAGATTGGTGTGATTTTGACAAGGCACACATTTATTAACATATGCATATGAATTTACCTCCATAGTGGGCTAGTAATACCTTATATGCATGAGGTCTTAACAAGGACCATGCCATTAGTGTGGGCTCTATAAATCCTTTCATGTACTTCTTTAAGATCTAACTAGATTTTTCCAAAGCTAAACAAATAAGGATAGTTCTATCATAGCCTATATGATAGAGTGTATCACTAAGGTATAATGAGAAAATGTGTAAATAAAGTTTATCAGGAATAATGTTTTTTTTGAGGTATTCATATAGTTCATTATATCAAGGTGAATTGGGACCAATAATATCACATACAATTTTAGACGTTGAACATTCATGAGTTGGTTTCAAAATATGTTTAATAAGGAACTGATAATCTAGAACATGTTCTATTATTGTTATTGATAAGCCAATTATTGACATTGTATCTATATTCATGTCATTACCCCTTGGTATATATTCAAATTGGATATGATCAAATTTTTACTTGATATTGTCCACCACATTCTTGTAAGGTATAAGCTTATCATCTTTGGTATGGTATTACTTTATCACCTAATTAATAATCAATTGGGAATCCCCATTAACATGTAATTATTTAACATTCCATCATACTATTAGGTGAAGCCCTACAATGAGTAATTAATAATTTGATATATTTTTGGTACAATTGAATAAAATATGGAAGAATTTTGGAATAATCTCCCCTTGTGGCATTATGAACAAAATTCTAGCCCCATATCCACAACATTTGTAGGAACAATCAAAGTAGAGTATCTAGTGTTGTGATTCAAAAGAGATTTCTTCTAGAGTCAATATGGACTCATCATGAAAACCAAAAGTGAGTGGTTTTATATTTGATAATGGTGATTCAATAAATTAATCTGAAATTACTTTTCCCTTAATTGATTTTTGATGTACACACTCAATCTGAAACTCACTCAATAAAATGACCCATTTGGCCATGTGGTCAGTCAAAGTTGATTTAGAAAGTAGATACTTTAGTGGGTTGATTTTGTAAATAACAATGGTATTATTTTTTATCATGTCATGTCTCAAATTTTTGGCTATAAATACCATTTCTCAACATGATTTTTTATATTCATATAATTATGTTCATAGGCAATCAATGGTCTACTTAAATAGTATATTTCTCACTCTTTCCCTTTACAATCATGTTGAGTAAGGAGTGCCCCCAAGGCATATTTTGTTTGTAAAATGTAGAGTATTAGTGGATTACAAGATTTTGGTGGAGTTAAGTTAGGTGTATTTTCAAAATATTCTTTCAAATGGTCCAATGTTTGTTGACAGTCAGTACTCCATGAAAATGTGGTGCCTTTCTTCAAAAAGTGAGTGAAAGGATGACATATGTCTACCAATTATGTGATGAAGCAACAAAGACATTGGATTTTAATTTATAAATTACATAGATACTTTGAATTATATTGATAAAACATTTTCACAATACTGTTAACCTTGGGTAGATCAACTTCAATACGCATACGAGAGACAATGACGCCTAACAATTTTCCAAAAGAGATGACAAATATATACTTTTTAGGATTATTATGCACCTTGTATTCATGAATCCTTTCGAATATATTCATAAAAAATTATATGACTTGCCCTAGTATTGGATCTTCCCAAAATTTCATCCACATAGTCTTCTAAAATATCATAAAACATGTAATGGAAGATGATAGTCATTACACACTGGTAAGTAGCACTAGTGTTATCTAGGCCAAAATGCATCACTTGATAAAAAAAAATTCCCCACATAATGGTGAACATTATTTTTTGTTGGTCTTTAAGTGTTATTTTTATCTTATTATATGTTAATAATTCATCCATGAGAGATAAAATATCGTACCCTATTATGGAATCTACAACCATATCAATGTTTGGCAAAGGAAAATCATCCTTTGGGCATGTTTTATTGATATCTCTGAAATATGTGCATATGTGGATGCCTTGTGACTTTTTTTATGACTAAGAAAATGTTTGATATCCATTATAAATAGCCTATGGGATGAATACATCATACCTCTAATAATTTTTGTAATTCATTTTTGACTAGTATGGCAATTTGAGGATGCATTTTTCTAAGAATTTATTTGATTAGCTTGTTGTTTGAGTGCACAACAAGGTGATGCACATCTAGATAAGTATCTAAGTTAGGGATATTTGAATAGGACCATAAATAACATCAATAAGTTACTTAAGGAGGGTAGTAATAATTTCACATTCTTATCTAGTGAAGGATTCTCCAAGCTTGATCCATTTGGGACCATATAGGGATATAATGTTTACTTTTGTGGTGTCTTCCACAAATAATGTGGAACCATCATCTAGAAAAGTTATAAATGAGGTTCATTGATCTTCATCATAATTTTGTGGATAAATTAGTTCATTTATATCCCCCATGTATGAATAATATGAATCACCATAGGTGTTAATATCCAATCAACAAAGGCATGTGGGAAATCTTGAACCAATTATTTGAATACTTTATAATATTCTGAAATAATTTCTTATTAGCATGAGTTTATAGGACTAGAGGAACCATGTAACTCTTTCTAAATATGATGAACTTCATCATCTATTGGCTTATATAATATGTTTTCACCATGGGACTACTCTTTTTATTTACTATTTTTTAGTCAGAAATCAGCTCAAAGAGGTTTTCACTTTGGGACCTCAATTTTTCATTTTATTTTTTTTAGTTTTGACCAAGGAAGTTCATTTGATCTCTAAAATAGGTGAAAGTGTCAAATTTAATAGTAAATCATTTCTTATGATCTCCAATCATAAAATTATATCTGAGACCCATGAAATTATAAATTACCTCATCATTATATAAATCATCTAATGGTATATGTGCATCTTGTTGGTCCCAAATAATTAATTTGTAGTGATGGAAGAAAATAGGGTAATCATAAGTTACAAGGGTGATGGTAAAAATGATATTGGTATTAAAAATGTGGGTATCAAATAACTCATCATATATGTTATAATATAACTCTATATCACTATCAACATCCTCATTGTTAGATGGTGAGTTGGCATCACTCTCAAGATCTGAGGGATCACCCCATGTGGGTTGTATCTAATACCTCAAATTTGATTGTTAGTTGACATATACTAGATAAATATAACCTTTTTGATTTTCCCCTAGACCTTTTTTTTCATAAGTTTTATTATCATTTTTTTTGGGAATAAAATACTTGTTGATTTTATATTAAGTAGAAAATTCAATAGTATACAATAATGAGTCATCATCACTTTTAATCTATTCTTGTTCTTGTGTATTTGTTTTACCAAATTCAATAGGTTATTTCTAATAAGAGTTATATTTCTAATGTCATTCCATTATAACACTCTTCATCTTGGGTTGGCCATGTGATTTAGGTGTTATAGTAAATTTAGCTATAGGAAAATCATTACCAATTTTATATAACTCTTTATCCTTTTTGGGGACATGATCTACACCAAGGAAATAATTTTATCTTTCATATTATACTACATGATACTTATAATATGATTATGACTAAAAAACTCCAGGTATTGTGACCTCCAAGCCTGAGTGATGGAATTTGATACACTAATGTAGAGTAGAAGGTACTATTCATAGTTTGTGTATCCAAGGTCAACCAAGGAGTAAGTCATATGACCATTATAGGTCCAAGACATGGAAAAGAGTATCCTAGGTTAGAGGCCCAATGATAATGGATAAGTAAATGGTGCCCTATGATTCTCTCTCCTCATTATCATATGCCTTGATGTTAATGGTATCTATTTTTAGATATACTTTTATGTACCCACAATATTTGAATAGCTTAAAAGTTATAATATTCAAACCTAAACCACTATCTATGAGGACACGCTTGATCTTATGTCTAGAGATAAGTACCTCTATATAAAGTGGGTTATTATGAAGAGGATCAAGGGGTGATATATTGCTTTGGTCAAATGTAAGTTGTTGGCATGTGGCTAAATGAATCAAAAGCATTTGGAAATTTTTAAGAGTAATGTCACTTGGGACTTTGGATTGGCTTAGAATCTCATTTAATATGTTTTTATGGATGTTTGAAGTATGCATAATATTTAGGAGATAAATCTACACTAGTGTCTTTTGTAATTATTACATAATATAATAAGGCTTATCATTAGAAGTAATAATTAGTTTGGGTTTTTGAGGTAGAGGACTTGGAATGGGATTTTTAGATGAAGAAAGTGGGGATCCTTGGATAGTAACCTTAGAACATTGAGTTGAAATTACATAATCTTTAGTTGGTGATTGGTTACTATAATTATAAGAAGGGCCTTGAATAGTAACTCTTTGTCATTAGCTAGTATTAATGCCATGTTTAACCAAAAGAGGATTATCAATATATGGGGGAGGAGGTTCTAAAATGGATGGTGATAAACATTATGTATTATTAGATATTGTCTTAAGGTTGATTTTAATAATGGTAATATACATGCTAGTAATGTGACCCATGAAATTTTTATAGTCATAGGGTATGTTATTATAGCTAACTTTGTTAGATTGGGTCTCCTAATATTGATTTTGATTAACATGTTATTAGTGTTGTTGATTATGTCAATGACTTTGATAATTAGGAAACTTATTCTAGTTTTGATTATTTGTTTGAAATTGATTCTAGTTATGGTTATTAGAGTTATGCTATGGAAAAGGGTTCTATTAAATACCCAAGTTATGATTAGACATCGGAGTAGTAGTATCTAACTCTATCTCACCATTTTTAAACAAATATTGGATGAAGTGGCATAACTGCACACCTATAGATGTAATGACATATAGCATGATGATAATAATAGAAATCATGTTCCCTATACTGGTTAGGTTTAGGTTGGATTTTTCGGAAATAGTTTTGGAAATGGCCAAATGATGATGTTAGATGTAACCAAATTTTAGAATGTGACTTTAATAGGTTCACCTAAATCTTTAAGGACTTTGTTTTGGTACTAACCTCTTTTTGGAGGTGTATATTGCAAGGTAATTGGTTGAGTAAGTGGGGTGATTGAGTAGGTAGTGGTCTTATAGTATTCACATGCCTATATTTTATTACTCCATCACCTAAAATATTCTGGTTCATGTTGAATGGTTTAGGATTGTTAGATGTACTCATTTGATCCTACACTAGATCTAGTGTTTGTATCTTGTTTTAAATTTGGTTTTAAGAATAGACTTTGATTCTCCCTTTATCAATAAGGGATTTATCATTTTGCAATCCTTTAGCTATAATCTCTTCAAATGTGTTTCCATAATAAAGGCATAGATTACAATTGATATCTAGTTGAATATTGTAATTAAAGACAACGATCAATTATTTTTTAGGGAGATTGTGTGGGAATTGGTTGGTAATACATACCAGCATTGTAAATAACTAGAAAATTTTCTCCTATTCTTTGTTTGGAATAACACAAGTCAACCATAGTCAGCTTGTGTTATACATTGTAGGAAAAGTGTTGTATCAACTTTTTAGATTAGTCAATAAGGTTTTCAATAGAATTTTAGGTATATGGAGACAACACTCTAAATCTTTCCCAACAAAATTATGAGAAAACAAACAAAGTAATTACATGCTACTATATGCAACCTCCTAATAAGTAATAAATAATTATTTCAAGTGTTATTTTTTATCACCCTTCCCTTCAAAATTTTATAATTTGGGAATTTTAAAGTGATGTGGGAATGGGATCTGTAGATGACTCATATCAAATAAATAAGAGCATATGTCATCCAATTTGAACTTCTTATTTTGATTTCCTACTTGGATGGCATAAACTACATCTTTTACCTAGAAGTTCTAAGTCTTGAAAGGTGGGAATGGATTGAGGGGGATTGGGTATGTCTTGTTAGGCACTAAAGAGTGGATTATCTTAACTTTAATATAGGGGTGGTATGGGGTATTGGGGATCTTATACCCGATTGGTTCTACCATGAATGTTCACTTTTTAGTTAGAATATACTATTGATAGTGAATTTGTTTTTGGTAAGGCACTTGATGTTGAGTGTGATGTTGATTTGAAGGGAACTATTGCTCGATTGGGGTAATGGTTTGTTGGGGATTAAATAATGTTCATTTGGAATGAAATAGAACTTATTTTTTACTCATAGGCATTTGTTGTATCTATCACGGGTTAGGTGGAAGAATCTATTATCTTCAAGAGGTATATTATTGATTAGAAGTAGAATGTGGTTGAATGAAAAGAACACATTATTTATTAGACAATGTCTATTGGGGATTATTTTTCACTTATTAGGGTGGAATATTGGTCACCACTTGTTGAGGTGGAGGAATGGTCACCACATATTAAGGTAGAGGGTTGGTCACCACCTATTAGGGTGCAGGAGTGCTCACCACCTATTGAGGTTGAGTATCGGTCTCCACCTCTTAAAGTGGAGGATTGGTCACCACTTATTTGGGTAGAGGAGTATTATTAACTTGATGTTGGGACACAAGACATATTTATAATTAGTTATTGTAAAGTGTTAAGAATGTTGGCAAAAAGGATTTTTTGGTTATTTGGAGGAATGTTTTGTTGGATTCTAGATGGCACTTGATGTGTATTGGTATACATTAGTTGATAATTATCAATCACATGTAAGAAATAATATATGAGAGAATTAAAATCACGTTTAGCCAAAAAAATAATTTTAGATATAGATGTGTTAAATAAGTTTGTGACTAAGGCATTACTAGGAAAGAACTCAATATTTATTGTTGGATGGACTAGTAACTTTATTTGTGGCATAGTTGGTAGAATCATATCTATAAGTAGTGAATTTAAAATGTAAAGAGTAGTTAGGGAGTTAGATAAATTATCCATTACCTAACTAGCCTTCTATATTTAAGAGGTAATGAATTAGGTTTAGAAAGGTGAGTCAATAAGTGGACCTTTTCATTTGATACACACCACAAGGGGTTGATTAGAGATTGGCACACAAGTTTGACTTTGGTTAGAAGTAGCTTGATTTTCTAGTAATGTTAGGGTTGTCTCTTTGGGAGCTATAACCAAACAGTGTAAATTTTCTACAAGAAATCCAATGGGAAATTTAGTATCCATTTCTAACAATCTTACATGTTTGTCTTTTTTATCAAAGAGATGTCGTGTAAGTTGGTCTTGTTTATTTTATAAATTTTATGACACATCTAAGGAGTGTTGGTTTTATTCCTATTCAAAATTTAATGGTAGGGTTCTCGATGTATGATTGAGATGGTACATATGTATCACTAATTAGGACTATTAGGAGGTGTTTTTGTTACTATTCAAGTTTGCTATAAAATGGCATGTTGGAAAATTATGATTGGCCTACCTCTTATTAGACATAATGGTCATACTCATATGGTTTTTAAACAACCTTTTCATCAAAAGAGGGGTTGAAAATGGATCCACTTGGTGTATAATTTGGAATGTTTGTGTTTATGATCTTCATCTTGGAATAATCTTGGAAACTTATAGTTTTGTTTGGAATAGGCTTGACCATTTTAAAGTAATTTTTCATTGCATTAAGTAAAATGTCAAAAGAGGAATGGTTCACTCAAAGGTGTGTCTTCATAGGTGATATGACAAGATGCATATGTGAACAAAATTTGTCTAGGTATTTGAAATCTTTCTCAACATTTTTATTTACTTTGGTTACAAGTGATCAATAGTTAGGACTTGATCTTGTTTGAACTTGTATTTCATTTGGAACCACATTTAGTTAATTTTGAGAATAAACTTAATTATTTATGAACTATGAACATGGAATGTTTACAATAAATAGTTTGACTAAATTGTAAATATTTTGACCTTATGATTTTGAGCAAGTTTGATAAGGACTATTAGTTTGGATTAGAGTTGCATAAACATTGGATTAAACTTGGATTTATATAATATTTTAATATAATTAAATTAGGTATTGACCTTATAAAAAAAAGATTTTAAAATTTTAACCTTGGAATTAGGAATTCAAATGTTCTAGACTTTAGAATTGGAAATAGAATTAGAAGTTAGATTGGGTTTTGAAATAAATAGATGGCATAACAATGGTGTTTGGGTAAGAAATTAGAATTTGGTTTCAAAAGTTCATTTAAATTTTTAACTTGGTTTAAATTTGATAGCCTAATGATGTGGTTTGGGAAAGAATGGCATTTGAAAAAGGTTTTACAAGACATCTAGAAAGAGTAAATTTGGACTCAAAAAATGGATATATTAATTCCCCTTTGTGTAGGTGTAATATTATAATGTTTTGTACTTTGGTTTTGGACTTGATTTATTATTAGTTTTGAATACAAACTAGTTTTTGACATAATAATTCAGCATCACAATGTTATTTTAATAACTAACACAAGATTATGTCACAATCATTTATCTTTTGATATACTCACCTTGTAAGAGAACTAAAATTTTGAGGATTAATTATATAATTTAATATAATTATTTGTGGCATTTTAATCCCACCCTTCTCTCAAATATTCATATGTGTCAAGCAATCTTTGAGGGCTATTACTTTTGTACCCTTTCATCAATGAATGTTTCACAACAAAAGAGGTCTTCTAAAAAGTATGCACAAATTAGACTATATGTGAGAGGGTATATCCCCTTCATGACCACTTCATAGATTGGATTTTATTGAAGATATACTAGATTTATTTTAGACTACTTAAATTTTTACTTGGTTATCTAGATGGTCCTTGAAGAGCTCAAATCTATCTAAGAAGAGATCCAGGTGTCAAGATGTTCACAAGGGGATGCATACCCTATAAAAGAGACCCTATATTCCTATATGGTGATGTATAATGGCTTAGCATTAGGATTTAACGGATTTCCTTTGTAAAACCCTTTATGGGTAATTTTAGTAGTCCCTAACAACACCTACTAATATTTTATATCCCTTATCAGATGTATGGAGATAGTACAAACATTAGGTGATAAAATCCTAGTATTTATGAAATAAAGACCCATGAGAAAACAATGACACCCCAATCATGTAGCCAAAAATAAAAGGAAGGGAATTGAAATTATAAATTGTAGTAATCCCACTAAGGGTAATAAAAGAGCATACTTGGTGAATCTCTCAGGATAAAGGCAAGTGGTTACTTTCACATTTATGAATCACCCTATCAAGGGGAGAGCATATTCATGAATTAACCATACAACACATAGAAGCAAAATGAAATAAAAGCAAATAAATAAATAAATTACAAAAGAAAACAATTTAAGCCCAAATTGAAATTGTTTATTCTTTTTAAGTCCAAATTGAAATGTTTTTTATTATATCCAAATAGAAGTGTTTTTAAGAGGGATGAATGTTAATTTTATATTTAAGTTTAAAATCCACTCTATTTTTCAAGGTAATATAATATACCTTTTGGATAAGTAAAGAAGTTGAAAATCATCTTGTTTAAGTCTCAATATTTTTATATACAGAGTGAAACTACCAATTAACAAGGCAAAACCACCAATTTAAGAAGAAAAATTGTCAAATAATAAGTAAAAACCATTAAAGAAATGAGTGAAAATGTAGAAAAGGTGAAACCTCCAAAAAGTAGTAATTTAGAGAAATTTATACCTATTGGCCAGTTTTGGCCCATATACAGAAATTTGCCTAGATAGATCAATTTCTGGAACCTTCAAGATAGAAAGACAAGTTGAAAAGATTTTTGGATGGAATGAGTGGACCAAAATTAAAATAATAAGATCTCATATTTCTTATAAATCTTTTGAAACACTTTTACCAAGATTAAAGTGCAATTTGTTGATCCTTGGTAAGTAGGCTTGAAAATAGGTCTAGGATTGTAAGGTGAAAAGGACTAGTAGGTTCTCATGGAATTTTAATAATTTAGGGGAACGAATCAGATTGCACAAAGTATTAAAATTTCATTATAACCCTTCTAAAGAGACAAAAATTTCTTACACAAGTCTAGAGAGATAAGACCATCATAGCACCTCACACAAAAATGAATAGGTCAGCTTGATTATGTATTTAATAAGTTCACTTAAGAAGTCTCTAAAGGAACAAATATTACATGGACATGATTTATTTCATGCCTATATAATCATCTACAAATTTCATATCTTTATGATTTCTTTATCTCAAGATATAAACCTTTAAAGTTAGACTTGTAAAGTGAAATATCGCATGGACATCAAGTTTGAGCTTCATGAAATAGCCATTTGAATTCAAAATATTGAAAGATGAACATGGAGATAAGAAGTTTCATTATCTTGAGTGATAGAATAAATATATAATGGCACACATCGATTGACAAGGTCATTGGGTCATGAAGATCTAACAAAGTGTATTTGATCATGCATCAAATATCAATAGTGAGCATCAAGTCGAAAGGTCAAAGGATCTCCAAGGTGAGAACACAAGTGACAATAGGAATAATCTCAAGAATAAAATATATATCTAATAGCATGTGGATGAAGTTTGAGTCAGTGGGTCCAAATAGATTGATGGTGTGCATCCAATTGTATAAAGCATATCTAATGGTAAGTAATGGGTTAAAGGTCAATAAATCATAAGATTAAATGCATCTGTGATAAGTATTTCAACCATGTTAAATTGTAATAAGATATATGGATCATGTTTATTCATATAAATGGATATATATGGTGTGCATGAGGTCAATGAGTCAAATAACTAATAGCAAGATCTTGAAAATAAATGAAGGGTTGATAGATGACATAATTTGAGAAGGCCCAGATCAATATCGATCGTTGTTGTTAAAAGTTGAAAGTTAGGGACTTCAAAAAGAGGTCAAATTTGACTCAAGTCAATCTAGGGAAAATATTTTAAAGGATTTCATTAAATCTCAGTTGAGACCTCTATTGGAGGATCTAGAACATGTAGAATCAATTTTCTTGTGTTTTCAACATCATGTATAATAAATCCTTAGCTTCCATAAGTTTTAGAGGTATAATACATTTTTTTGATATAATATGGTTCAATAATGATGTTATGTAGTCTATAAGCTCTTCATGAATATGTTATATGAGAACTAATAAATGAGATTAGTCTTTAATCTATAGTAAGACCCATGCTCAAATTTGAAATAGAGGTAGGTTTGTGATTAATATAGGAGTGTCTTGTCTATTGACATGGTCATAGATTTAATAAATAGGTGCCTATAGCCACAAAAAGTAGACTTAAGTGGCTCTATAAAGTCCATGGATATGAGGACTTTGTCTTCGTAATGAAAGTAAGTGAAAGATGGTGTAGATTCCCAAGATGGAGATCTGGTGGTTAGAGGAAGTAGTTAGAGCATTTAATGTACTTTCAGGATAGATATAAGGGTTTTCCTTTGAAAGATCCCAAACTCAATTTGGAAACACAAAATATACAGGTTCTTACAAGACAAAGATATAACTCTGATTATTTGCCTTTAGAGAATGCAGATACAAAAATATATTACCCAGATTTGCTGCAATAGTGAATAAAAAAAATTTACAGTACACAGTGATATTATTAAGGGTATAATGAAGCCAAAAATAAGCAAGAACCTGGAAGTGTGCACAAATCTGGACGCTGTGTAAAAACACAGTCACCGACGTCGGTGAGGATGATGTTGACGTCGGTCGATACCCTGCCACCGTCGGTCGACTGGTGGGTGATCTCTGCCTGCCTGACTGCTTGTGACTGCCTGACTGCTGGCATCGGTCGCTGATCAGATGATGTTGGTCTATATGCCGATGTCGGTCTCTGTAAAACCTTGCAGCCAAACTGTGCCCTTTCCTTTCTCTGAACCTGCTGGTATAGCCTGGTGCCACTTTTGTACAGATTCCATACCGAACCTGATATGTAAATAAAATATATAAATCTAGAACCTAAACAATGAATAAATACCTGGAACCCTTTTTGCATAGGCTGAACCCTGGTATACTCTGTGAATGGCCTCTGAAGCTCCAGATCTGATCAATATGCACAATCTGGATTCTGTCTCGAATCCACCTCTGACAAAGGGCTGGGTTTTCGTCCAACTCTTCTCTAATCTACTGAAGGATTTCATCCTCAGATATTTTAACTGAATCACAGATTCAAGCTTCTCAGAATAATTTTTGTAAAGGAAGATATTAGATAATGCAAATGCTTTGCTTTCCCCTTCTTTTAAAGCCTTCTAAGGAAACTTCTAGAAGAAGTCAATTTTATTTTCATAATAATTTAATTAATTAATTAAACCATTTTAATGGAAAATTGGGGACATTACAGTCCTCCCTTCTCGGAGATTGCTTGTCCTCAAGCAATTCACTCCTGATACCCAATACCAACTACCTGGATGCCGCAGAAACTCAGCAAGCATCAAGCCGCCTCTATTGCTCCCATTTTCCCTGAAACAGCCCCTTATGGCTGCCAACCCTATGTCCAACCACGCCGTCACCAGAATCAGTGTCGCTGGCATCTCACATACAAGCGTCGCTCCTTCCCTAAGAAGCACTCCTATGCACCTCCTCATCGTTTCCTCAAGAAACGATCTACTGCACGACCTCCGTCTCATAAGCCCATATGCTATATTTGTCGCAAGCCTGGCCATATTGCTCCTAACTGCTCCTATAAAAATCCTACAGTTAAAGCTGTTTTTTCCTCCAACGCAGCAGCGTGGTGGGATGTTATTGATGCAGATGAAGATCTTTACCTCCAAGACGACATTTATGAACCTGTTCTTGAAGATATTCCAGATGAAGCATCTGATGATGAAGATGCAGCTGAGCTAGAATCCCTTGCAGATGATCTTGAACAACCAATGACCAACATGCAAAGAGGATCACGCCCCTACAGGCCAAGAGGACATAATCAGTCCTATGAAGCATACAGACCCTAGTCTAGAGCTCACCATGAAGTTCCAAAAAGACCAGAGAAGCCCAGAGGGAGAGGCATTTCAAGAGGAGAATCATCCAGAGGGAGACAACCCTCTCAACCATGACAGCCACCGACGATGCACAGACCACAGCATCCTCCTGTGCATTACCCAAGTCAATTCAAGCCTAGCGACTCCTGGATTAAGAACAAATTGACCTACAGAGAGCCACCAAAAGAAATCAGAGAACCTATTTGGGAACAAATTATGCCTGTAGAAGAACCAGTACTTGCAGCAGACCCCAGATGGGATGATGGCTACGAAGAAGAGGATGAAGTCGGTAGTATTTTCTACTTTGACCAAGATTACTGCCCAGGTGAATGTAGTAATCAAGAAGAAGAAGCAGAACCAGAACCTGAAGAAGAAATCTACACAATGCCAATTATTGTGCAAGATCCAGGAAGACAAAAGCTGGTATGTACTAGCATTCCTTCACTGGAATTACCACAGCCTGCCTATCTGAACCATTTGATCAATGGTAGATTTGCTCAGTTCTTTACTCTAGAAATTAATGGCAGATATGTAGATGCACAAGTAGATACAGGTGCTTCTTTGTCTTTTGCAAAACGACAACTCATTAGTGATTGGGAGACACTAGATGAGAGACTAGCTTATAAGAGCATAGATATCCAGGGGAATAGTTTCACCTACAATAAATATGAACACCAGCAGCCCCTGAGAATCCAGAATAAAATCTTCCATTGCGATTTCTTTGCCCTTGAGAAGATGCCAATAGATATCCTGTTAGGAGGATATTTTATTGATAGGTATACACCCTATGGTGCCACTGTAAAGAGTATAATGTTCACCATAGAAAATGAAAGGCTTAGAATACCTCGGCTCATTTACGCCAGAGAACAATTTCCTAGTGCTATGACTCAAAGCCCTGAATTAATCCCTGCTGAGATCCTAGAAATTGGTGAAAGGATCAAGTCCTCTATCTGTTCGGATAATCCGCAACAGTTTTGGTCCAAGACCATGCCCGAGATGGAAATCAAAATCATTGAAGGCAAACATATAAAGATTGGGAAAAGAATTCCTATCCCAGCACAGGATTACAGTGATATGGAAGCATAGATCAAAGATCTGGAAGCCAATGGGTTCATTGAAAAATCAACCTCTCCTTACTGTTGCTATGCCTTCATGGTAAATAAACATTCAAAGCAAAAGAGAGGCAAAAAGAGAATGGTCATCAATTATCGGCCATTGAATGCCATAACTGAACCATTTCCATATCTAATTCCAGATAAAAGCTATCTGCTTGAGAAAGTTGCAGCCTACAGATATTTCTCTCAGTTCGATTGTAAATCAGGCTTTTATCAGATATGAGTCAAAGATGATGATGTAATAGGTTTTGAGTTTTGTCCTAACCTTTTAGTTGCAGTCTGCGACAAAGGTTGTAAAGAAGTCAAGCATGGATCATTAGATTGTTGGGGTTTGTTTTCCTCTCTGTATGGTCTAGAAATGTTTGGAGAATTCCAGTACGCATCCATTAACATTTCTATTTTGTATAGTATGACCAATACCAACCACCCCAAAATCTTAGAAAATCTGCCTTTTGTCAGAAGATTAAGTGGTACAGTCCAGTTGCAAAAAGGACATATTGAGACAGTCGAAGTTCCATCTGAATGGAAACTCGATTGGCTTAAGCATGTTTCTCCCAAATTAAAAGGTCAAGCTACTGTCCACCAAAGTGATGGCTGATCTGTCAATATATTACCCAGATCCTTGTCCATGCAATCTCCTCTTTCTACTTCTCGACCATCTACGTCCTCATCCCGTAGATCTATAAAAACTGGTCATATTCTCATAGAGGATGAAGAGGTAAATCTTGGCAAAGATTTTCCACATACACTAATGAGTCTTCCTCGAAAAGATAGTCTTGAATTTTTGATAGAAGATACAGTTACTCTCTACAAAGGAGGAAGATGGCCTCCACCCAAAGGTGTTCACAGACAAGCCGCTGGAGTTTTGCATTATTTTTCAGCCGCTTATGATAATCCATCTAATGAGTTCAAACAGAGAAATTATGTCTCAAGGTTCAATGCCCATTTCTCTGAAAATTTTGATGATTTATGTAGAGATGTATTGTCTATCAAAGACACTGTTACTAACATACAGAAGAAAGTAGATGCTTTAGATTCAAAGCTTGATAGTTTAGACGATAGTCTTAGTTGGCTATCCAAAGAAGACCAAAAGGCTGAATCCTCATCAAGACCTCTTTGTTTAGTATCCTTTGGCCCTTCCTTTAAAACTATCAAAAAGACACCCAGTCATTCCCTCATGCAACACACTCATATACACCTGCAGCCTTGGTACCTCAATATAGATGACCTTTTGGACCCATTAAATGAAATAGCAACTTGGTGTAACACCATGCGTGTTCTTGCAGTCCAGTCTCATCTAGACCAAGCTAGAACCACTAGTTTTGCAGTCAAATATTTATGGGGAATAACTAACCTTTGGTGGGATGCTATCCCAGAAGCAGATCAGCATGCTCGTGTTCATAACCAGCCAGATTCTTTGAATGCTTTGTATAGATTACTAATTGATGAGTTTGCTCCTCCTGTCGAGAACCGACAGCCCATATTAATCTCAAAAATTTACAAATTCTTCTGTCAGAAACACCATGCTGGAAAATATCTGTGACTACATTCACCTTATTTCTCCTAGAGAGTAGAGTGATAATCCTCAATATGTAAGTCGCAAATTCACCATCACATACCTTAGACTTAGAAAAAGGCCGCTGCGCTACTCTGATTATCAAACTCTCGCAATCTCCATAAGGATGTTGACTTATAATTGGAAAGGAAAATGCCCTACAATAAATAGAATTAATTACCACATCACCTATAAAATGAGACTCCATCCTATGAGATGACCCCTCCTTAGGTCCTCCATCTGGTGCTGCCTTTAAGATAATCTTCCTTCCCCCAGAAAGGAATTCTAACTGCATACGGCGGTGATCAATAATGTAGCGCCCAATACCCTGTAACCACTTCATGCCCAAAACCACATCATAATCCTCTAAAGGAAACACATAAAAATCATCTGTTAGAGTGTAATCCCCCATCTAAATGCTAAGTTGTGGAATCCGTTTGGTACAACCCAAAACTGCATTGTCTGCCACTTTTACCCCAAAACCACCAAACTTCTCATACTGTAATCCACGCCTTCCCACTAACTTCCAGTCAATGAAGTTATGTGTAGCACCTGTATCTACCAAGCTCACGACCCACTTACCCTTAAGTGTACCTTTCAACTGAAAGGCATGAAAGTTAGGATAATTGGAGAGAGTAGCCATAATTGCTTTGGCTGATGCCAAAGGCTCTGGGGTGTCTAACTCCAACTGTATCTGATCCTACTCAATATTATCCTCAATGTCTGTGTCAGGAACCTCCTCATCTCCACACTCAGAAGTTACCTCAATCAAATGAACCTTTCCTTTACCCATGCAATAGTGGCCTGGCTCCCATGGGTCTTTGCAGGAAAAGCATAAATTTTTCCTCCTCAAGTCATTCCTAGTCTCCTGATTCATCCAAGGATTTGTAGAGGATGGCCCTTCTTTAATTTGTGGTGCATTGGCCTTCTGTATAGGCTGAGATTCTGCAGCTATTTTCTTATCACCCTGATAAGAAGTGGGAATAGTGTCCAGTCTCAATGTCACATCAATGGCATCCTTAAGAGTGGCTGTTTGGAAAGCACATACTAGTCCCTTAAGTCTATCCTGTAATCCCTCAATAAATAACATCACACTCCATCTCTGAGGCATATCAGGTACCATAACTGCAATACACTAAAACTCATTAATATAAGTTTCTACGTGACCACTCTGTCTAAGATGAGCCAACTCCCTATAGTAAAGTTCTGTATCCTTATGGTCAAATCATGCAATAAGTCTCTCAGTGAACTCAGCATAGGAGTGAACTAAAGCGTGATCTTGGGTGACCAATCCATGGTGCCACCAATCATATGCAATCCCCTCTAGATGTAATATCACAAACTGAATGGCCTCACGCTCAGGCATGGGCCTCAAAGAAAGATATATGTCTAGCTTGTGGACCCAAGCTCTTGCACTAGTCTCTCCAGAACCATTATATGAAGCCAATGTAATCTTCCCCGTAGCTCTATTGAGGTCATGATTATGCTGCTGCTATGGTGGTCTATTACCTCGATCTCCCCTGATTCTAGCTGTGTCTCTATGCTATGCACAATACTGGGGAAAAGGAAAAACCTCCCTAACCTCTGGGGGTAAAGCTCTCCACTCTGTTGTGGCTACCAAAACAGACTCTTAGAACCCCATCTCCGGTGGTTCCACCTATACTGGTTATCCACCTGGTACAAACTGAGGCAGTAATGGTCTATTAGGAGTAGGTGTATGATGATGATGTTGCCTAGAGGAATGACGGGAGCTCCCCACTGAAGAACGGGAATGGTGACTATGCTGACTGGAGTGATGGGTATGATCACTACTAGTCACTGAATCTGATCTATTCCTTCTACCTCTGTGTCTATCCACCTCTAAACGCTCCATGGTATCCTGTAATCGGTCTAGAGCCTGAACAATCCTGGGTTGGGTAGTGATGAGGGTCCTCATCATCTCCCTTTCTTCTTCATCCGGGTTTCTATGGGCATTCCTCTATTCTTTGGCCATGATAGGTGGCTGTCCTAAACCCAACTCTCGCTCATACTGAGCTCTACTACGTGTAAAATATCTATGGCTTCTATCAAATCTTCCAGGATGCATAGAAATAAAACAGTTTTACCCCTATAGGCTGGCAAGATGCATGGCTCTGATACCACTGAAAGATCCCAAACTCAATTTGGAAACACAAAATATACAGGTTCTTACAAGACAAAGATATAACTCTGATTATTTGCCTTTAGAGAATGCAAATATAAAAATATATTACCCAGATTTGCTGCAATAGTGAATAAACAAAAATTATAGTACACAGCGATATTATGAAGGGTATAATGAAGCCCAAAATAAGCAAGAACCTGGAAGTGTGCACAAATCTGGACGATGTGTAAAAACACAATCGCCAACATCGGTGAGGATGATGCCGACGTCAGTCGATACCCTACCGCCATCGGTCATCTAGTGGGCAATCTCTGCCTGCCTGACTGCCTGTGACTGCCTGACTGCCAGCGTCAGTCGCTGATCGGCCGATGTCGGTCTATATGCCGATGCCGGTCTCTGTAAAACCCTGTGGCCGAACTGTGCCCTTTCCTTTCTCTGAACCTGTTGGTACAACCTGGGGCCGCTTTTGTATGGATTTTGTACCGAACCTGATATGCAAATAAAATATATAAATCTGGAACCTAAACAATGAATAAATACCTAGAACCCTTTTTGCATAGGCTGAACCCTGGTATACTCCGTGAATGGCCTCTGAAGCTCCAGATCTGATTAATATGCACAATTTGGATTCTGTCTCGAATCCACCTCTGACAAAGGGCTGGGTTTTCATCCAACTCTTCTCCAATCTACTGAAGGGTTTCATCCTCAAAGATTTCAACTGAATCACAGATTCAAGCTTCTCAGAATAATTTTTGTAAAGGAAGATATTAGATAATGCAAATGCTTTGCTTTCCCCTTCTTTTAAAGCCTTCCAAGGAAACTTCTAGAAGAAGTCAATTTTATTTTCATAATAATTTAATTAATTAATTAAACCATTTTAATAGAAAATTGGGGACATTACATCCTTCTTAAAAGGATCATGAATTGTCATCTAAAACACATTTTTGTCTTCTAGTATATTTTTTAAAAATATCAAAGGCTATTGGGACTAATGAAGGTTAATTTGTATATGATATATTATGTCCTTATTTGATCAAAATATGGTTTAACATTCACTAAAAGTTGGTGGTAGTTCATTTATTTCTCTCAAATGGTGTGCTCCCCCTCTCTCCTCCCCTTTTTCCTATATCTCTTATTTGTTCCATTTATAAAGGCTCTCTCTCTCACTTTTGTGAAGAAATTCTCTCCCATTTCTAGAAGAGCTAAGTATATCATTTGATAATGCTAAACCCTATCAAAATTTTCTATGAAAGACCTCTTGAAGTAATAAATACTTTCTTTACCTATCTCTCCCCTTTGAATTATGTGTAGCAAAGCTTGTGCATGATGGCATTAAGAAGGAGAATCTTCCATGCCCACTATCCTTTCTTGCTCATTTCTAAGGTATATTGAAGTTAGTTTTAGATATAAGTTATTTTTATTTATATCATTGATGAAAGATCTCATTATGTCTTATAAATCCTCTATGCCTTCATTCATTACTTCTTGAAGCTAGTTTATGAAACACTTATTCAACTAGCTAGTTTTGTGAGACAGTGTGAACTAGCATTATCTTATGCTTTATTAGTGTTTACTTCATTCATATGAGAGACTCATTTTAATTTTTTGAATTACCATTTTATCCTTATTACTTATCCTTTGCCCCTTCTCTAACCCTTTTCTTAGTGAAAATAATAGTATAGGTTATTCATCAAGAGGAAGTTGCCCTTCTCTAGAGGTTCAACCCCACAGTAGTATACCCACAGTTTGGGGTTGTTCCCATAGTTTAGCTTAATTGGATAGAGCCTAAATAACCCTCTCCAAGAATGAAAATTTATGCTAAAATAGTTCTTTCCATGCCTAGTGGGACTTACAGTTCAAAGAAGATTGGTCAATGTTTGATGTTGGTTTGATCAATTTGCAGTAATTATAGCTTCTAAGTAACAACATCTGGGGACTCCAAAAGAAGATTCAACATTCTGGTAGTAGAGTAGTGACTACATTTCATGCCAAAGGTGACTACAAGGTTAGCTTCTAGAGGTATTACCTTTTAATTCATTGAATTTCCTTTAAACTCACTAAATAAATTAAGATTTGCTAACGCACACCCTTATAAAGGAAACATTGTTTCTAAGTCAATTATAAGGCCTACCCCTACAAGAAATATCTTTTTAAAAACCTTTCACTTCCATGGTATCCCTTAGAGTTTTCCATTTTATCTATTTCCAAATTCCTTTGGACATCCCTTTGTATAATCATATTCTAGTAGCAGCTCTTAAAAGTGTCCCTTATTTTAATGGAGACCAAGCTATAACCCCTTCTAAGCATGTCATGGATATAGCCAACTTCTACAACATTCATGAAATCAATGAGGAAAATGTAGTAATTAGGTTTTTATCCATCTCCCTCAAATATAAATCCCTTTATTGTTATAGAAGCCGTGATACTATCTCTATTACATCATGGGAGAGATTTAAATATGAAAGTGACCATTTATCAATTGCATAATAGTTGACCACAATTTAAAGAGCCCCTTATGAAGTCATGCAAGAGTTAAATACAAGGTTCCAAAATACTTAGGATAATATCCTAATCTCTATTAGCCCTACTCCAAACTTTTCCTTCTTATACTATTTTAAATCCCTTAATAGTGACATTACAATAATTATCTAGTCCATGGGAGGAAACACATTGCCAAATGTATATGAGGTGGTAATCAAAGTAGAAAATTGTTTGGTACAGGTTGGCAAGCTTACACCTAGACCACCAATGGCTATTTTACCTAAGATTAAACCACCCCCTTTTTCTAATCCTCCCCTTTTTGTCATTCCTCTTATGCCTACAATTGTTTCCATACCCTCACCTAAGTAAGAAAAGGCTTCCACTAGTTAATCTAGTGATTCCCAAGAATGAAAAAAATTTCAAGAGATTAAAATCATGTTCCAATCTTTGGGAAATTAAATATTGAATGCTAAGAGGTATCAAAGTTTCAATAGGACTTATCAATCCTCATATAAACCTTAGCAACAATATTATTAAGAAAACAAGCCACCCTACAAATGAAACTTCCAAGGTCAAGGCCAGGGACAAGGAAAACCTAACTATGTTAGGGAAAACAATAATAAATCAAATGTTATAATCACTTAAAACACTTTAGTCCCCATCCATAATAATTTTACTCAAGAAGTTGAGGGTACCATGCCTTGGAATCATTCTTTTGGGTAATCCATTATCCCACACAATAACTTCAACCAAGATTTCAATTATCAATGGAAGTAGGATGCTAATTATGGGTACAATCAAGCTCTTATGGCTTAAAACACAGAGGTACCCATAATAAAAAAACTAGAACATACTTAATAAGGTTAAATACCTGATCAAGGACCAATCTAGTTGCGTGTTAAAATGGTGAATTATGAGCAAGAAGAGTGTTATGCACTCAACCAATAGGCTAGTTCTAACTAGGAATACATTTTAGTGGATGAAAATACAAGGTTAAAAAGAAAGAACATAGATGATAATTAGGAATTAATTAAAGATATTCCTATCATTACTCCTTCAATATCAAAACCAAATGAACTTACTATTATTCCAAAGGTTTGAATAGCTCCAAAGAATCAAAATTAGGGAATGTCTTTGTCCCTCAAACTCATAAACTTAAGGTGAAGTTGTATCTCCCAAAGTAAAACCAAAGGTCAGTGGTTCACCCATAAATATTGTTGAACAAATGAAAAGGGCCAATATGAATGTTCTAATGTGGGATATGATCTCCATACCTGGTCAAGTAGACATCTTCCAAGAAGGGCTATCAAGAATCAATGTTTCTGAGAAACCACCAGTCAAGGAGAATGTGGTTGTAACTAATACACCCAAAAGACTTAGTAAAGGTAAAATAAGTAAGATGTCCAAACATATGCTCTTGTACATTTCAATAATCATTGGTGAATTTTTAGTGCACAATTTCTTGGTAGATAGTGGGGATAGTACCTCAGTAATGCCAAAGTCTATAGCAAACTAGCTTGGTCTAACATATGAGCCCCAATCTAAAGGAGTGTTGCAACTAGATGGATCTTCCACCAAGCCACCTAGCATAATTAGAGATCTCAACTTGACCCTACATGATTTTATTAGTGTCTTAGTGGCTCAATATATATTGATACTTGATGTGCCTCCTCATTTTTCACTATGCTTATCTAGAGAATTCACAACAAAGATTGGATGTTATCTAGAAATAGACTAGCCATACATGGAAATTAAAACAATATATGGGACCAAATTACCTATCAAATTGAAGCCCATTTCAAAATTCAACATTGAACCTTATGGACCATATAACATAAACATTAATTATACCATCATTGATGAAGATTAACATATGGTTGTTCAAGAATTAAACACTCACCCTAATGAGATAATAGAGATGTTCTTGGTTGAACTATAGATGACAATAATTTGGTTGGTCCCTTAGAAGGAATTAAATAGAGGGACATGGGTATTTACTACTTACATGAAGAGAATTAGTCCATGCCATCATTTATTATACCTCAAAAGGATCCTAGTGTCTTATGAAAATTATTCTTTGATGGTTCAAAGAGAAAACATGGAGTGGGTGTAGGTAAAATATTAGTATCCCCCTTAAATGATAAGTATTTATCTTCTTAAATGTTTCAATTTAGTTTCTCTTGTAATGCAATAGAGTATGAGGGTCTTATCCATGGCCTTGAATGGGACAATAAGAGAGGAATCAAATAATTACAAGTTTATGGGGATAGTGAGCTAATAGTGCACCAAGTTAGAGGTCAGAATATCACCAAGAATCCCATAATGAAGTCTTTAAAACATAGAGTGTGGGACCTAATTGATTATTTTGAGGCTTTTAACATCTAAGTAATGTCAAGGGACCAAAATTAACATGTTGATAGGTTGGTATCTATGGGAGCTCAATTTGAAATCCTACAGGATTTGCATAAGACCAAAGTGTAACCACATGTCAAAGTGGTAATAATACCATCAGTGCCAAATAATGAAACTCATTGGTATGTTTTGAAAAATTACAAACAAATTTCTTGTTTATTATAATAGGAAGCAGAGTTCTCAATAAACTAGGAAAAGTTGTAACATCAATATGATGAGAAAATTATTTAGTTGAGATATAAAAAGCTTCCTAAAGGGCTTGTCACCCTTAAATTTATTTTCCATAAGGGATATCATATGAGAAAATATAAGGAAATGATTTAAACTAATGAAGAGAGCTATCAAAGACTCATTATCTTCAAGGACAATCTCTTCAAGCTTGGGAAGGTAATCACTAAGACTGAAAAAACATACTTTTATAGAGCTTTGTAAAGATTATTCAAACATATTTGCTTGGGAATATAGTGACGTGAGAGGCTTTGATACCAAGTTGGCCCAACATACTATAGAATTAGAGGCTAATACCAATCATGTCAGGTAGAAGTAGAGGCCTATAAACCCCAAAATTGAAGATCTTATGAGGAAAGAAATTATCAAATTAATTGAATAGAAGATCATATTTCCCATTAAACACTCCTTATGGGTATCCAATTCAGTAACTATGAGGAATAAGAATGGGGAAATTAGATTGTGTGTTGACTTTAGGGACATAAATAGGGTCTTTTCGAAATATCACTACCCCTTACCATCCATGAAACAACTCCTTTAAATATTTGTTAGTTCAAAATGTTTTTTCCCTTTTGAATGGGTATTAAGGTTACAACCAAATTTTGGTAAGAGAAGAATATCAATATAAGACTACATTCACCACAAAGTGGTGTACATATGCCTAAAAAGAGATCCCTTTTAGATTTTCAAATATTGGGGCCACTTTTCAAAGAGCCATGGACATGGTTTTCCAAGGTTTGTTGAATCAGATGGTATTAGTTTACTTGGATGACATCATAATTTTATTTAAGAAGTTTAGTGAGCACATGGACCATCTAAGGTTGATCTTACAATATGTAGAGAGTATGGGATCTCTTTGAATCCCAAGAAATGTGTGTTTATTATTCATGAAGTAAAACTTTTATGTCACATTATTTTAAAGGAATGACTATCCATTAATCCTCATATAATAAGTGTCATCTTGACCTTATCTCTACCTAAGCATAATAAATGAATCCATAGCTTCCTTGGGAATATAAACTTTGTGAGAAGGTTTATACCTAGTTTTGCAAACCTAGTCAAACCCATCACTACCATGATGAAGAATATCTAAGTGTTTCCTTGGTCAAATGAAGGTAGAGAAGAATTTGAGGCCATCAATCAAGCCATTTCCCAAGCACCCTTACTCATAAATCTTAACTTATCAAATTATTTTATAATGTGCACCTTTGCTAATATTGACGACATATGAGCTATGTTGATGCATAATAATGGTGAAGGACTTGAGCAGCTACTTATCTTTTTATTCAAGGGCAAGAGGGATATGAGGTAATGTACACTTTTATATAGAAGTAGGTTATTTTATCTTTAATAAAAAATATTAGACTAATTCTCTCCAATAGTAAGGTTCATCTTATGGTGTCTCATCCTAGAGTGAGGGACTTTATCCTCAACAAGGATTTGAATTTGAGAAGAGTAGGATGGATTACCAAGGTCATGGAGTATGATATGGAGATCAAATTCACCAAGATAATAAGAGGTAAAGGTTTGTGTGATCATATGGTGGATGAACTTCAAGAAGATAAATAAGTTTTTTTGGTAACACAAGACATCTCATAAATAGATACACCTTGACTTCATAATAGCTAGCTCTAAGATATGACACATTTCTTGATGATAGGAGAAGGCCCTCAAGGTTTGGATAGAGAAAAAAGAAGGTATTTCAATATTTAATCCATACCTTATACATTATTTAATGGTGTTATTTTATAAGGGACCTCAATGGTTACTTTTGAGGTGCATTAATGATAATCAAGTAGCAAATCTCTTGGAGTAGTTTCATGATGGACCTAAAATAATGCATTTTTTTCCAAGAACAACAACAAAAATAATAAGAGTTGGTTATTACTAGCCCAACCTCATCAAGGATACCTATACATGGGCTATAAATTTCCATAAGTGTGCTCTCTTTGTAGGTAAACAAAGATTAATAACTCTTCCACTCAACCCAATCTAGGTGGGGTATCCCTTTTGTTCAGGTCAACATATCCCCATTCTTAAAAAATGGGGACCCTTATGTTAAATTGTGAAAATTTTCTACCTTAAAATTGAAAATTCACTTAATCAGAGTGTCACTAACACATTTACATAGTGTCTTTATTTGAATATAATCCACACCTGGTTTGGTTAGCACATTTATACATGATTATGGTTTGCCCTTGTCTAAATTTGCTAACATTGGATCTCTATTTTTTTTAGTTTTAGGTCTAATGAGGTCCATTTGGAATGAGAAATGTTTGGGTTTTATGATTTAATAATAATTTGATCTTATACTAGCATTTGGTCTATTGAAAATCAAGTTAAATTCATGTCTGATTAGCTTAAAACCCTATTTCTAATTACCCTATCACATGCCCTTTGAAATAAATTCAAAATTACATAGGAACACTTTGATTTTAATCAAGAGTTAGTTTACTTTTTGTATGAAGGTTTAGTCATGTTTATTAACACAACCAAAACATAGTCTAAAAATTTATACTTGGTCCCTTTTATATCCCATGAACCTTGGTTATTTTTATCTACTAGCATGGTCAAGCTAACACATGACCCCTTTGTTATAAACTTAGATTAAAAATCCTTATCATAAATATTATATTGTATTTATTAACACAACAAAAAATTTAATCCTAAGACTTTAAGATATGCTTTTTATTATTCATGGCGTCCTATTTATTATATCTTAAACTTAGGATAAAGACCTAATTCAAAGGTTTTAATTTGAGTTTATTAATATGAATAAAAACATTAGTCTAAGACTTTAGCTTAAGTTTTATGTTCACCAAGATTTGACTTAAGTATTTTCATTATCTGTAGGAACCAATCTTGTTTGATTTCTCAAATCACAGTCTATGACACACATTTGATCAGATGAAGAAGATCTAATTGTGTGAAATCAATGTTGAAAATTCAAAACATGATCCTTGATCAAACCTTATCAAGTGTCGGATGATCAATGGCATGTGATGCAACATACACATTTAGATTAGTAGAGTGTAGTGATTCAAGATTTCAATGAATCTTAGGGTGAATGAAGAAATGATAAGTAGCATAATTACATGCCACAAATTAAAGTTTGGGCACCCCATAGAAGATCAATAAAGCACATTTATTTATACCTAGAGGATCTAATGATGAGAGATCAAAGTGTACTTTTCAACAAAGCTACAAGCAAATTCAAGACAACCATGTGGTGAAATCATGTTAACATGACATAACTAAAATAGTACAGAGTGTAGAAGGCCCATGGGCTACCAAGTGGTATGACCTCAAGGCCAAGTATAGATAGTAGCCAATGACATTCTAGCCCTTGGATCATGATTTGATGGAGCATGTTTTCTTGTCCAAATAAGATCCGATGGTGTGAGATCGATGTGGAATTTTCAACAAATCTAGGATGAGAATGGTGTTGAAAAGTGTCATAACCATAGGAAATATTACAAGATAGCCAATGGCATTTGATCCTTCAGATCTAGATCAATGGTCTATGGTGATCTATGTAGGGATAATCAAATGGCATGAGATGAAATAAGGATTTTTAAAAGATAAATAGTAATTATTTTAAAATATTGATGAATAAGATGACACAGAGATTCCACAATAATGCCACATAGGTAGAAAACAAAAAATTTAAATATCTTGCAGGTTTAAAAAAGTAAAGGTATAAATATAAAGACCCAAAGTTAATATAAACTTGATAATCTACCATCATTAAATCTCTAAGGAAACCTTCAAAAAACCCCTAGAAAACACAAAAACCCTAATTAGACCCTATGATCATTATAATTTAGCCAAGGAAGATTGAATTATGGTATATGTAATAGAATTCAACCCAAAAGTTGAATTATAATCCACTAGTGATCAATTTAATATAATTCATAGCTATGGAAGCTCATAAATATATTCCTAAGAATTATATGGAGCTTTACCAAATAGGATAAAATAAAAAAGAGATTATTCACCCGATGGTGGAATTCAAGGGATAAAATTAAAAATTTGACCAACATCTTGATGGAAAATCAAATCTTTGGTTTCAAAACCATTAGCCTGGCTCATCTAAAACATAGTTTTGGGACTACTTGTAGATAAAATCAAAAGCCTGAACACATGGTCTGGGAACTTGGTCATTGAGGATGACAATCAAATATAAAATAGGATGGATCACTTTCTTAGGAGCAATATCACCAAGCTAACCACACTTAGCTTTATAGGCCTCATTACTAATGAGGAGTTTAAGCACATAGCTACCCTAGTTATGTAGGAAGTGAGGAGCAAGAACTAAGGTAAATTTGGGATGGATAATAGTAGGGTAATGGGCATGATCTTAACAATAGAATAAAATATTAGTGAAGCCAAAAACATCAAAAAGGAAATAATAAGGGTAGTTAATACCACAATAGCTTCGCAGGTCAAATGAAGGAGTCCTTCATAAAACCAATTATCGACTTTGAGCTAATTGAGAACTATAATTATAGAATGAAGATCCTATTGGAGAGACAAAACTACAATAGAGGGTTCTCAAATTTAGATTGGTTGACTTAGGAATATTATTTTTGTAGCTTAACATTATGCATTTTTAAATAGAATATTATTTTTTAAAGGCATGTACATCTTTTAAAAGGAGTATCTAGAACATTGCAAAAGGGATAGTTGTCCTTGACACTTGTCCAGTTGTATCTTGAGAAGGATTTACAAATATATCTCATGAATTATCTATATAAATGGATATTGTCAATTATAATAGGTAGGGAGTTCTTAGAGCCAAAACCAATTGTAACTTTTAAGTAATTAATATAAGCAAGGAATTCTAAAAATTTTGTCCAAAATTTCTTGTGTCTTATGTTATCTTGCCTTCTCTCTCACTCATTTTTTTTGACTTTTAGATTTAAATGGTTCTTATGAATTTCTAGTGTGTACATTCGAAAGTAGAGTTATTAATTTGTGCCAATGCTGGGTTAATTGAAAGTTCTTAGGTTCATTTCATTTTCTTACTCTTCTTATATTTGGTTTAATGTTGTTTTATTGCAAGGGTAAATATTTAAAGTGAACTTAGTTCTTATTTACATTATTTCCCACATTCCTCAGATGTTTTCCTAATGTGTGATAGGATTTGATCTTGTGATACTTCATGTCATACATTGGTTAAGTGTATGCTTGGATGATATTTAAAATTTGTCATGATGTTTGGAATGAAGATCAACAACATCTCTTTTCCACCTTACCTTTCCTTTTTCTCCTTTTTTAATCAGATCACTCTATCTTAATTTTCATTATAAATATCCATTTTAGATTAGTCTTTAGACTATTTCTCGATCACAATTCACCATTCTTAACATAACATACTTCACATTTTTTATAGATTAACTATTTGGCCATGGTGGCTCCCAACCACCAAACATTATAAATATTTTGAAACAATGCACTTGCTTTGCCTTTATTAGATCAATAGATAATAGGATTATCAAAACATATGACTCATACACTAAGGTTTTAGAATTATAAAATGAGAAGTTTTCTTGACCATTCTAGCTACATGTGATACATATTTAGGCATCAATAAGAGGGATTTGCTCACACTAGAAGGAGTTCTAGTTAGATATTTATAGATTTGAAGTACTTTTGCTCATTCTTGTGAATTGTGCTCAAAGATTGCTATAATCTTTGCATAATTATTTCATTCTTTATTCAATTATGTACATATCATTAATATTTATGGTCTTAGACCCATATTTGTGCTCCATTTAGATAAATATCGATGTTCTTTAAAGATTCATGAGTAATAATGATAAAGATAGCATAATAACTATGAATCCAAGGCATTTGAGGTTAATAATAGTGGTTTTGCTCAAATATTAATATATCATTTGAAATTTTGAGTTTATTTGAGCTTAAATGTTTAAATATCATTCATATTCACATATTTTGTCATATATTTAAGCTAATTCATTTAAGTATTGTTGATATTTATTGCTATTTACACATATTTGTGAAAATTTTGATTAATGTGCAAGTCTGATTACTAATTTTTATAATGATAAGATTTACACATCATATTTCAAACTAATTAAATATTTCACAATTTGGAACTATTAAGAATAAGATCCTCATCAGGATATGGCATCATTAGGTGGATCTTCTATCAATGTGATTATCTAGGTACATGACTTACCAAGAAATCATGAAAGGTATTTTCCTTATTTTAGTCCTAATAATGTTATCACAACTAAGGAACATGTTAAAAGCTTTAAGGCTTCTTTGAGACTTTTGAGTGTAGTCCATCAAGATGTAGTATGTAGATAGTTTCCATTTACTTTCAAATATGGTGCATATGAAAGTTTTATTAATATCATATAGAATTACATAGCTATTTGGAATGATTTCAATAGAATCTTCATTGACCAATTTGGAAAAATCATCAGTCCTTGTGTCTTATACCAAAAATTCACCATAGTTCAATAGATCCTAATGAGCCCATAAGATCATTTAATTATATATTCCAAAATATGTTTAGTAGAACCATATATCCTTACAAACCTAATGATTATTTAGCCTTAGAGACTTACAAGGATCCCTTGGATCCCATGACTTATGTGTTTCTTAAAAGGTTTGTTGGAGTCATAAAATCCTTGGCTTTGGTCTATGATAAAGTTGTAATAATCAATGATCAAATGCATCCTCAAGATAAGATTTTATATGTTATCCCACATATTACTCCTAATTTCCTTACACTTAATTTCATTCATAATTCCAATCTGACTGTACCTACCTTGAATCAGACACTAGTCTTGAACCAATTGCCCTTAAGCCATGCCCATCCTGGGCAAAATTTGGGATTCTTGAATAATACTACAAATGGATTTCATCTATAGGAATAGATATATTTAGTAACCAATAGTAATAATGATCAAGTTCATATATTTTAATAACCAAAGAATGAGAATGAATCCATGATTAATATTGTTCAAAAGTTGAGCACTAATTTTTTTCAATTCCAAAAGTAAGTGGACAATACTGGGGAAAAATCTAATATAAATGATGGTTCTCAAAGGTTCAATAGGACTAAAAATAGGTTTCATGATGATAAAAATAATAGGTCATTTGAGAATGTACATGATATGAATATTTTTGATATGGGTCTGGTTGATCATTGTAATGTATTTGAAGCATATCAAAATGAAAAAAATCCATCTGAAACTATGCTTAATCAAGATAATGTTACAAGGACATCTATCTTTGCAAGGAAATGTAAATCCTTCATGGTAAAGGATTTTGATTTTGAATTAAAATAATAAAATGAACCTAAATATGATCTATAAGAATGAATAACTATTTAAGATGAGCAGCCCCATGAAAAAGATCAGATACAAGCTGACTTCTCTTCAGAAGATAGCTATGAGGATAATTCATATGAGGTCATTGCTGAAATTGAGGATGTCTGTAAATAAGTTAAATAGTGGAAAAATTTATATGATAAATTTTTAAAATAAATTGAGGTATTCCAAGACAACAATGTCATTCTAGAGATCCCAAATCAAGATGAGTTGGGACTTGATTAGATAAAAGAGATGTCATTCTACATAGAAGATGAAGCAAGTGTAGAGAATCAATAATTTCCATATGATACCTTCAAAAGGTTAGAATTAGGTTATCAAACTGATTCAAATGGTAAGGTTTAAAATGAATTTCATGTCATTTCAATTTATTATGATGAAGAGGCCTTTAAAGATGCACTAGAATCGAGTGAAGACATCATACCAACTAAGTTCACAATCCAACCATGGAAGAAGAGTGATACAAATAATGATTAGTCTTTGGATAAAGTAGAGATATTTTTCTTGATGCAAGAAATAAAAATTTGTTAATAAGATGATTGGGTATTGTATCTATATCTTCAATCAATATGCTTGATAATAGAGGTAGGAAGCCAAGCTACATCTTCTAGAAGACACAAGCATACAAGCGCTCTTGTCCACAAGAAGAAACCATTGAATATAAGAAATTATCTATAAAATTTATATGTTATGATAAATAAATTTCCATTTTAGCCTAGATATAGGTTCTATATTATGTAGTGTATGGCTTTGTATAGTTGCTTTCTTGTTTTTTTCTTTCCTGTCCCTTATTTGTAAGTAGTTCTTGTGAATATTTATTTTATTTTTATTTGGTGTGTTTGATTTCTCTAATTTTTTACTTACTTATAATAAGTCATTTTGGACAGCCCTCAACTCAAATTTCACCCAATTACTCAATAAATCCATAATTTGGGAATGAAGGTATGACTTTTCAACATTAGTTGATCATAGATTGTTGAAATGTGAGATTAATGGAATAATTTTGAGAAACTAATAAAGACTAATGGATAAGTTAATTATTCCATAATATTTTAAACCTTATTTTTATATAATATTATTGTTAAGAATTATTTCACATATAGGTTGAAATCTTAAACAATCGAGACACAATCATGTTTGCACTTAACAAACATTATTGCCTAGGATAAAGTTTGTAACTAAAGATGATTGTCCAAAGATCAAACATTTGACCAAATCCCAAAACCTAGTTAACCTATCTCCCAAACTTTTATATAAATCCAAAATGACCTAAAAATTACAAAAATAAGAGCTTATTTTAAAATTCAAAAGGATTTTTTAGTAGAGGTGATTCTGGTAATCTCCATTGGGGTTATGGATGCTTGGCTAGTAACAGAGCAATGCCCAAGCCTTCTTTGAGCTAAATCATGACTCTTAATGGAAATAAAAATATGTTATAAGTAATTTTTAATGGTTAAAGTCATGAAATATTTAATATTTTCCCTATTACCCATGGAAAATAATAAGTAGAATCAAAGCACACACACAACATGACTAGGTCTTGATGTTGGATCCCAATTTTGCATGTGCAAGGCTTGATTAGATAATGAACTGAACTAAAAAATGGTGATTGTTTAAATTAAATAACTAACTTAATTATTATTCTAAATTATATTCTTTTAATTTTAAAATATTACTATGTTCCCTCAAAAGTCACCATTTGTTGAGGTTAACATACCTCCATTCCTGAAAAATGGGGACCTTTATGTTAAATTATGCAAATTTTGTACCTTAAAATTAAAAATTAACTTGATATAGTGTCACTAAAACATTTTCACAATGTTTTTATTTGAATATCATCCACACTTGATTTGGTTAGCATATTTATACGTGATTCTCGTTTGTCTTTATCTAAATATGCTAACATTGGATCTATGTATTTTTTATTAATAGGTCTAATGAGGTCCATTTGGAATGAAAAATGATTTAATAATTATTTTATATTATAATAGCATTTGGTCTATTGAAAATCAAATTAAATTCATGTTTTATTAGCTTAAAACCCTAATTCCAATTACCCTAGCTCATGCCCTTTGAATTAAATCTAATTTATATGGGAACACTTTCATTTTTCTCAAGACTTAGTTAATTTTTATAATAATGTTTAGTCATTTTTATTAACATGACTAAAACTTAGTCTAAAAATTTATACTTGGTCCCTTTTATATCTTGTGACACTCAATTATTTTTATCTACTAGCATGGTCTAACTAACACATGATTCCTTTGTTATAAACTTAGAATGAAAATCCTTATCCTAAATATTCTATTGTATTTATTAACATAATAAAAACTTTAGTCATAAGAATTTAAGCTAAATCTTTTATTATTTATGGAGTCACATGTATTATATCTTAAACTTATGATAAAGACCTAATTCAAAGGTTTTAATTTGAGTTTATTAATACAAATAAAAACTTTAGACTAAGACTTTAGCTTAAGTTTTATGTTCCCTGAGCTCTAACTTAAGTCTTTTCATTGTTTATAGGAATAAATCTCATTCAACTACCTAGATAACAATATAAATCATGCATTTGATCAGATGGGGATGATCTAATGGACTAAAATCAATGTTGAAAATTCAAGACATGGTCCATGATTAAAACCTAATAAAGTTCCAGATGATTGATGGTATGTGGTATGATGTACACATTCAGATCAATGGAGTGTAGCGAGTCAATATTTCAATTAAGCTTAGGGTGAACATAGAAATTATAAGTGTAACAACTATGTGCCACAAATTAAAACTCAAGAACCTATCATAAGATCAATGGAGCACATTGATTTTTACATAGAGGATCTAATGGTGAGATATCAATGTGGAATTTC
Source organism: Torreya grandis (assembly GCA_037957365.1). Lineage (NCBI taxonomy): Eukaryota > Viridiplantae > Streptophyta > Pinopsida > Cupressales > Taxaceae > Torreya > Torreya grandis. Next base: position 851,119 of record JARHVA010004513.1, read on the forward strand.
AAACAAAACTATGAGCAAATACAAGGCTGGAATGTGGTAAAAGCATGCTAAATTGGTATAACTAAGAGAGTACATAGTATAAAAGGCCCATGAGACTACCAAGTGGCATGACCTCAAGGCTAAGTACAGATAAAATCCAATGACATTCCACCCCTCAAATCATGATTAGATAGAGAATATTTTCTTGCCCAAATAAGATTTGTTGGTTCAAGATTCATGTGGACTTTTCAACAAAGTTAAGATGAGCACAGTGGTGATAAGTGTCATAACCATAGTAAATATTTCAATACAACCAATATCACTCAATCCTTTGAATCTAGATCAATGGTTTACAATGACCCATACAACGATAATTGGAAGGCATGAGATGAAAGAAGGATTTTCAAAAGGTTAATGGTAAGTTTTTTAAAATATTGATGATTAGGATGCCTTAAAGATTCCATGGTAACACCACATAGGCAAAAAATGATAAATTTAAATATCTTGTCAGTTTAAAAAAGTAAAGGTATAAATACAAATACCCAAAGTTCATATAAACTTGATAATTTGTAGCCATTAAAGCTCTGAGAAAACCTTCAAAAAAATTCTAGTAAACATGAGAACCCTAATTAGACCGTATGAGCATTATAATTAAGCCAAGGAAGATTTAATTATCATCTTTACAAGAGAATTCAACCCAAAATATTAATTATAATCCACTAGTAAGAAATTTTATAGAATTCACAACCATGATAGCTCACAAAGAGGTTCCTACGAAAGATATGGAGCTTTACCCAATAGGATACAACAACAAAGATCCTAGTTAACCAATGGTAGAATTTAAGGGATAAAATGAAAAATTTAACCAACATCTTGATAGAAAATCAAATCCCTAGTTTTAAAAACATTAGCCTAGCTCATCTGAAACACAGTTATGGGACTATTTGTAGATAAAATCTAAAGCTCTAACACATAGTTCAATAACTTGGAAAGTCTAATTGAGGATGAAAAATATTTATAAAGTAGGATGAAACACTTACTTGGGACCATGATCACCAAAACAACTACACTTAACTCCATAGGCCACATCATTGATGAGGATTTTAATCACAAACCTACCTTGGTCATGCAAAAAGTGAGGAGCAAGAACCAAGGGAAATCTAGGATGGACAATAGTAGGTTCATGGACATAATCCTAATAGTAGATGAAAAAATTAGTGAATATATAAAAATTAAAAGGGAAATAATAAGGGTAGATAAAGACCACAAGAGCTTATCAAGTCAAATGAAGGAGTCCTTGATGAAACCAATTTTTGACCTTAAGCTAATTGAGGAGTAGTATTATAGAATGAAGATCCTACTAGAGAGATAAAATTGTAATAGAGGGTTCTCAAAGTTCGACTAGTTGACTTAGGAATATTCCTTTTGTATCTTAACATTATGTATTTTTTAATAGAATATTAGTTTGTAAAGGCATGTATATATTATAATATGAGTATCTCTAACATTGTAAAATGGAAAGTTATTTCTGACACTTGTCCAGTTGCATGTTGAGAAAGAATGATCGACATATCTCATGAATTATCTATATAAATAGATATTGTCAATTGTAATAGGGAGTTCTTAGAGCCAAAACTAATTGTATCTTTTGAGAAACTAATACAATCAATGAATTCTACAAATTTTGTCCAAATTTGCTTATGTCTTTTATTAACCTAGCTTCCCTCTCACTTGTTTGATCTAACTTCTATATTTGAATCATTCTTATGAATTCCTAGTGTGTACATTTGAATATAGAGTTATTAACTTGTGCCAATGCTAGGTTAATTGAAAGTTCTTAGGTTCATTTCATGTCTTACTCTTCTTGCATTTGGACTAATGTTGTTTGCTTGTAGGGGTAAATATTTAAAGTTAACTTGGTTCTTATTTGCATTATGTCCCATATTCCTTAGATATTTGACTGATGTGTGATAAGATTTGAGCGTATGATACTTTACATCATACATTGGTTAAGTGCATGCATAGATGAAACTTGAACTTTGTCATGATGTTTGGAATGAAGATCAATAACATCTCTTTTATGCCTTACCTTTCCTTTTGCTCCTTTTTTAATTAGATAACTTTATCTTAATTTTAATTGTAAATATTTGTCTTAGATTAGTCTTTAGATTGGTTCTTGATCATAATTTACCATTCTTAGTGTAGAATACTTCATAGTTTTCATAGATTAACTATTTGGATAGTGTTGTTCCCAACCACCAAACATTATAAATATTGTGAAAGAGTCCACTCACTTTACTTATATTCTACCAATAGATAACATGATTATCACAACCTAAAACTCATGTATTAAATTCTTAAAATTCTAAAATGAGAAGTGTTCTTAAACACTTTGGGTACCTACTATACATATTTAGGTATCAACACGCTCATGTAATGGGGGTTAGAATTCATAGGAATGATATATCTACCTTCAAGTATAGGAAATTAATGGGTGCTTATTGTAACTGACTACTTCACCAGGTGGGAAAAAGCATTTGCCTTGAAATAAGCCAATGAGATAATAGTATTAGACTTATGAGACAATATAATGACTAGGTTTGATGTCCTAGATACTATAGTTTTAGATAATTCCTTAGCATTTATGGGTGATGAATAAAATTGAATGGGTACTTAAACTAGGCATCTACCTTAGTGCATCCTCCAATTACTACCCCCAAGGCAATGGACTAGTAAAGTCCACAAACAAGAACTAGCTAAGGATTATCAAGATAACTATGGAGGAAAATTAGAGAACATGGCATAAAAAACTAAGGGCATCCCTATGGGCTAAAATAGTGACTCCTAAAGCTGCTATTAGTAGCTCTCCATATGTCTTTATATATGGAAAGGAACCCAAATTGCACATTGGTCATGAAATTCCTACCTTGGAGTTAGCCCATCAACTTGAGTTGATGGAGAGTAAGCGTATGAAAATGAGGATGACAAAGCTCATAGAGCTTGAATAAACTAAGGAACTTACAATGAAGACATTAGAATAACATCAAGCTCAAGATAGCAAGGGACTTCAATAAAGGATACCTAATCCTCACATGGGACTCAAATAAGGCTAACCCAAGAAACCATACCAAGTTTGATAGTTTATGGAGTGGTGTTTATTTGATCTATGGATGCAACCAACATAATTATTTTCATCTTACCTAACTAGATGGAGAGGTATTACCCATCCCAATTAATGGAAATCATTTAAAGCCTTATTATTATAAGAGTTTACAGCTATTTTATGATATTGTAACATGTTAGAGAAGTTTTATATCCTTTCCTCTAAGTGCCTTGTGTACATTTATTTTATGTTTTGTGTTTCCCTTTCTATAAGTGCCTTGGGAATAGTTATAGCTTTGTTTTTTTGCTCTCATTAATTCAAAGAGGAGGTTTTAAAAAGGGTCAACCTTCCATCAATCTCATAATAGTTTTAGTTGGGAAAAAATATTGAGACACCAGATGCCCAATGGATCAGTTTAAGGCCACTAGTTTGTTGTATTGTAGGCATGAAATCCCAGAATGTCACAAAAAATGTTACCTAATTTTGGCCCACATATATAAATTTACCTAGATAGATCAATTTTTAGAATTTCCAAGATAGTTTGAGGAGCTAAACAAATTTATGGATGGAATGAGTAGACCAAAAGAAAAATAAGAAGATCTTATGTTTCTTACAAGGCTTTTGAAACACTTTAAGCAAGCTTAAAGTGCAATTTATTGATCTTTGGGAAGTAGCTTTGGAAATAGGTCTAGGATTATAAGGTGAAAAGGAATAGTAGGTTCACATGGTATTTCAAGCATTCAAGGGCATGAATCAGGTTGTTCAAAGTCTTAAAATTTTATTTTAATCCTTATAAAGAA